>JAJKFI010000001.1:16102850-16179045 GCA_029204185.1 Lerista edwardsae
CACACACACACACACACACACACACACACACACACACACACACACACCCAAATGTATTGATGGAAAATTCATTATGCTGATCACAGTCACCAACACTGAAATTTTACCTGTTAAATTTGGAAGACATTTGTGTAAGGATGGATAGAAGTCTAGCACCAGTCTGTAATATAGTTTCATACTACCAGAATAAAGTAAAAAAGAAAAAAGAAAATAATTAACATGCCGTACAAAATATTTGAGAAGAAAAAAAATCAAGGTATAATTTGTGGTAAGGAAACTAGCAGTTTTTGTCCATTTTAACATGAAGGCCAGAAATGTCCACATTTTAAGCCTTTTCCACTGCTCTCCAGACCAAAGCAGAGTTTCACAAAATCAGAAGCCCTGACAGCAGATTTAGCATTATCAAATGCACATCCCCTAATGGAGCTGCAGAAAAGTGAGAATGAGCAGAAGTTATGCATGGATAGGCATTTTACAGTAAAATTTATAAAAGTCCAAAAACAAATCAAAGCAGCACTATCAACTGGGGAGAGACAATACAAAAGAGTGCAATGTTTTTAAATCAGCAGAACAAATACCTTGGATTTGGAAAAAGGGAAAACAAAAGGCAATTCAAACCCTGTGGACAGTAAAAGCACCATAAGGACAGATTGTCTGTGTATTTTGCTGTGACTGTTTGGGGCCATGTGAAGGATTTGGGTTAAGCAGTGATGGTCCTACCATTGTCTGGGTGTGTGTATGTGCAAATGCCACAGGTGCCACATCAGTGGAACCCTGGGGCGGTACCTGCTGCCAGGTGCTGCCATGCACCCTCCAGGGACCTCTCAAGGACCAGGCAGGCCACATGCGATGCCCTGCTGGCCTACGGAAGCATCTTAACACCTCTGGAGGGCCATTAAGCAATACTTTGGGAAAACCAGAAGCTTTGCTTAACAGTCCTCCGGAGGTGTTAGAGAACACTTCCAGAGGCTTGCAGCATACCATGTGAGGCTCAGCAGTGACGTGTGTGGGTGGGGGGGGGGAAACTGCAGTCTGTGGTCCTGGCCTTGGGTGGAAAATGGGCCAGGTCCGCAACTGGTGTTAAGCAAGAGTGTAGATAAGTTTTACGCATGTCCTGCATCATAGCTGCACAATCGCTCCACTGCATCCAATTTAACGCTGATGTCAAAGGCAATTATTTTTTGCCATAAAAAATGACCCTTCTTTAAGGTAGTTTGCTCCTCATTTTTTCACCCAGTAAATAATGACCAGAATGCCCAAGATTGGAGTCAAGAGTTAAGGAACTAAATGCATTTAACTGACATTTTGTAATTATACCACACACAATTTTAGTAATTAGTCCTCCAGAAAACAGCAACATTTTCAAAGAGCAGTTGCAACACAATTCTATATAGTATCTAAAAAGGTTCATCATTGCATGTGAAAGCCAATGGATATCCAAAATCACAGGTCAATTCTGAAAGTCTAGAGTAGTGCAATTTTTAAAATGAAAAAAATTATGCAGATCAGCACATTATCCACAGGGGTTCTTGGTGATCAGAGTGAAAAGAGAGCCAGTGCACCTATAGCCTGGCGTATTCTACATGGCCTGAACTAAACAGCACTATGGACATGGTGGGCAGCTGATTGAGATTGGTTTGTTAAGAACAGAAACTGCCATTCTGCATGCTGAGCCAAACTTCCTAACACGGCTCACTCTGGGATGAAAACTATTCCAGTGGTTCAGTGGTCCAAACACTGAAAATTGGGTGCATTTCCTGACAGGAAAAAAATGGTCAAGTATGCTCAGACTAGTTGTGTTACTTGGTCCCAACTCCAAAAATGCATTACTGTGAGCCTTCTCTCACACACTTCCTCTTGCTTGTTCTTCTGGATGGAAGGTTGCACTGACTTAGGAATGCTATTTTGTAGAGTGGTAGCTCAGCCTCTTATGGTGTTGGAGAAGACTCTTGAGAGTCCCCTGGACTGCAAGGAGATCCAATCGGTCAATCCTCCAGGAAGTCAAGCCTGATTGCTCCCTGGAAGGACAAATCCTGAAGCTGAAGCTCAAATACTTTGGCCACCTGATGAGAAGAGAGGACTCTTTAGAAAAGACCCTCATGCTGGGAAAGATGGAAGGCAAAAGGAGAAGGGGGCGGCAGAGGATGAGATGGTTAGATAGTGTCACCGAAGCAGTGAACATGAAATTGGGCGAACTCCAGAAGCTAGTGGAGGACAGGGAGGCCTGGTGTGCTGTGGTTCATGGGGTCGCGAAGAGTCAGACACAACTTAGCGACTGAACAACAAGCTCAGCCTCACAATAACTTCCTGAGATTACGTTGAGGCACAATGCTAACTGGGCAAGAGGCACTTTTTCAAGTGGTGTTTCTCTTATATTTAGCAGTGGGAGAGTAATTGTCCCTCTTTACCCCTGTGCAGTGTCTTTCTAGTGGCTGTTGCTGGTGGTCTGCCTTTTTTTAAAGATCGTGAGCTCTTTGGGACAGGGAGCCATTTAACTTTATTATTCCTGTTCGCCTGTAAATCGCTTTGTGAACTTCATGTTGAAAAACAGTATATAAAAGTACCTGTTGATTGATTGACCCAAGACCACATAGAGAATTCATCAGAGTCTCCTGGATTTGAAACTTCAGATATGGAAAACCCAATTTCAAATCATTGGTCTCAAGGCAGTTTATTGCACTTCATCCACAGTACATCGTCCTCTACTCCATTGATAGCATTCTTCATTTTATAACCACAGTTGAATAGATGGTCTACACAATCTGCTGACCCTGCCTTTTAAAGTGGTGTCCTCTTATATTTAGCAAGGGGACAGCAACACCACTCCAGCATGCTATCTTTTGTAGAGGCTGTTGCTGGTCTCTCTCTCTCTCTGTGTGTGTGTGTGTGTGTGTGCGCGCGCGCGCGCGTGCACGCGCAAGATTGTGAGCCCTTTGGGGACAGGGAACTATTGATTGATCACATAATAAAATCAAACTGCTTTGTGTACTCTGGTTGAAAAGTGTCGTATAAATATTCTTAATAATCTACAACAGGGGCAAGCTATTCATCTGTATTCATTAAATTTGTTCATTAAACCCTATCCTACAATATTAGGGTCACCTACACTATTTAAGAAATAATTACAGAATGTACCTTACTTGCTTTGGACAATGACTTCGGCAGAGACTTCCAAGTGTCTCCTATTCATTTGCCAAACAAAATACTACCACTCACCAATTGTACGTATATAATTGAATGACAAGGAATTTATTCATTCATTACCGACAGGCAGCTTAATCCTATACTGCATCCTTTGGGCATTACTGCAGCCTCAGGGGAAGTTCATCCCTTTTTCCCAATGGGGCTTCTTGAATCTCCACCACTATTTGGCCAGTGCAGACTGGAACAGTCCCATGTCGAGCTGCCCGGTCCAAAGTGTGGCATAGGATCAGGCAGTGGAGGCCACCGCTGGTGCCACCCCCACAGACCCGATCCTCCACTCCCCCACCCAGTTCTGTCCCCGCCCTAGCTTTACTATTGACCAGTGCTGCTGGATTGCTGGCCAGTAGCTAAGTCCCAGTGCTGATTAGCGCTGACCGAGAGCTGACACTGCCGACTCACGTGGTGCCATGAACAAGCTGATGGTATACTCGTACCGCCAGCGTTTGTGGCTTCTGGATTGGGCCCTTAATATCACACATGTTTGGGGATCAACATTTTGCCTTGATTTAAATTGAAATTCTTCATATTAATGCACGTGCGCGCGCGCGCGCACACACACACACACACACAGAGAGAGAGAGAGAGAGAGAGAGAGAGTATGTATTGTGGAACAGCAACAATTTATCTGTTTGGACTTGGTTGTTTTTGATATTGTATACATCATTTTATTTATTGGATAATGAATGAGAACCACAAAAGAATATTTGGCCATCATTGCACAGCGTATAAGAAAGGTATTGTTTAGATGGAAGTGACAGAATGTGTTTACTTACTAATACTAAAGTTGACAAGAGCTTATTTTATTCTAGCCCTGGCATCATTTGATAGAGGAGAAGCTCTTGCACTAAAATTAATAAGAGGTTGTGAAGCACCAGCGGATGGGTGGATGACATCCATGGGATTACTAAACAAATTGGCCCATGTAACCAACAAATAATTTGCTAGGAAATGGATATTGGCAGACAGGAATCAGGGGCTTTGTGCACAATAAAAACACAAAACACACATGCTGAAATATAAATAAGGTTTTCTTGCAATGAGCAGGAGGTCGGACAGTGCCTACAAGACCCCCTCCATCTCTATGTTTCTACGATGTCGGAAAATATTTGTGTTGTTGAAGAAATGAGAGGTAAATATTTAATCTTCTGGAGTTTCATGTCAGATGTTTTTTCATCCAGTTTACAGTACTAGATAGTGGAAATAGCTATGCTTTTTTACAAGCATGTATCCATTCATGTGTTTATCACCCAGTGTATGTAGGACACAGTCATAGATATGTATATCTGTAATTTTTCCAAGTGCTGCTTTTGCACATCCGCTGCTCACTTCAATATTTTTTATAACAGCCAATTTCAAATATGCCTTGCTTCATTATGACAGTATTTGATCATTGGTTCTCTTGGGTATGATTCTTCAAACTCGAGCACTTTAAGTTCTATTGTCAAAACAGTGAGCTAAGCCTATGCTAAAAATTAATGGGACAATCTGCAAGTCTATGCACACTTACTTTTGAATAAACATGCATAGGCATGTGCTTTACTTTAGCTAGCTCATACTGCATGTTAATAAGCATGTTTAGTTTCAGATATCACTGGTTGTATTAGACACAGAAAAACTGCTAATTGCCCTAGATTAGGCATAATATTTTACCCCATTAAAAAGCATCTTTGTGCAGTCTTGCTGTCAAGAGTTGTGTTGCAGTTTAGGTATTATAAAGGGCTAACCAGAGCAGCAGAATAACTTAATAATTGGTGTTCTTATACAGGACATGTTTCTAAATCCCTCTTTGAGGAACATTGAGGCATGCAAAGAAGTGAGTGTTTAGCAAGGGGCCCACAATTGCCTAAGAGATAGCTACTTTGAGATAAGATACAAAATGACTGTGTCTGTAGAACAAGAGCAAAAGGCAGAATTTTGAAAGCTGATAACCAGTTACAGTATTAGTTAGATAGCTAAACTTTTAGGAGACCATAGTTAGGCATTAAACACTTAAATATTTATACATCACTGACTACATAAGGGTAAAAAAGTAGGATAACTCACTAGATAGTCTATGCCCTGAGTAAAGTAGCATTACAAACTATGTGTCATAATGAAGAATCAGTTATACTGAAAACAAAATGACTCAACCCCTTCATTTGCCAATAGCACCGCACTTTTGTTTGCAGAAATGGCAGAATGAAGTCTAGGCAATTGACAGCTTTTGGACTTCAAAAATGAACAGAACCATTTGTTTTCTTCATAGTTTTTCTACACTTCTCTTGAAATAAAATCCAATTGGCTATTAGAATATTTAATTGATTCAGTTTTTGCTTTTTCAGGCCCCAAGTCTGAGGTTCCAGATAAGCAGGATCAGCTGAAAGCATTTCAGGCACAGCTCTGAGCTTCAGGATAAGCAATATATAAATCTTTTAAAGTAAATAAATAGACTGAAGATATGGTCTTATCTGTTTTTGGGAGGTAGTCATAGTTATCTGAAAAAGACCCCTCCCCCCCCACTGTCATGCTATATTCTTCACAAACAAAGAGGTTAAAAACATCACACATCAGATTCAATGAAAAAAATAAAATATCCAATGAAGTATAGCGGCTTTGTCTTCCACCTAAAACGATATTTAAAACACATTTCAGCAGTGAATTCCTTCCCCCTTTATTTCCTATCCTATCAAAAGTCTCTTAATTTCCACAGGAGTCCTGTCAATGGAAGAGAATGAATCTAAGGTGCTTTTAAAAGTCACATCCATCTTTCACTCAGTTGATCTGGAGATGTCTCAAACAAATCTAATCTGACAGTCTATTTTCTGCATTAGGGAAGAAGATACTGGAAACAAAAAACCTCAGGTTCACTTCTGTATTCTGCAAGGATTGTATTGTAGTACGGGATGGGAATAACAGTACTTCCCCCCCTCCCCTTTTGTTCAAAAACATGTTCATTTTCTGGAAACCACAAAGCACTTTCAAAAAAGCACTTGCTCGATTTGGCTTTATAGGAAAACACCAAGCTGCCCTCCGACGCTAACTGACGTTATTTACTTCAAACCTTTACAAATTGCATTATTTCAGGAAGGGTAGACCAAGGAGAAGTCAATCCTATTATACAGTTCATATTCAAATTATCCAACAGCATTACCATGAGAGAAATTCTGTTCAAGTGCTCTATCAAGTCTCCATGGTTGCAGAATGCCTGGGAGCATACCAGCAAACCCTGTCCCCACTGTGTTCCTTAGCCCCACACTCCCTAAGGATAACATTTTCTCCACAGGCAAATCCTGTCCCTGGGGAGAGCTTCTCCTCACAGTTGTGAGCACTGGCAATCCAGCATTTCTTTCTTTCGAATGTAAGAATGAAACAAGTAGTGTGACAATATTACAATATTTTCTTCTTTTCCACAAGTAAGCAAAGTTAATATAAGGAAACTAAATAAATGATAATAAACAATGTGTGGATTTTTCAGGTGCTGATTACTGGTGGCCCCCTCTCCCTCCCCCACTCCCAGTATCCCTGTATCTGCATAGCCAGTATCCACAGGTTCAAATATCCAGGATTCAATATTGCCCCCATCGCGCAAATCACACCTGCTTGTGGGCGTTCCTGGGGCTTCCTGGCTCTTTGCTAACTGGGAAATGGAAGCAGGAAATACTCAAGCAAGGCTGAGGGCTGAAAACAATGCAGTGATAAACTCTTTGAACTCTGTGGTAAAAGTCAGGCTCTTTTCAGCCCTCTGCCTTGCTTCCTGAGCGTTTCCTGCTTCCATTTTGCAGTTAGCCAGCAAGACCCAGGAACAGCCACAAGACGGCTGAAGTTAGAAGCAGATAACTAACTTCTACAATTTGGGGGGGATTTTTGAACTGCTTTTTTGTAGGCTTCCTTTTTATCCATAGTTTTTGTATCCAGGGGAATGGGGGTACATATCCCACACTCACACAGGGGGGGGACGATACCTGTGTTTAACCCTTGCATATTAAAACAAAATTGTAGTTCAAAAGGTAAAGCATAAGCATTCTACCAAATTATGTAACAAGCTAAGAAAAAAAATAGATTAACAAGCATTACAAACCAACCATGCAAATAAATGGCTTCCAATGGTGCTGGCTGCATTTACACAGTAAGAGTGCAATCCTAATCTGGAGTTTGGCCAGCAATGTTTGGCCTGCACAAGGAACACCATAAAATATGTTTGGATCACTCTCGAGGTCAGAGAGGCCAGCACACAGACATATGCCATCCTCCCTGACTCCAAGGGTGGTCCAAACATACTTTGTAGTGTCCCTTGTGCTGGCAAACTTTGCTGGCCTAACTGTGCCAGCCTAACTCTAGATTAGGATTGCGCCCTAAATCAATATTGCCACAGTTCAGCACACCCATATGTTAAATTTCCACATTCATTACACTTTATTGCTCATAATGTTAAAATGTGACTACCCTGGTTCTTTTTCTGTTTACCTCCTAGTTACGAAAAGAGATAAAAACATTCTACCAGAATTAAGTTCATTGGAAGGGTGAACAAAGCTTCTAAAGTCTTGTTTCTTTCCAGAAAAAAAAAATACTCAGACATTTTCAGAAGTGTGATTCTGAACACATAAGCAAAACAAGGATATTTGTGAATGCAAATATTACATACTATGGCAGGGGAAATTTCAGTGCCGAATAATTTGTTAAAACGAATGCAAAATGCTAGTGCAGATACAGCCATTTTACAACTGTGTGTGCTGCAATAGCCATCTTGCGCATACTGCCTATTTTATCCCAGTAAATACGCCATATGAGATGGGAGTCAATTGCTGAGTCAGCACTAGCCAGTGTGCACATGACTGCAAGATAACACAATGCATTATTTCACTGCTGCTTGTTTATGTTGACCTCATTGTTTTAATACTCTTAAACGAGATTCTGATTTTTGAGGAGTCATGTAACATCCACAAATGCCTGTAATTCATGTCCACCAGAAAGGTGCCACAGTTATGATCTGAGTAAGTGTAGAGAATAAAACAGCAAAATTGGTTTGTTTGTATACTAATGCAGCAAGGAGATACAGCAATCCCTGAATCTGTTAACACACATGCAGTTCAGCACTCAATGAAGTCATTATCTGTATTAAAGAATAGGAAGATTGAACACATGTTTGGTGCTAAATGGATGCCACAGCCAGGTGTTTCCCCAGTAGTGCCCTGGTTCAGTAATTCAGTTTGAGAAGCTTGACCTTTGTCATGCTAAATGCTCAATCTAGTAATACTTAGTCCTGCAGAACGACACCAGGTGACTTTTAATATATGGTAATCACCAGTGCCCCAAGGCACAGCTAAAGAAATGTGACTGCTGCTTACATAACCCTTTCCCAGTTAGGGATGGAGTCAAATAAAGAGCATAGTCAAAAAGTACGAGATCATGCTTGTGAGAGTTCTCAGTTACAAGATGCCGCCAACTTTCACACTTGACAATATATTTCTAAGGAATGATCTCACAGAGCTTTTGGACAACCTATTCAAAATATTCCAGTAGGGTAGTGGTGGTGGTGGTGGTGGTGGAGCCTTGAATGTGTTTGTGCAGCTCCTTGACTTAAATATTTAGGATACATCACTAGTCTTATTTGCTAGGAAACGTTATCTAGTTTTTGCTTGGAATTGTGTACTGTATTTCCTTTAGGTTCCCAGTACTACAGGAGCCCTTATTCACCCAATAAGGTGAATCTTATTTGCTCTTTAGTTTTCATTGGAATTGTTAAAACTACTACTAGAATATTTTTATGAATTTTGAAAGGATATCATTCCTCAGTCATTCTGGCTAGGTATTTGTTACGAATGTTTTCAAGCAACCAACATTTTACATCACTGTTTAAAGCTGGAAGCCTTGGAAAATTGCAGATTGCAAAATTGGTCTCCATTTCAATTCACAGAATTCCTACTATACCTCTGCAAGGGACACATGTGTTTTGAGGGCAGAGTTTGATCTTCCGTCTATGATAATGGAAGGGCCGTCAAATTTAATAGGGGATGTTATCTTTATTTATATATAGCTCCAGGGAATCCGGCTGGGATTTCAGGTTTAAAAAAAAAAATCAAACAGAAAGCAAAACTGGATTTCAAGCCACGTTTCGCTATTATCTTTGAAAGCTTTCATCAAATCAATCCAGTTCAAGCAAAGAGGGAATTATCTGCCCATCATGAGCAACCTTCTTTAGTGCTTCTCCACTTCACATATCCTTCCCTCTTCCTTATGCATTTATTACTTGAGGAACCGTAAAACTGAAAGAGACAAATTCAAAAAACTAGAAATACACTATGTGCTGGTACTGCACTAACTGAAATGGATGTGCATGGAAGGACCAAAGGATCCCATTGACATGAATGGATGCATCAATCCCACTGCTTAGGGAATTGTGCTCTAATAAGGGCCCAATCCACTGGGCTCTACCGCTAGTGGCATGCATATACCATTAGCTCTGGGTGTCATGAATGTGCCATAAAGCACCTTCAAGGCACCCAGAGACCAAGGAATGCTGGTGGTAAAGTCTGTGCCACCTGGCCACTGCTGCAGATGAGGTCCCTGCACCCAGCGGCAAACAGGTAAAGTGATGGTGGGAGCTGTGCAGTACAAAGGGTAGGGGGCCTGGGCAGCGTGGGGAGTGTGGGAGAAACTGGCTAAGGAAGGGGGTGGACCTGGCAAAGGCCTTCTCCACCAGACCCTATGACCTGTATCAGGCTGGAAAACAGCTGGCGCAGACTTGAGAAGCCCCATTGCAAGGGGGCTTACTTTTTACTCAAGTAAGGTGCTGAATATCCCCTTTCCCCGAGGAGACCTGGTGGCCAACTACAAGAAACATCTGACCTCTGTGACTGCCAACAAGGGTTTTGCCACCAAGTACTGAGTCACGTTGTGCGAAGGAGTCAAATACTCATTGAAATTTCACTCATTGAAATGCACATCAATTTGTAACTTTTTGGAAATGCATTTTTCTGGATTGTTTTGTTGTTATTCTGTCTCTCACGGTTACAATAAACCTACCATTACAATTATGGACTGATCATTTCTGAGTCAGTGGGCAAATGTACAAAATCAGCAGGGGATCAAATAGTTTTTTCCCTTACTATATGTCACTCTTATGCTTCTAGTAACATACTGTGCACTAGGAGGCCAAACATGAGAAGGAGGCCCTTTCTGTGAATAGCGCAATTACACAATGTATCTGTAGGAAATCTGGACAAGAACAGTATTAAATGAATACACTGACCTATTATTTCTAGGGAGCCTTATAGCATGTTATTCTCTTCCAATTAATATCAGATTTCAAGAGACAGCAAGAGACCCCTTACGTATCACTATTTTTCCTTTGGCAAATTAACTATCTCCAATACTTGTATGTAATGGGATTTAAACTGACCTTGGTACCAAAGCTTTTATTCATTGCAGTCAGCCTTACCATGCTATCCCCATTTCTACTATTCAGGCTACTTTCTTGTCTACAAAAGCAACAGTGCACCCTCTTTGTGCAAGAAAAATAAACACAAATATTGTGATTCAACATGTTTCACCAATACCTGGACTTCCAGTTAGTAAACTAAATGAGAAACCACAGTAAACTATTATTTTGGCAGCCCATCTTTAAAGTGGTATATTATTTCCAGACAAGCAATAATTGTTTTGTGATCTTTAAGGTAGCATGTGCACATACACTAGTCTCCATAGTGATTGCTGTGGTCCTAGTTCCATCCACCCCTTATGGGATTTCCAACTAGCAATGGCTTTCCTATTGACTTTAGCAAGCACAACAGTGCCAGGGATGAATCTCCACTGAGCACATAAAGCTGTCACTGTATGACTGGACAAAGGGACAATTTTTTAAAAAGTGGTACTTCTCTTTTATTTAGCAAGCGGTCAAGCAGGTGCCCTTATGCACCCCATTGTGGTATTTTTTCTAGTGGCTGTTTGCTAGTGTTTTTTATGTACATTTTAAGATTATGAGCTCTTTTGGGACAAGGGATCATTTATCTACTACAGTGGCTCTCAAACGTTTTAGACATGAACCCACTTTTTAGAATGGCATTCATGTTGGCACCTACTGGAAGTGACATTAACCTGGAAGTGATGTCATAGCTGGAAGTGACATCATCAAGCAAGAAGTGAACATAAGAACATCAGAAGAGCCCCACTGGATCAGGCCAAAGGCCCATCTAATCCAGCTTCCTGTATCTCACAGTGGCCCACCAGGTGCCTAAGGGAGTTCAGTAGACAACAAGATGCTTGCATCCTGTTGCCACTCCCTTGCACCTGGCATTCTGAAGTAGCCTACTATTAACGTAAGGAGGTTGCCCAACCCATCATGGCCTATAGCCCACAATGGACTTTTCCTCCAGATATCTGTCCAATCCCCTTTTAAAGGCATCTAGGCCAGATGCCGTCACCACCTCCTGTGGCAAGGAGTTCCATAGCTTAATTACCCACTGGGTAAAAAAGTATTTCCTTTTATCTGTTTGAACTCATGCATAATTTTATATGTCTCAATTGTGTCCCCCCTCAGGCACCTTTTTTCCAGACTAAAGAGCCCCAAATACTGCAGTCTTTCGGTGCCCCAGCCCCGTAATAATTAAAGTGCCGCCATTGTGACATAATAAAATGACACCCTAGAATACAAACTGGCATGTTTGGACAGCAGCAGTTGTACAACCATGAAACATTCCTGACAGAAAGCAAGATTAGGACAAAATATTATGCAAAAGCGCTTAACTAAAAACAAAATTTTAAAAATCCTCACTTGAAATTCAGGGCACAATCCTAACCTGGAGTTAGGATGGCACAAGTAGGCCAGCAAAGTTTGGCTGCCACAAGGGCCACCGTAAAGCGAGTTTGGACCACTCTTGGAATCAGGAAGGCCAGCACACATAGTGGTCCAAACACACTTTACGGTGACCCTTGTACCAGCCAAAAATTGCTGGCCTAATTCCAGGTTAGGATTGGGCCCTCAATCTCTTAACACTCACAAAAGGAATATAGCAAGAATAAGACCTGCAGCTTCCATGATGACTACTCCCATCTTTCCGTGACCCACCTAACATCAGGTCGTGACCCACCAAGTGGGTCCTGATTCACAGTTTGTGAAACACTGATCTATTAATTAATCTATATAAACCACTTTGTGAACTCTGCTGTTGAAAAGTGGTATATGCATAATATTGGTATACTCGTATTTGAGCTCTGTTTGTGTTTTGGACAACACAAGCAGCTTCAGGTTGTGTGTGTGGCATGCACTGGTACGGGTTAAACAAATGTATTTTTCATAGCATTACTATAATGGTTTAGAAATCTGAAATGTAGGTCAGTGCTAAAGGTATACTAGTACAAATCAATCATGCTTCACTGTGCTGTTAAATAAAGCAATAAGGAATAAAAGCTTGATTACAAGAAAATTAAATTGCCTCTCCACCCAGTCTGCGTTTTTAAGGATTCATACATGGGGAAAGGCCAATAGGAGGAGGCCACATAGAACAATTCTCCTAAATGAGAGAATTTGCACATCTGCAAAGTCTTAATTTTTGCTGCTTTCAAAACACACAAAAAAGGCCAGCCATCACCTTCATTGTTTTCATTTTAAACATCTGTAGTGGTTTATCTGTGGCATGTCATAGTCATGAGGCTTCGCATAATTCTGTAGCGTTTACAATACATTTGGAAAGATACATAATTAACACTGGCTTAAGTGAAAATAAATTCAAAAAATGAGACGTGATGAAGAACTTTACATAACCTTACAGCTGTGTTATGGGTTTGAGAAAGAGAGAAGATGGTTCAATCTTTTCACAACTCTTCTGTAATTGCATATCAACGCTACTCGGTTAGAACTGGCACTACAATGGAAGGATAAGTCGTACTGTAGTACAGCAAGGTCTTCAGAGTAATTCAAACGAGAACTGGGAACAGGTCAACTGCAGCCTGAACTTTTACAGAAGAGCAGTGGTGCAATGAAAGCAATGCAATGATACAATGAAAGTCTCTTAATCAAAACCAATCTGGCAGAAAAAACAGTCTGCACTGATGTTTAAGACAATTTTCTATTGTCTTCAATGGCCAATGCCTTTGATTAGGTCCATTTGTAATGGGAGGGAGATTTAAAAGTAGGTTCACTTTCAATCAGTAGGTCATCTATCTGTTTTGCCGGCATTCATTTTGTGACAGTTGCTTTAAAACTTCTACTGATCTTAATTGGGGGGGGGCATATATACAATATATATGCGCTAGAATTAAGAAGTCTGCACTAGGAGGGCAGAAGTGATATGCAGTAACCCTGCGCAGAAACAAAAATGCAGAAGAACCTTTAAACAATCAACACTGGGGTGTTTCTAAAGATACAAATTAAACTAAAGCCATCATTGGCAGATGAAGTTCAGCACTGATGACAACAACAAAGGGTGAAAAGTGCCAGATGCCAGATGTGCACCTGTGCCTGAAAAGGGAATATTGCACTCAACAAGGGACCCTGCAGTTTTTTAAAACCTTCTCTTTCACTGACCTAAAAAAGAAGCCAGCCATTTTCTGTATGCACCAGCAAACCTTGCCTGCTCTACATCTCTGCACGTTGATAAAACTTGATCGATGAATCTACACTCCACTTCCAGACTGGCAGAGTCCTGTGCAGGAGCACGTTTCAGGCGTTTTGTTTCTTGAGTGTAGCCTTGTTTGCTGGATTCAATCAAACCATCTATATCCATGGCCTGGGTCACATGACCAAACACAACGCCAGGGTGAGAGTTATTCAAAGTCCCATCACTGCTGTCCGCTGCCGTTGAAGAGGCGGTTGGAGGTGAGAGCTTGTTCTTTGAGTGGTACTGAAGATAGAACACGTGCCGTCTTCAAAGAGAAGGAAAGCAAACATTTAGCACTTCTATTAGCAGGAACATAATTGATTATTTAAAAAAAATTCCATAATGCTTTCCCTCCCCCTAAAAATCCTATCCAATTTTCCAGTGCTGATGCAGAGATGCCAGAAGGGCATGCACTGCATCCTGCAGTAGGGGGACTGTCAAGGGAACATTTGTTCTCTTACAACTGCTGCACTGGTGCTGGAAGGTTGGATAGGATTGGGCCGACAGTCATTTTGTAGATGAAAATTCAATGCTCCACCTGCATAAGACACAGTGATGTGTATGGAAACACACAATAAACACCGTTTCTCATAGGAAAAAACAATCCACTTCCCAATGACCAACCTGAATGGTATCCAGTTTTACTCTGACAAGTAGCACAGCAAATATTGTTAAGATTCAGGGCCTGATACTTCACTTGTTGCATCACATGATAGCATGGGGGGGGGGAAGGAGATTGATGATGTTTTCAGGTTTGCAAAACCTGGTATTCTTTCATACCTTAACATGTCCACTAAGGACTCACTGAGGTTAGTTTACTGCAATGTTTGAATATACAAGGCTGCCCTTGACAACTGTCTGAATATTTCAGATACAGCAGAATGGGCATAGCACAACTCTTGAAAGGGTCTGAACACATGCTGAAACACATTACACCCAAATCCCAGAATCAGCAGTGCCTAGGAAGATTCAAGTGCTGTTTCTGGACCATATGGAACCTTTAATAATTTGGGTTCTAGACATAATTTCCGAAGCCAATCAAAAGAGGCCTTTTGATTTCATAATCCATCTGCCAATCTCGAACAACAGAGAGCACATATACAAACCTCACCACTGGCTCCTCTACAACTGTGGCAAGATAGTTTGCCAAACCCTAAACATCTTTTGGAAGCACTATAAGACCTTTAATGTTGGCGACCACTGGTAACAGATAAGAACAGGCTATGGGACTGCGCCCTCTGTTCTCATATCTTTAATAGTGCTTAAGCATTACATCAGGATTTATATCAACCATGTTACATGCTTCAAATCCTACTTGAGAGGGAATCCTAGTTAAGATCTGCACTGATATAGTCAATGCTAACACTTAACCATGGTTAAAGCCAGTGAGGGAATTTGCATATGAGAGGGGAAGGGACATGAATATCATGGAGATTCCCAACTGTCGAAGATAGTGAAGAGTACTCACACTTCTTATTCTGGTAGGTAGTCTGAACTGTGATGATGTACACATCATCTAGAGAACTGCGTCTAATGCACATCATAATGAAAAATCATTGTTTCATTATGCTGTGTATTGTACACACATCTTCAGACAAAAAAGTGGTTCAGGTGTGAAAATACCCTCAACGTTTTCTGCAGAGATATCTGCAGGCTGATAACAAAGAATTCATTAAGCTTCTCTATAGTTCTCCAGTCTCCATTCAGCACTCCCTTTGTCATGTAACAGTCCTATTGAATTTGTTCCCTATATCTGATGTTCTTAAACAGTATCTTGTTGGCAATTTTGAGATTCTGTGATATTGAACCCATCCTTTGTTCTCTCAGCCTGAGAAAACTGGAGATGGATTTTCATTAGAGTTGTGGTTCTCAAACCTTTTAGCACCACTTTTTAGAATGACTATCTGTCCGGTACCCACCAGAAGTGATGTCATGGCTGGTAGTGCCATCATTGTGACACCAGAGTCTGCGGCTTTCCTGAGAATGCAGCAATAAGTTGGGTTATTTCTCAGCCATTTTCCAAAAGCAAAGTGAATCAGAAAGGGAAAAACAGCCAAGCAAAACAACCACCCAGGCCTCCCCCTTTCCAGGCTTCCGATCTTTCCATTTTTTCAATATGGCTGCTTTGGTGCTTTGCAACCCACCTGAAATTGGCTCATGCCCCATTGGTGGGACCTGACCCACAGTTTGGGAACCACTGCATTAGACTTCAGACTAAGGTTGTGCTATGCATTAAGATGAAGACATTTTCTTGGTGAGTCAAAAACAGAGTGCAATAAATCAAAGGAAAAATTGTGATTTATTACAAAGCAACTAGAGTTCAATGTGCATGAACTTGCATGATGACTACTTAATATATCTCCAGGTCTGGAGAGGGTGCTCATCATGCAGAACTGGACATTTCTTCCATCTCACCATAAACCAGCAACATAAAAATGATTCGCACCATTTTGGAGGAATTTGGCAGACTTGAGTGCTGAATATTTTCATTCAGCCCTATATTATTGAATGCGCTCCCTTACCTGTGACACCACAAAGTTTCATGCCCTGGATAGGTATTAATTAAATCAGTGCAGAGCTCTACTTCTTCCTTCAGAAGAAGAGGATGATCAGGCCTTTTGTCT
Source organism: Lerista edwardsae (assembly GCA_029204185.1). Taxonomy (NCBI): domain Eukaryota; kingdom Metazoa; phylum Chordata; class Lepidosauria; order Squamata; family Scincidae; genus Lerista; species Lerista edwardsae. The sequence goes on from JAJKFI010000001.1 coordinate 16,119,253, forward strand.
TCCGCACAGGCAGCTTCTGCTTCCTCATTTTCTTCATCTTTTGGAAGACCGGAGGTTTGTGGATTGGCCAGCTGATTATGCATCTGCAGAGTACAGTCAGTCACAGTTCTGCCAATCAAAGACTTTAATAAAAACTGGCGGTAGTGGAACCCACTATGGTCTGAAACATGCTTGGAAACCCAGTGTTTAGTGGAAGTAAGTTCATCAAGAAGAATCTGAAAATCAAAAGTAAACAATAAACATTAAGCTGTCCATAACAACAAAATGATCATATTTTCCCTCAACCCTTTAGGTCAATTGCCCTTTCAATGAGGCAAATTCTCCTTAATCCCTCCATATAACTAAAACAAAAGGTGCCAAAATAAAATATCAGAAGAAATTAGTTTAGCCAGATCCTAATTAAGATGTATGAGTCTAGCACACCTTAAAGTGGACAGAATAAATTTTATATTACAGCCTGAAGTATGTTTGAGAAATAGATACAGTGAGCCTTCCTTATCTGCAGGCTTGGCACCTGTCGATTTAATCAACTGCCAACTGGTCCATCAGCTCACCTGTCTCTGCCCCTGCAGCCATTCTCCAGCTATTTTTAAGTGGGCTAGAGAAAGACCAGTTAGGAGATTTTTAAGAGATTGGAGCAGCTGCCGCCACCCTGAGGAGGAGAAGACCCGTCAGGGAAGTGGGCAAGAAGATGGAGGAAGTAGAGCTGCCCACCAGCAAAGAGTAGTGGTGAGGGGGTGGCAGTACCGTCAAGTGCCTGAGTGAAGCCACTGTAAAGAGCAGCCCAGCCGCTTTCCTGCTTCCAACTGGCTGGCTGGACTGCTCTTTGCAGAGGCTACAGGGGAGGAAGTGGGAAAGTATAGAGCAACCAGCTGGGCTGCTTTCTGCAGTGGCTACAGGAGTGGAGGTGAGAAAGCAAAAAGTAGCTAGCTGGGGTGCTCTTTGCAGCAGCTCTACATGTGCATCAGAGAACAATGGCTGCAGGGGCAGAGGTTGCAGGGGCAGGAAAGCAATGAGCAACCAGCTGAGCTGCTTTTCAGCAGCTCCACATGGGCAGTGGAGGGGGCAGGGGCAGAGCTTCAACACCCTCGACCCCTCCCCCCGCCATCAGTGGGCAGCTCTGCGCCACCTGTCATCCTGCCCTCCTGATGGGCGATCTTCTCCTCAGGATGGGTGCTTTGCTCTGATCCATTAAAAATAGCCCATTAGTTTTGCCCTATATTAACCTGTCTCCCCTTCCAGTCCGCCCTCTGTACTGAGACGAGCATCCTCAGTACAGTATTTGCGGGGAGTCCAGGAACCCCCCCCTGGATCTGGAGGGCCCACTGAATGGATCTGGATGGCCCACTTAATCCCAAACCCATGTTACAAAGATAGAAAATCAAACATATGCCCTATTTCCCTGCACTCTCCTGGCTGTGAACTTCACCTTCAAATTAGAAACGTACACTCGAGCTGTTTTGCCCATCGATCGGACCCAGATAAAGTTAGTCATGATTAAGCAACACTGAAATCCATGGCACAAGTTAGCCAATTGACCAATTCAAGGTCCATTAATTGCAATGTAGCTAAGTCATGCCTAACGTTCTTTAGATACAACCCCATATTTTGGGAACCTGTCCTTTCTCCTCAAAACCAACGTACAAAGGTTAAAAATCTTCCCATGTTGCCCTTGCTGTGGATTTTATCTACTTATAACGATTTAGCGACCAAACCAGGTGTTGCCAAATCTAGACCTTTTCATTCAAGAAATTTATGTCTAGCACCACTGGTAACTCTTTGCTACATGAAGAGTATGAAGGAAGGGAATAAATCTTCCATTCTGAGAAGGAGCTTTCTGGCCCAGTTCTGTCCTGTCCACAGCGGCCTTGGGCATTTGCTTCGGCATGGGAAAGGCGAGATATAAACAAACGTACAAACAGCAAAGAATTATACAGGCAGAAAGAGATAGTATCAAGCTCCCGCAAACAAAGAGCTACCTGTATAAATATTTATCCTACATGTACTGGGTCCATGGATCTCAAGATGTTAGCCATTGCCCTGGGCAAAGCTTTGCAATAGCCGTGAGCAAAACCAGTAGTCATTTCTGGCGACTTGCCAATGTATACTCACTTTCAATTAGGTTACAATATGGAGTCCCTTAAAAAATTATGGACTTTTAGTGCCCACGTAACCATGACCACATTTCCCCATCTGACATTAATGCTCTTCCAATCTGACACTCGCATCCATTTCCTGACTATTTAGGTCATATCCAACTAGACTGTCTCTTTCTCACTTTAGCTGAAGAGTTCTCCATTTTCCTCAGGAGCACATCTGCACAACAATTGCTGGTTCAGTGCATCAGAAGAGGAGACTTTTGGGGGAAGGTCTGAGCTCAGAATAAAAATATATTAAGATTTGACGCAGACTACTCTGTAGCGTAGCATGGCTTCCAGGAGGGCAGAGAATGATGGCAATTTGGAATGTTTGGATACGACTTGTTGAAGTAGCAAGAAGACTATATGACCTTTATTTCCTTCACAGACGAAATTACTTCAAAATCAGATGTAATGGAGACCTTCTCCAGCTCTCAGGTGAGCCACTCATACACCCTCCGATTCCAAAGCTTTAATCAGGTTTACTGTGAGATTCAATGTCCTGGCTGATGCATAGGGAAGGTGGCAGGAATGGAGAAAGCTTAAGTGGTCTTTCATGACAAAGCTCAACGATCCTATGATCCAGCTGGCAACTGAGAACTGGTATCTGAGAATATTTGCAGGAAGGCCTTTGGATCGCAGTTGAATTGGCCAGGAAACATATCTTGGAGGCCAGCCCTCCCTCAAGGCTGAGCACTGAGCCATTAAAAGGTACACAAGAGGATGACAGAAGGAAGCAGCGCTAGAGTCTAGACCAGTGGTCTTCAACCTTTTTGTGCCACGATCCCAAGCATGCAAGCAAGCAAGCAAACAAGCAAGCAAACAAAGTATGAGACTGGCGACCCACTGTTAGTCCTGCTCCCTCCTGGGACCCTATCGACCCACTCTCTGCCCCATTGCCGCCCATTTCCCATCCTTATTATTCCCTCGCAGCAATGTTCACTGCTACCAAATATTCTCATAGTGATCTGGTAGTGCTCTAAGTCTAGTGGTTTTCAACCTTTTTCATTCCCATAAGCTGCTGTGACCCCACAGCTGAGGCTTTTCAACCCCGTCGGGGTCCCAACTCCAAAGCTGAAGAACACTAGTCTAGTTGTCTCCAAACTGAAGACTGCTGTGTAATGAAAAACCCCTCCCTGTCCTGAGCAACATTTACAGTTCCGCTGTTCTGTTGCTGCAGTCTTCACCCAATCTGGACATAGGGATGCTCTGGGCAGTTGTGTCTATGGCCTGACATCCCAGCAGGCTTTGCACCAGGATATCACCATATTCGCAGTTACCCAGAGCGTCCCTATGCCTAGATCAGGTGAAGACTGAAGCGATGGAGCAGCAAAACAGTAAGTGCTGATCACAGGGTGGGAGGGATTTGGACCAATGCCGGATCCAGCCCAAGGGCCAGGGTTTGGCGAGCCCTAATCTAGTAAATGGCATGGAGGTAGAAAGTGACTGCCTCCTCTGAAAACGCAGCTAAAGCCAAGGTCAACAAATGACTTTTTACACACACACACACACACACACACACACACACACACACACACAAATAACAAATACAAAATAAATCCTTGAGACTAGACAGTGGCCTGGACTCCTGGAAATTGACGGACTGCCTGTCTTTCTCCTGGGGTCTCTGACATACTTTTTGGGTTCTTACTGAATGTCTTTTTTCTTCTCAAAGGTTCTCAGGTGACAAGACATAGGTGGGGAGCGCTTGCTAAATGATTTCTCTGCCAGGAGCTGAACACAGCTTACAGCTACTGCACAGTCAGCACCCTTCCCTTGGAAATGCACAGCCGGGCAGCAGACAACAGAAGGGGACAAACAAATGCAGAGTCAAGCATCACTATTGGGGAAGGTCAATGTGCCTGCATAATAAAAAGGCACCAAGCGATGAGAAATTGCTACATGGAAGTCATTCGAATATTGTCCTTGTACTTCTTAGATTGGGACAGGTACCAAGCTTCCAACTTGCTTGCACAATCTATTGCAGAGAATACCCTCCTGAGAATTGCCCCGAAGGGGTGGAACCAACCGCTTTTCAACCAGGCATTCCTGTTTTTGTTGATAAGGCATTTTTAAAGCCAGTTAGCCACATTCTGGCTGTTTGATGTCCTGCTAATTCATTAAACCATCATAAGCTGAGCTGAAGGATGTCTTCAGATACTCGAAAGACGATTATAAATACCACTATGGTGCTTCTAAATTGTTTGATCTCTTTGAACCTAGACCAATACACAATTTGCATTTTAACAATGCCCAGCATCTTTGGAGAATACAGACAGTGAAAAGCCCACCAATCACAGTATTAAACTATTTGTTGTACTACAGTGTTTCCTGGGTTCTAGTGGCTTTTTTTGGTTTGTACATAATTTATCTTCATCACTACTCCCATCTTCCAGAGTCTCATCTCCCCTTGTAAAAGGATACATTTGAAGCACGCTGTTGTTCACGCTATGCAGTTGTTAGTTTGGCCTACGCATTGTATGAATTATCTCAATGAAGTTTCATACTATGATTTAAATTTTCTCATTTACTAAAAAATTTACACACATGCATGTGCGTGCGTGCACACAGCTCCTAAATTGTTGCAGCGCAGAAGGTTTTTGGTCACTGCCATACCATACCTTTGTATTGAGCTTTGCCAAGTGCTGTAAAACCCAGATACGGTGAGACCAGGCATTGTAATTGCTCGGGTATCGTCCAGCAGCTTCACAGCACACATCCATTTCTTCTTTTACTAATCGCTGTATTCTTTCTGTGGGCGCCATTTCCAAATTCCCTTTAGTCACAAGAGTGGGCAAGGAGTTTTCCTGAATTAGTTGTTGCAGCACCCATCGCCTAGTTAAATAGTATAGAAAGTTAAGAGCACAAAAACCAACTTAAGAGAGTAAAACTACACTTGCACACAACTGGTGGATCTCTGCAGATCCCTTGGTCAGTGATGTCAATGATGTATAGATGTCAATGGGAAACACTTTGAGAACCATCTAATTCAGTGTTTCACAACCATTGGTACAGGTACCACCAGTGGTACTTGAGGTGGTGGCTGGTGATATGCATGGATCCCTGGACAACTTCCACCAGGCATCAAGACCAGCAACACAACAATGGTCGGAAGACCAGCAACTATGACAAACCATGGTCGGAAGCTTGGCACAGTGAGCAGAGCTCCAAAGCATGCTTTTCCACACTCAGAAAAGCCCTCCCATTGATCCTGAGCCTCTTACTGGAGTTTGTCATGTTGCATCTGGCCTCCCAACCTGGAAGTAACCAGCGATGATATCATCACCAGTTACTTCTGGTGGTACTTCCAACAGGTGGACCATGCAAAGTGATACAGTGAAGACAAATGTAGAGAAACACTGGTCTAATTACCTAATGAATTGGTTCAAGAAACTGCTTCTGTGTGCACCACATGTGTGTATTATAGTATGTGTGAATTATAACATACTGAATTTTATACTATCATGTGTACATTTTCTTGAGATGCTCTATATATTATATTGGTACTTGGTACAAAATCGGAATGGAGAAAAGAAGAAGACTGATCATTCAACTAATCATTGATCAATCTTCTAAAATACATCTTACCCTGCTTTTGTTATAGACCAATCCTATCTAAACTTCCCCCACCCATACACCCAACGGAATATTTGTTCCCTTGCCCGCAGGTATGCTTCTGCTGCCATGATGGGTTTATGACCCAATTTTGCTGATGGAAGTCCGAGTGGGCCCAAGAAGGCAGGTATGATTTCGGCAAAGCCACTGATACTGCCCCCTTCCCAGCCTTAAAAAACCACTTTCTTGTGCCAGTCTCTGCCTCGTTCTTCACCATACCGACCACTCCCCCCACCTGTACTGACGTGGCAGGGTAGGGCCACTGGCATGTAGGCAGCCTGGATGCACTCCATGCTGTGTCACCACCATAAAGCACACTGCGCTACCGGAACACAAGTTCCAAGTGGTGCAGCTAGCTCACAGGGACGGGCCCTTAGTCACTTTAGCCAGTTGCTGCTGTTAATGAATCCATTTTAAAAGCAAATCTAAGCTAGTGCTTCCTTTTGCTTGTACTAAATTTGCTGACAAGCTAAATTTTGTTGTTTCAGCATTATGAGACATTCTCTCTAAGGATTCTCAATCTTGTGGAGCTTGTGGGCACTTGTGCCATTCCAAATAGAGCAGAAGCAGGCACCAACAAAAAATGACCACCAAAGGGTGGGGGGAGAGGCAGGGACAGTCACATAAGTAAGAAGGAATAATCCTCCACTCTCAGCTCAAAGCTTTAAAGAAGAATTAGATACATTCACGAAAGAGGCGGGGTCTATTAGCTACTAGTTATGATGGCTACATGATTCTTCCAAGTTCCAAGGCAGTACAGATTACACAGCAGTACACCAGGGACTGTTATTGCCTTCACCTCCAGCTTGTGGGGTTCATGGGCCCAGGCAGACAGCTGGGTTCCACTGGAGCCTGCGTTGGCACTGGTTTAGGGACCCTTGATATACTTACTCTTTATGCCACTCATAGTTCTTTGAACCTCTCAAATTTTTCCAAAACCAAAGCATCAAGTTCCACAGCCTTTCCTCATCTTTGTCCTTTTCTGCAAAAAGGTTCTAGCATACCTTTTTTGAGTGACCAGAACTATGCACAACACAATATTTCTAACTGGCTAGTATTCTAAAATAGGATTTTTGATACTTTCCTACTGAAACTTCAACCAAACTATCCTCATAATTTCCAATATTTAATTTGCTTCTTTTACTGATCAGTAAAAAAAAAAAGGTAAAGGTTTCCTCACGACCAAATGGTGTAGTCGTGACTGACTGTAGGGGGCAGTGCTCATCTCCGTTTCAAAGCCTGTAGAGCTGGCGTTTTGTCCGAGGACAAGCTTCCGTGGTCATGTGGCCAGCATGACTCTACGCTGTAGTGCACGGAACGCCGTTACCTTCCCACCGAAGTGGTCCCTGTTTATCTACTTGCATTTAGGTGCTTTCGAACTGCTAGGTTGGTAGGAACTGGGACAAGCAACGGGAGCTCGCTCCGTCGCGCACTCTTGTACTCCCAACCTTCCGGTTGGAAGGCCCAACAACAGCAGTTTAACCTGCTGCGCCGCCACGTCCCTGCGCCACCATGTTACTGATCAGTGCAAAGAGTTAAATGTTTTCGTTGAGGTTTCCACTATCATCTCAACATTTCTTTTTCTGAGGAGTCTGAGGAGCCAATTCAGAGAAACACCAAACAGAAGTTTCCGGAACAGAACTCTTCACTTGGAGACTATTTAAAGAGAACTTTACCATAGCCCATGTGGCAGGCCCTCAATGTTCCCAGATAGAATCTGTCATTCAAGTCTCTCAGAGGGAAAAACAAGTATTTCCATGTTCTGATTAAGAAGGGAAAAACAAACACCAAGGGACAAACCTGTGAATCCACGTTTCTGGACTCTTTGGAAACTTAGTCAGTGCCAATTTTCCAAGATATAAGTCTTTAACCGGATTTAAAGTGCCAGATAATATTAGTTCTTTCCTGCCAAATGAATTAATTGGAGAAAAAATGTTAGGAGAAGATGTTAACTAGCACAAAATACAATTTACTGGTAATATATATTACACATAGCATCCGCATTCATTTAAAAATTAATAGCAGCACTATATTGACAATCAAAGGATAATGCAGAGCCTCAAAACAAAACTCTATCTAGGACAGGAGTAGTTACAACATGAAGCTCAATCAAGTAGGAAGCCTATTCCTGAGCGGCCTTGTCTTCACAATAGGAAGAGTCGTTAGTTTTGGCACACAAATTCCTCATGCCTACTTAGGCTTCTCCTCCCACACAGCCAAACCATCGCTTTGTGTAGTTCATTAAATGTTATGCACATTTAAATAAATGTCCTGGATCAAATTCCCATATCATGCATACATGTAACCCTGACAGATTTCAAATGAAAGTTGAAACAGATGTAGAATGGGCTGAAGTAGGTGGCAGAACAGAAATGAACTGCTGGTGGCTTCTGCTCAAATGTTAGCGATGCCAAGAATTAAACGGAATTTGCAATCAGGTTGCCATTATACAAACAAGGTCATTTGTGTGGATGGTGAGTCTTCTGAGTAAAAGGAAGCATGGCCAAGTAGCTTAGAATTTCCAAACGGAGAACACAAAACTGCAGGAGATGTACAACAGCTCAAATGAGAATTTTCTTTTCTTGCCCTCAAATAAGAATTGGCTTATTCCTCCCCATTTATCTACGTAATGGAAACTCAGCATTTCTGGTCTTACCAACTATAAATTTACACAGTAATTTGACCTTGCTGAAAGCCACACAATGAAGAGTAGTGTGCGTGTTAAGATGAACTAAAGTACATTTTTTTCCACTCCCAGACTGACTACCCTTACTCTTCTCTCCAACACATCACAGCTGTTAGATGTGCGGATTCTTCAGATATTATTATTTCTCTATGTGATAAGCTCTTCTATATATGAGAATGAGCGAAAGCTGCATCCGGTATCTGCAGATTCAGGGCCAATCCTATCCAACATTGATGCAGCTAAAATGCAGACCCGAGATAAGGGAACAAACGTTCCTCTAGCCTCTGTGACTGGCCCCCCCACTAAAGGTTGCAGCACATGCCCTGTTGGCATGGTTACATCAGATCTACAAAGTTAGATAGGATTGAACCAGTGATGTCATGCAGGGGGTACACGGGGGTACGTGAGTACTGGTTCCTAGGATTATGGCTGGCCCCGCCCATTTGCCCGCCCACTCGTCAACTCCGCCCCCTGCAACGTTTGAATTTCCTGCACGTTTGAGTTGCCTGCATGTTCTCAGAGCCAGGCAGGCAGGCAGGGAGCGGAGCCTTGCTTTGCCTTGCCACTGAAAAAATGAGCTGCTCTGGGGTTTTGGAACTGTTGGGTCACTTTAACATGATGCCAGGCCTCCTTAACATGTTCTGGGGGTGCTGTGGAATACTGTTGCAACTGTTGGGTCAGTTTAAAATCGTCTGAGGCCTCAAAAAGGGCTTTTTTATGTCACTTCCTGCTATGACATCACTTCCAACTTATGATGTCACTTCTGGTGGGCGGGTCCCAACACGTGCCAATCAAAAGTGAGTACCTGTTCTTAAATCATTTAGATGACACCACTGGACTGAACCCTCAGTTATCTACAGATTGGTAGGGGAGGGGCTCACACCCATGAACACTGGTTAAAGGCTTGTAGTTCTTCCACTAACTGCTTCCTGTTAACCTTCTATCTAATCTCTTCAAGCATTCAGGCTGCAGCCTGCCTCCCCACCTGTCAAGGCAAGCCACGTGTAGCTTCACCGCAGTTAGCCTTTAAAGAACGCTAATGGGTGTGGGGGGCCACAGAGATAGGGCTCCTCCATATCTGTGGGGGGAGAGCTGGGATTGATCCCCACAGACATGGCTGCCACAAGCTTGATGATCAGTCAAGAAACTTGTACACTTCATAGCTGAAAGTCAGTGCTGGGAAAGTGAAGGGAAAATATCGGGGCTGTTTTCGTATTGAGAATCAGTGTCAGAACGTCAGCTCAAAACCCACAGATTCAACTTACCACAATTTATTTGAACATTTCTAATGGTCAACAATTTATTGTACATAATTTTACAAACATTATTATATATATTAATATAATATATATCAGATTTTCAACCCCTTAAGCACTTGTACACGACTTGGGACAACTTTTCATGTTCATATACTGCTGACATTATGCAACCAGGATAATTTTGCATGAATCATTCCTAAGATTGGTCTCCCTCGTCATCCTTTCCACTTAAGCATCTTTTACAGAATAGCAAGCAAAAGTTCTTCTAAAGAAGAAACGCAATCCTGTCTTTCTGTTTATAGCATCAAGTGACACGGAGCATTGGAACTGCAAAAGCTGTACAAAGAAAATCACATCAGTTCAACTCCAGAACACTTTATTGGCATGACAAGTGATACAAGGGTTGCTGATGACTGCATTGGGCAAAGAAACATTTCAGCTCTGCTGCATAATTTAAGGATTCAGAATGACAGTTTAATCAAACATTGTAGATCTTTGGGGTGGGCCAGGAAGAGTTATGAAGGTTCTTTACCAAACCTCTGGATAGACAGATCATCTTACACACAATATGATGCAGTATAACAAATCCTATATACTGTATTTCTTATAACAAAAGAATATAGTCAACGATAATGCTTCTGCAAGGTAGAATATTTAAGGACTGTGCGTATCTACACACGACTCGATTACTCCTAGCTGAATCTGTAAACTGCTTCCAAAGGAAATAATTGTGTACAAGCATGAAATCACGTAAATCCACAGGGTTTAATCCAGTCACACATGCAAGTAGTGACTCTGCATGTATGAACTTCATAGTATGACATGGCCACATAACAGAAGAGAGTCTTGAAACTTTATCATATACGTACAGTATAGGATTAAGTAAAACAAACCCAACAATTCAACCGTGCATTACAGGAGAAAGTGAAAATCCTTAATCTGAGTCAAAATATGATCCAAATACCTAATATAGCAACTGGACTATGGAGTGACATGGTCTGTCTCCTTCACGCGCATAATTTCTACATCTGCTTAGTCAAGAGAGAGAGTAAAAAAATGTCAGGGAAAGGGGATCTGCTCTGACTTCTGTCATAAGATGATGATGTATTTATACAGTGCACTCAATGGGCATGGTACTTTACATAGAGTGAAAAGACCTGCCCCAAGACAATTACATGCCCTTAGCTTAGCTGAAGCAGGGAATGGAGACTAGGGTACAGTGCCAAAAGACAACCCATCTTAAATTTAGCCAAATTAATACTCAAGTTCAGTAAAGGTTTCTTCTCTTAATCTTTTAAATCAGTGCTTCCCAATCTGTGGGTGCCAACCCACCATTGGGAAGAAACAGGGCCATTCCCCTGTAAGGGGAGTGGCCTCATTATGGGTGTTCCGATGGCGCCACTGCTTACCTGGGGATCGCGCTGATGTCTGAGGGGGTCTGGGAAGCCAACAGCCATTTTTGCGGGCCTCCATGATGGAGACGAATGCCCCATTTTTCTGCATTACAGAGGAGGCTGCAGCCCTCCCAGTCCCCCTCAGACTTTAGCGCGTACCCCAGGTAAGTGCTACAGCCCCTGGGTGTCCCATGACACCACGACTGCAGCAGCGCCGACAGGACACCCCTGCAGCCCCTCCCCCGCCAGCACTTAGTGCATTCCCAACGTCCAAGTAGGACTCTGGGAACCGCTGTTTTAAATCTTCAACAGAATACTGCTGTACAACATCTCACACTCAAGTATAGCGTCTCATGCAGAGTTTTGAGGATTACAGCTTCTATTTGGGGCAAACAGACAATACAGAACCCCACACTAGAACCCAGAACCCCACTAGCCTAAAGTAATCAGGCATAAATCCAATTTTGCAATCAGTGAACCAAGCTATACTTGTGAATAACAACATAAGAATAGCCCCATTGGATCAGGCCAAGGCCCATCTAGTCCAGCCCCTGTGTCTCCCATTGGCCCATCAGATGCACACAAGACAACAAGGTACTTGCATCTCGGTGCCACTTCCCTGCATCTGGCCCCACCTTGCAGATTAGCAGATTAGCCTCCTGGCAAAGGCTTCTCCAGTTTTTTACCTCCCATGCAGAAGAGGCAGATCTGGGTTCATCCACTGTCTTTTGCCTCAGCAAAGCAAAGATGACATCACACTAATCTGTCATCTCAGGTCATAGCCCTCAGGAACCTGGTTTGTTCAGGCCTTAATTTAGCACTTAGCATCTTGGTTTCAGTGCTGAATGTGCTTGCTGTATGGTTGGATCCAAAAGATGCCTCTACATGTGGAAGGTGTCACAAAAGTATTGCTTCAAATCATATAAAAGGCTTGCACAAGAAAAGCAAAACATTATTTCAGTTATTCTAACCTACCCACCCACCCCATCTTTGTTTAACCACTTTTTCTCTGAGATAGCCATTGCTTCTTATTTCAGCTGAATGCTCTTAAAATAAGAGACAGACTGTGTCCCTTCGGCACTGTAAGTATACAACTTCTGTATCATTCTATTAATACCCTCTTGTTCAGTTTTTGTTGCATGTATGCAAAGAAGAATGTGTAGAGTCTCCAATGATTGGAACTGGAATACAGTATGCCGTTTGTTAGGTTCAGTGGTTAGCTGCCATGGGAGGAAGCTGAGGCTGATGGAAATTAGAAAGATCTGATTAAGGATGAATGAGCAAATGACCTTGGTTGAACAAATGAAGGAACAGGGGAAGTGATCTGTGCAAATCGACACAGAACACCTGCATCTATCTGACCATCTGAGGAAAACAAAAGGTCTTTCTCACATCTCAGGTTAACAGGAAAATTAAATTCTGCATACTCTAGACATTGGTTATAGCCACAGCAAGTCATATATGGTATTTTTTTTAATCGATTCATTCATTTAAAAAAAAATCTAGTATCTCTTAGTAAATTACTCAGAACTTAAAAAAAAAAGAACTTGTAATCTTAGAGTTTGCGGTCACTTGTAGATGAACTGGTCACCAAAAGAGCAATCCTAGGTTCAAATCTGTTATGTCTATTCATGTTGCTCACTAAAAGCCTCAATTTGAACCAATTTCAAAACATTGCTTAAAAGATTATTTTAAAGAATGTTGCAAACCAAGATCAAAGACATGATCCTTTTATTTGGGAATACTGACACACTTACCATTTACTGTTTGCAGGCATTGTGTCTGGCATTTACCAGCAATGTCGCTAAGGGCCCAATCCTAACCAGCACAGGAGCGGTGGCTCCAAATGGATACAGGCAGATTCAAGGTCTCACAGGCTTTACCTTGAATAATGCCCCAGACTGCTCAATGGGGCTTCTCAAGTCACCACTAGGTAAACTGCTGGTGCAAACTTAAGAAGCATCGTATCGGGCTTTTAAGCCCGACATGGGGATAGGATTTGGCAGGCGCTTGCCCCACCCCGTCCTGGGGCTGTCCCTCCCCTGTTCTGCCCTTCCCCCATGCATAAACACCTTCCCCACGTCCACCCACCATTCTCCCCATGCTCCCAGGCGCTTACCTGAGCTCATGTGGCAGCTGGGGACAGCTCTGTGGCAACAACAGAGTGGTGCAGGCCTCCCTGCCAGTGCCGCTTGCTCAAACTGGTGCAAACATGCCTTACAGCACATTTGCAACACCCACTGCCAGTGCTGCAGTAGCAGCACAGGCAGTAGGGCAGCTCAGGGTCGGACTGCCCCTACCAAAAACAAAATGCCTTTGCTTATGTGCCTCTGATTAAAGAGACACTGGCTTCTATACACCTGGATAAATTCACCTGCCTTTCTTGCACTCCTCTACTTGCCTTTCCTCTTGAGCTTTGGTGCCCATTAACTTGATATATGGTTTTTTTTTAAAACCCAGCTTAAAACACTATTGTGACAAATTACCGGCATTTCCAATTAAAAATGATTCTTTAAGCAAGATGTATTTTTCCAGAGTATTACTGCCTCTAGCAATTCTCAAGATGTTGCTAAAGATTATGTGCCTGATACAATATGTGCATTGGCTAGCTTTCAGTTTAAAGCCATCTAATGAGCTAATTCTCTGACAGCCCAATCCTAGGCATGTTTTTCAGAAGCAATTCTTACTGACTTAAAAAATGGACCTTACTCTGGAGAGAAAAAAAAGTGTGCATAGTATTGCAACCTATTTCAAGGGTTTTTCTTAGTTATGGAAACTAAATGTTTCTAGCATGTTACATTCAGATTTATAACTGCATTAAACCATTATTCAAATGAAGAATTTGGTTACTTACTTCTTGGTATATCAAAAGGTTATGGGAATCATATACGGGAGCTTCACAAATCATTTAAAACCAATCTCAGATGCAACATCTAGGGCTTCAATACAAAACCATTATTAAATGTTTAACCTTAGAACTTCCAGGGGTAAATTCTCTCTTCTGGGGATTTGATGCCAGTCTCAGAACATTACGGCATACGTTCCTATTGGAAACAGTATACCAAGTCAGTGTTTCTCAACATTTGTCCTCACTGTACCACTTAGCATGGTCCACCTATTGGAATTACCACCAGAAGTAACTAGTGATGACATCATTGCCAGTTACTTCCGGGTCGGGAGGCTAGATGGAACATGACAAACACCAGTGAGAGGCTCAGGATGGATGGGCTTTTCGGAATGTGGAAAAGCACACTTTGGAGCTCTGCACGTGGTGCCAAACCTCCAACTGCAGTTTGTCATTTCATGATGCTGGTCTTGCTGTCTGGTGCCAAAGGCCCAGGGGTTCCATGTGTACCACCAGCCACCACCTCAAGTATCAATGGTGGTACCCGTACCACTGGTTGAGAAACACTGTACCAGGCTCACTGGGCTATTTGTCCCACCCAGTGGGGTAATTGCTAGACTCCAAGAGATCAGGGAGATTTGACTACTCTAGCTCTGTCACCAGCATGTTCTGCAGCTTATGACAAGCAATACAACCACGTGTGCTTTCTCTACTGCCAAATGGGCACACCAAGAAGTGCAAAATCCTATTTCACCCCAAAACACAGGAACATTCCTGGCCTTTCCTTCCAACTGTATCCAAGATGCAATGGGTGGTGGGTAGGTTGTAACACAGTAGAACAGCATCTGCTTTGCATGCAGAAAATCCCAGGCTCAATCCCTGATACTACCAGGTACGGCAGAGAAAAGCTCCTGTCTGAAACCTTGAGGAGCAACTGCCAATCAGTACCAACAATTACATCATAATTGTTATAGCAAACGATGTAATTGTTCAAAAGAAAGCAGTCATACCACTATTTAATGAAACTTCAATGATTTCTGAAGACAAAACTATTCACCAAGTTGCAAATCTAGACATACATTAAGACCACTGAACTTAATAGGACTACCTCTGTTAAGGTGCAAGCTGCAAGAATGCGATAAAAAACCAACCAAACTTACACATGCACACACCCTTTCATTTCATTGGAACCTGCCACCATAATGATTCATTAAAACAAATCTTGTACAAGAGAGTCATACAATCCAAGTAACTGCTTTGCATTCTGCACATTCATTTGCCACAGGCAAAATGGGTACAAACAGGCACTGGATACCAACTTGACTTTCCATACTACGCTTCAGTGGAAAGCAACAGATGCCCATCTCTTTGTTCAAAACATATTCTGCTACCCAAAGGGGATGTCCATGGTCTGAAAATGCCATCATCAGCTAGCACTATGACAAAAATGATATTAAAATTTTTCCCAGGGTACCTTATTCAAAAAGCTAGTTGGCATGCAGTTAAAATACGGTTCAAGACAAAGCCTGTAATTTGCTAAGAAGTTATCAGCAACCAGAAAGTCTTTGCATCCCCATTTGCTGAACCAAACGTACCTTACATTCCATGCAGTAGTGAAGTCTGGGTTTAGTAGCAGCAATGTGCAGGTAATATCTATCAGCTCTAAAAAAGAAAAAAAGAAAAGCATCAAACATTATTGAATATTTCTTACACCAATGCTATTCAAACTTTTTAGACCTGGACCCACTTTTTAGAATGGCACTTGTGTTGGGACCCACCAGAAGTGATATCATTAACCTGGAAGTGACATTGTGGCAGGAAGTGATGTTATCAAGCAGGAAGGGCTGTCATTGTAACATTATAAAATAACACTCCTGAAATGCAAATTGGCATTCTTGGTCTGCAGCAACTGCACAACCATGAAACATCCCTGACAAAAAGCAAGATTAGGACAACGTATTATGTAAAATAACTAAACTAAAAACAAAATTTAAAAATCCTCACTTGAAAATTCAAACTCACAAAATAAATATAACAAGAGTAAGGTCTGCAGCTTCCAAGATGGCTGCTACCAGTTTTCCACGACCTACCTGACATCAGGTCGCGACCCACAGTTTGAATACCACTGTCTTATACCTTAGACTTGCCTCTCCTGTGATACTTGTTACTAGAGGAATAAGCCTATGAATGTTTACTCAGAAGTAAGCCACACTGACTTCAGTGGAACTTACTCCACTGGAACTGAACCTATCAGTAACCATTTTCCTGTCAATGATGCCATCATCAACTCCACCTCCGAAACGTCTTAGTCCAAGGAAGTTCTTGCACAACAAACAAGTAAAAAGGAGGGCATGAAATAGCTGGATATTTTTGAATTACCCCAATAAGGAGTCACCCCAGAGCACCATAAAGCGTGGCACCCCCACATTCCATTTCAGATCTTTGCTGTTAAATTTGCGATTTGATGAGTAGTAAAAAGAAAACAATAGATAGGCTATGCTCTGCAAACATATCCATATACATCATTAAAAGAACATGCTGTAGGTGTTTACCAAAATGGCATGCTTCCCTCTAAAATGGCTGCCCGAAGACCAACTGCGCTACGGGGTTGATGCCAAAAGATCAGGAGGCACAGATCTAAACTGGGGAAAGTGGCGCAGCAAACAGGGCGGCAGACATGGATGTGAGAAAACTGGGCCCACTCAGCTACTAACTAATGGGCAAGTCCCGGTCTTGCAAAGTGCTTTCATACGTTAACATGTAAAAGAAAAACAGGGATGAGTGTATGCACAGTACACAGGGCTGGCCTTAAGCTAATATGACCAATGTTGTCACATTGGGCCCCCGCACTTTGGGGGGGGGGAGCCACACCAGCACAGTAAGCAAATTGCCTGCTGCTGCAGCCTCGATCTTTATGGGCTGCAAGTCAGTGGGACTAGCAGAGCAGCTTTACCCTGGGCCCTCCCACCTATCCCAGTCCCCCAATAGCCCAAAATGAGCCTCCTGTAGTTGGTGGTTGATGTCATTGTATCACCAACCAACTATTTATATGTGCCATGCTTTGCATGCAGCACCACAACTGCTCTTCTTGGTGAGTGGGGGGTCCCACAGGGAGGGTGGGGGCACCACAGGGAGAATGAAAGGCCCCGCAGGAATACCCTGTATTGGGCCCCACTGCTCCTACAGCCGACTCTGACAGTACATGTGCACATGATTGCTGTTTTTAACCTGAAAAAAATCGTATCCCCTTTCTGACAGGGCAACATTGGGGGAAAAGGTATAAACATGCATCACCTTTACAGACACGATGAAATGTGCTAAACAGCTTTCCGCCTAAGCTATCGCATGGGCTTAATCAGAAGCTAAAGTGCTATTCTAATCTTCTGTGGTGAGGTGGAGCAGGGTACAACTGCTGTATGATAAATCTAGCTCCCATCCACTACTCTAGTTATATACTTTAGGATCCTGGGAACCACACCCACATCCATCACATCTTCCCAAACATCTCAGCACTCTCAGAGAGGGAGGACTGCAATTATACAACGAAACAGAACAATTACACTGAAAAGCAAATTGCATTCACAGAGACTGAGCAATTTTGGCTTGGGCTGGATGCTAGAATGTGCCAGCAGATGGTAGATATTACAGACTGGCTATTATATGCCGGCAAAAGAAGAGCGAACTGCAGTAGACAATTATCTTTGTGCTACACAACTTCAGACTTGTTCCAATATAAGGCTTATGAGCCAACCAGCTGCAGACTCCAGGATCAATTCTAAATACCTGTTCTTTCTCACTTCTTTGTGAGATCATCTTTCCTTCTGATACTTAGATCATCTAAATATGTTATATGCTGGCAGTGGAGGCAGGGGAAGCTTCTGCCACAGAAT
The DNA here is from genome assembly GCA_029204185.1 of Lerista edwardsae. Lineage (NCBI taxonomy): Eukaryota > Metazoa > Chordata > Lepidosauria > Squamata > Scincidae > Lerista > Lerista edwardsae. Next base: position 16,137,080 of record JAJKFI010000001.1, read on the forward strand.
TCCTCCTGCAGACAGGGTAAATGAGGAGCCTCAGTGGTTTTTAACTCCCCTAGGGTTGCAATAGTTTCTAGGAAGGGCAGTACTGACATGGGTTGAATACTCAGCAAGGGTTCGACAGTAAGACAGAGATCTTCACATTACCATAGCAAGTCTAAGGCTTGCCCAATGCTCCCCAAGAATGGAAGCAGGGAAACGCCTTCATAGCTAAGTTTGCATTTCACCTCCTGTCCCAAAGGGGCATGGAGATGTGGGTGCCACTTTCCCAGTGGTGGACAGTTAGCCATCCAACCAGTGTGCACGTGAGACCTCCCTCAATGCACAAATTGCTGCAAGAGTGAAAACTGTGCACTGCTATTGCAAGTCACTAAAAAGGGCCTCTGTCTGTCTGTCTGTCTGTCTGTGTGTTGCCGTCCGTCCAGGGACAGAGGGTTGCGAAAATTGAAAGTTGGATTGGTAGAAAGAGGGGTGAAACAGAAAAGAGAAAAACAGGGTGTAATAGATGGGGTACACAGACTGCTGCAGTGCTTCAGTGGTGAGAGGGAGCAAAAGGAGGTAATTGATGAGGGTACAGAGGGGCATATGGATGTAATGGAGAAATAACAAAAGTGAGGTTCACAGAGGTGAGGGTGCAAGATCTGTTGCTGGTGCAGGAGGGAGAGAGGATGCACTATGAGAGACAGAACAAAAAAAGAGAAGGTACCCTGGATAGGAAAGGGAAAGGCTGGATTAACAAAGAGGAAAATTCAAAGAGAGCACAGAGGAAAAAATGTTGATGCAGAATGGGTTGGAAAACTGTTTATTATGTAGCAAATATTCTTTTCTACAGTTAACATATGCGATGCTGCCCTCTGGAGTTGATAGAAATGTAAAAGTGGCCTTCAGAGTGATTAGAGGTACAGCGTCTGTTCGTCTGTTTGTTTCCTCCTCAACATTTGAGGAGGAAATGAACCAAAAATTGACACATAGGGAAAGATGAAATACACAACAGTGGTTTGGAAGCTTGGGTTTACAGCAGATTATTTTATCGAATGAAGCAGAACTCGATTTCAAAATGCATGTCACTTCAGTTTGTTGGTCCATAGATCCAGTGAACATAATGAGCTAAAAATAATTACGGTGGTTTCCAAGTAATGTCAAAAAAATTGTATGCATATTTGTTCCCCTCCTTTGTAGAGTACAATTAATGAATATATGTAACAATGCAATAAAGTTCAAAATCTATCAAATAAAAATTCTAGTCTGCTCTTTCCTTCTGCATTCTAAAGCCCTACACATGATTAAGCTGAGGGCTACAAACATGAAAACAGATGAGTGATCTCCAAAACTACAAAATGCAATGAGTTTCTGAAATTTCAAATTGTTCAGCTCCCTAATCAAAGAAGTCACGAGGCTACCTCTATATTAAGTTTTACAAGTCAGCAAAATAAACTATTAAAATCAGCAGTTCTGGTGCCAAATACATCTAGCTTGGTTGTGGTTCAATCTACATTATAAATATTTCCAATGAAATAATTAATCTTTGCCTAGAAACAGTGCAGATATTTTTAATTATTTTGCATATTCCTAAAAGGGAGGCTCAAACTGAAACAAATATAAACAGCAGAAGCAAACCAAGAAAGAAAAACAGTGCTGCATGAAAACCTGTCAGTTATTTGAATTAACAGAAGCCAGCATCCAAGAATGAAAATTGACCGATGCTGCTCTGTGCAATCACCGTTCATTTCCATGATTGCCTCATGAAAGTTATCCCACTTGATGTGCTAAAAACTGCATTATTTCTGGAAAATGAAAAATTCATTCAGCACCAATTAATACAAGATTCACAGTTCAAACTTATGCATACAAGTATGCCCCACTATCAGCTGGGGTTCCATTCCAGACACCCCCGTGGATACCTGAAGCCACGGATAATGGGGATTGCCTTTTTACTGGGGACCACTGGGGTCACTGATCCCTGATCACTGGGGACCATCAGTGATTTTGCTGCAACAAGGTAAAAAAGGAGATTTGTTTAGTCTTCCCCTATCTCTTTAATAGGTGTCCCATTATCCATGGATAACTGAAACCATGGATACCGAATCACTGGATACTGGGGAATGCCTGTATTTCCTTAGAATTAAATTTCATAGAATATTCTCACTAGCAAGTATGTTTAAGAGTGCAATCTATGCGAGACTTTAAATTTAAACACACACACACACACACACACACACACACCCACACACACCAAGATCTGTCTCTGCAGCAGCAATCGATAATAGATGGAAGTAAAAAAAGATTTACTGATCAGTAAACTATTTTTTTCCTGTGGAAACAATGGCTTACACATTTCAACATCTACGTTTTCTTTCAAGCACCATCTCTGAATAAGTACTACCATTGCTTCATTCACACACAATGGATATTATACCATGTTACACTTTAAAAAATTTCAAATGCCACAGAATTAAAGAGTATAGAATGTCTTCATTTTCAATTTGTTTCAAAGGGCGAAAGGACTTGCTCAATCTGACAACAAATCATGGTGTGTCAACATGAGTGAACTGCAGCAAATCCTTGGCTTGCATACATGAAAAGAGATTAGAAGCTGCCACTTCTAGTCCAAAGCAAACCATATTTTGCCATTTTATCCAAATGTGGAAATCATACAGCCTGCTCCTGAGCTGCCCTACTGCAGGTGGTAGGGCTGCTCAGAAGCAGGCTGTATGATTTGTACAAACCCAATAAGTAAACAGCACCAGTGGGGAGGCACATGCCAACACTGCTGCAAGAGTCCTGGTGAGTACTGAGCGGCATATGGGCATGGGGAGTGCAGTGGGAGGGTGGGAAGGCGGCATTTCTGGGTGGGAGGAGGGCAGAATGAAGGGACTGGCCAGGGACGGGGATTGGAATGGGGCCTCCTCCACTGGATCCTATCCCTGTGTTGGGGTTGAAACTCTGACACAGAGCTTCTTAAGTCTGCGCCCATAATTTAGCAGGTGTAAACTCAAGAAGCCTCATGGAGCAGGCTGAGGATTTACTCAGGATAAGGAGACCTCGAACTCGCTTCTATCCTGCCCCGGATACAGCGACGGGCGTTTCGTGCCACTGCTCCTGTGCTCAATAGAAGTGGTCCCATAGATTGCTCACAAACTGGAATCTGAAACTAGAATTAACCATGATTAGAGATCCTGGATATTTCAGGCAATTTATGATTTGGACAGAAGTAGAAGCAATAGTCTCTCACAAAAAATGGGGGAAAGGAAATCACAAGACAAAGGCTCATTTCAACTCACTCGTAATCTTTCAAGCCATGTTGCCTGCATGCAGCCACTTTATCAAGAGAAGTATATAATTGTAATTATATGAACAATTACCAAAAGGTTTTATGAGGTATAATCCTTAAATTATACAGAATATAAAGTGAATGACTCACTGCCTTGATAGTTGCTCATAAGTTAATGGAATTGTTACCCATACAAGAAAAATCTTAAGATAATTCGAAGGGAAAAAAATGTACATCCAGAACAATTTGTATTTCTATCTTGCTCATTGTTCTGTACTCTATAGGAATGAAGAAGAAAGCTCAATGGGAAAAAGAAGATGTGGTACTGCCCTTGAAGACTATCTGAAAATGTTACCTGAATATAGCTAATAGATTCTTGATGGGTACAAGCAACATGATCATAGTAGTGGATTGGATTACATTAATAGTGGATTACATCAATGGCTACATTAATAGTGCATTTGTTTTGGGACCCAGTTCAAATGCTGGTTTTTACCTAAAAACCCCTAATACTATGTCTGGTCCCTGATTATCTCAGAGAACATCTTCTATGGGAACCTCTCCCCTTTCAGAAAGCAGCCTATGAAGTCTGCAGCCATCTTGAACACAATTTAGGTTTCCAGGAAGGCCTTTTCTATAGCAGCCACAGAACTGCAGAGTCCTAATTCAGGGTCTTCAATTATTTTCTCTTCAGACACTATTTGTTGTATGTTTATATACTGAACCCTTTCCTATATAGTGTTAGGCTATTTTAACCTTTTATTAGTTTGCTTTGTGTTTGTTTTCTTATCATAAAAGGTAAAGGTAAAGGTTTCCCCACGACCGAATGGTCTAGTCGTGACCGACTGTAGGGGGCGGTGCTCATCTCCGTTTCAAAGCCTGTGAGCCGGCGTTTTTGTCCGATCATGGTGGCCAGCATGATTCTACGCCGTAGCGCACGGAACGCCGTTACCTTCCCACCAAAGTGGTCCCTATTTATCTACTTGCATTTTAGGTGCTTTCGAACTGCTAGGTTGGCAGGAGCTGGGACAAGCAACGGGAGCTCACTCCGTCACGCAGTCTCGAACTCCCAACCTTGCGGTTGAAAGCCCAGCGACAGCGGATTAACTCGCTGCGCCACCACGTCCCTTTTTCTTATCATATTTGCTTTTAATTTGTTTTATAATACTGTAGCTTCAGCTTTATACAGTATACTTCTTTAGAAATGATATACAGGTAAATTATCTCTTATCTGGACATCAAAAAATCCAGACTATACTAACTTTTTACAAAAGTGCAGAAAGCGGTGTTGTATTTTTATTTCATTATCACCCCAAAAATCCTCCTCTATGTAAAACTGAAGTAAATAAATAGTCTGGTCAAAAACTATTTAATGTATGATAAACTAAAGACCAATAATTGTTAAAACAGAATGTAATAAAAACCTAAACCGTATCTGGGTTAGGATTAAGACAAAATTGGGCCTAAAAATCACACAGAAAAATCAGAATGAAACGCAGATTCTTCTAGGTTTTGTGTGTAAGACATCTGCATTACAAACCTGAAGTTAACCTCTCTGCACCTCATCAGCAATTTTCCAATCACTATTGTGCCACAAGAGATGTGCACAAAATAATAGATCCTTGCTGAGATGCAGCACCTTCCAGATCTTTGTTTTTTTCTATTTTTGTCATACCAGGCATTCTAGCAACACAGCATATCACTAGGATGCAACGTGTTATACTTCTGTAATGCTTTTAAGGCTGCAATCCTATCCACACTTTCCTGTGAGTAAGCCCCACTGACTATAATGAGACTTACTTCTAAGTAGATATGCATAAGATTGGGCTCTAAGTTTTCTCAATACAGTATATATGGTATATAACCATTTTATTTCACTGGGGAGGAGGATGAAAATGATGAATACAGATTCAGCTCTAATTTTGTGCATTGATGGAGCTGCTTCAGATGTCAAACCATGGAGCTGGTTCCAATGTAACTGCAGATCACGGTTTGGTACCATGGGAATAAGTCTTCAGTTAATCTTCTGAAGGAATGAATGCTCTCCCCCTCCTCTGCCATGTGCAGCAATCCCCTCTCTCTTTTCCTAGTTTGAGGTAAACCACAGCATGCCATTTTAGAGACAACTGAGGTTCATTCTGATTTTTATGTGTGTTTTTTAGGGTTGCAATATTTCTCGCATTTTGTGGCTAGGAGTATCAGCAATGTATCTTAAAAATTCCATACAGGGATCCACAAAGGAGCTCTCACCAATATGCCACTGGCAGACGGGTTTTTTTTTTTCTTTTGACGAGATCCCTCACTGTTTCTGAGTCTGCGACATAATTTGGCTGGAGATGTACCAGTTCAGGAACGACCTAGAAATCACATGGTCAGTGTCATCTTGCAAAATTGCCTGAACAAAGGACTTTCAGAACATCTTGGGGGGGCCCTGGTATGTAATTAAGATTCACCAATCAAGAAATCCACAGAAGGAAACTTTTGCTATTTTTGCCAACTACACTATAATTAGTTACCTTAATTTCTCAAGAGCTTTGTCTAGGTGTCAATGTTGTACCTCAGGGCATGCTCAAAGGCTCCCTCCTTTCCCTGTGGACAGATCCACAGTCACCCTGTAACATTCATTAACTGCAGTCTTGCCTTTGAAAGAAATAAGCCAACTCTCTGGTCAGCTACTATGGCAGTGTACAGGATATCAGTTACAAGGCTGGTGAAAAATATAAGTACCAGAAGGAAAATTCAAATGAGGCGAGGCAAGTGTCAAGCTGATGATCTGGAAAAAATTATTTTATCCTGACAGAGGAAATATGACAGATTCTCCAATGAGCTTCAACTGGAAACCTTTGGGGACAATTAAAACGTTGACAGATATATTAACCACCTGGTCTACAGTTAGCCAGGTGGCACAAATCATTAAACACACAGAAAAACCAAAGCACGGTCAAAATATTTTAGAAAAAAACCCCAAGACTTGTAAAACAGCAAAATTTAAAGAATATCTGGTTATATAAACAAATTGTAAAGTAAATCCATAATCTATATCTAAATTCAAGAGTACTGAAAAAGTCACAATAATAACTATCTCAAGTAGTCAGGAGTACGTATGACATACAACGTTTTTAAACATTGTATAGTAAACAATAGTCCTTTATTATGCCCTAATTCAGTGGTTCTCAAACTTTTTAGCACCAGGACCCACTTTTTAGAATAACAATCTGTCTGAGACCCATCAGAAGTGATGTCATAGTCGGAAGTGCCAGAGCTTGCGGCTTTCCTGAGAATGCAGCAATAAACTGGGTTATTTCTCAGTCATTTTCCATAGCAAAGTGAATCAGAAAGAAAAAAACCTATTTACAACATTGACACAACCAAAACAACCACACAGCCTTTCCCCTTTCCAGCATCCCATCTTCCCATATTTTCAATATGGCTGCTCTTGGAGCTTCACGACCCACTGGTGGGTCCCAACCCAAAGTTTGGAAACCACTGCCCTATTATATAGCAAATCCAACTGTTTGAACACATGGAATTGCAAATATAAGATGTGAATCAAACTCAGATTACCTCGAACTGGGAATAACCCAAACATTTGTTTTTCCATTCAGGCTTTCAGCTGTAAGCAATACTTTTACTAATTCTAATTTTTTAATCCAGGGAGGATTAATCCCTGTCTTTTCATAACTTTTGGTGATTCTCCATCTCCTAGTTTGGAAGCAAATTCAACATCTATTTGTTATCTTCTATGGATCAGAATGTTCTTGCTCATTGTGGGATTTTGCCAATAAATATAATTCTATCAGACACCAAGCCAGAGTGCACAAGCCTGTGCCAAAACCATCCATTACTTCTTCCATAAATCAACCAGGTCAATCAATGCAACCAGAATATAGCAACGAATTATTAAAAGGCCTTTATATGATGCTAATGTTTTTAACACCCTCAATAACAAAAAGCCTGGAACAGTAACAGCGATTATTCACTCACCCGTTTTGAAGAAATATTAAGAATGCACAAAAATGTCACCTAGAATAAGAATTATAATGCTTATGATCCTTGGTGTATGTAAAAATACCACACCACATAATTAACTAAGGTAATTTTTGTCAAATTAAAATGTTCAGCAAATCAATTAGGGCATGCAAATTTAAAATCCAGAGCAGAGTGCAAGAACTCAGAGAGATTGCTAGAAGCAACTGACAGATAAATTATAATAATCAATACGTGTCAATTTTAATCTTGTTGATGTTTTTCAAGATATTTTTACACATTCGAGTATGAAATTTTGTAACTTTAAGCCTCCTGGATAGCATGTGTTAGAATCAAAATAAATACTGCATTAATAAGTATGCATATTTATTCCATCTAGTTGTAGCATGATTTATGCAGAGTATAAAAAATCTTTTGCAGTTGTATAACACAAGATGAAATTATATGTTTTTCAGTAAAAGGCCTTTTTAAAAAAGGAAGCCCTGTGATAAGGCCCAGTGAACACTTGATGCAATAGAATCCTAAAACTAAGGAAGTGTAGACATGATCAAGATGGTCATATTAGGGGGCAAGCATTAGTCACATGATCACACTTGCCTTGTACTAACCCAATTTACTTGGACAAGATGGACAGTGGTTGCTGGCACCCGTCATGTTCAATAGAAGCATTGGTTTTCTGGGTTGAGCTCCTACTTGGCAATTACAAAACGCTCTCAATGTAACCAGGAGTGGGCAGATCAAAGAAATGCAACTGCGCCAAAAAATAGGCTACAGTGTAGTGTATTATATGTAATGCATGGTGTTCGCCGCAACTTGGACTCTGGTCCCACACTTCCAGCAGTTACCCCTACTCCATCTGTAAACCCCACTACTGTGAATTCTTTTCCGCTCATACAGCCTGAAGATGTAGACAGGATCTTCTGGAGCTTGAGACCATCTTCATGCATGCTTGACCCTTGCCCAGCTTGGCTAATACAAGCTGCACGGGCTGTCTAGCTGATGGAACCCATTGTGAATTCATCTTTGCAGGAGGGAGGGAGTAATGTCTCACATCCTGAAGACCACAATTGTGCGACCCCTCCTAAAAATAAAATCTCTGGATTCCACCACTTTAAACAATTATCATCCAGATACCAACCTTCCTTTCTTGGGGAAGGCGACTGAGCAGGTGGTGGTATCCCAACTCCAAGGGTTCCTAGATGAGACAGAGTATCTTTACACCTTTCAATCCAGCTTCAGGGCCAGGTTTTGGGACAGAAATGGCCTTGGTTGCCCCGATGAATTACTTTTGCCATGGATTAGATAGAGGAAGTGCATCCCTGCTGGTCCTGCTAGACCTCTCAGTGGCCTTTGATATCGTTGACCACAGTATTCTTCTAGATTGGCTGGATGAGCTAAGGCTAAAGGACACTTGCTCTGCAATGGTTCCACTCCTTCCTGGCTGACAGCTTCCAACTAGTGATGCTGAGGGACACCTGCTCAGTACTCTGGCCTTTACAGTATGGGGTGCCACAGAGTTCTATTCTATCCACAGGGTTCTAGTCTATCCCCCATGTTTTTCAATATATACACGAAGCCACTTGGGAAGATCATTTGGGGATTTGGAATGGGGTGTCATCAACATGCTGATGACACCCAACTCTATCTCTCTTTGCTACTGCAAACCCAAGATGCTGGCTGGAGCATGTATGAAAGTCAATAGATTGAGGCTGAATCCAGAAAAGACAGAAGTTCTCCTGGTCAGGAAATCCTTTATACAGGTACAGGCATGCCCTGGTACCCGCTGGGGTTCTGTTCCAGATCCACCTGTGGATACCTGAAACGGTGGATACTGGGGATGCCTATTTAAAGATAGAGAAACATCAGTGGTTTTGCTGCAGCAAGGTTAACAAAAAAAGATTTGTTTAATGTTCCTCTATCTTTTTAATAGGTGTCCCAGTGTCCATGCTATCCATGGATAACTGAAACCGTAGATATCGATCTATGGATAGCAGGGCATACCTATACTGACTCATCTACCCACTCTGTCCAGGATTGAACCTGCAAGAACGGGTGCGCTGTTTGGGAGTGGTTCTGGATCCTCAGCTCTCTGGAGAACCAGGGGGCAGAAGTGACTAGGAGTACATTTGCCCAGCTTCAACTGGTGCACCAGCTGTGATTGTACCTGACCCTTTTGGACCTGGCAACACTGGTCCATGCATTAGTGACTTCAAGACTGGACTACTATAACCCACTGTACATGGGGTACCCTTTAGGAGGATTTGGAAGCTGCAACTACAGCAAAATGCAGCGGCTCAAGTGGTTACAGGGGCTAGATAGTTTGATTCAGTTGGACCACTGCTTCAGCAGCTACATTGGCTGCCCATTTGTTTCTAGTCTCAAGACTATGGTATTGACCTTTAAGGCCCTTCATGACTTGGATCCAAGCTACCTAAAAGACTGACTTCTCTCATACATTCCAGCCCACCCTCTTAGGTCACCTGCTCTCCTTCAAGTGCCACCTCTATCCTTAGTTAGAGGGATGGCGGCTTGGGGGCAGGCCTTCTCTGTAGCGGTGTCACAAACATGGAATTCCCTTCCAGAGGAATTAAGAATCATCCCCTCCTTCATGGTTTCTCAGAGAGGGTTCAAAATATACCTATTTCATCTGGCATTTGGATGATGGGTGGATATTTGCCTCTGGAATAGTGCTATAGACTGGTCCCTCAGACAATTTTGCTTCCCCCCCCACCCATGGCCTAATTAATGTATTGGGTCTTGTTCTGTTTTAAATGTTTTGGGTGTATGTTTCTGCTTAATGTTAAAATTAATATTTTGATGCTTTTGAAGCTTTTTACTTACTGTTATGTTACATTGTACTTTCATTATGCAGCTCTAAAAGCCGCCTTGGGCATTTGCTTTGGCATGGGAAAGGCAAGATATACTGTACATTCCTCACATACATAACGCAGCAGTTCCTGTGATCATGAGAGCCCAGTGGTTTCACTTGGTCTGACATCTGGTTTTACAGCTGCCAGTTCAATTCTGGGAAAATTCCAGATGCTGGTTTTGACCTATAAAATCTTTTACAACTTGAGGTCAAAGTATCAAAGGGCCCAACCACTGAGGTCAGCTTGGAGGGCCCTTCTTTGGGTGCTGCTGCCAGCCTAAGGAAGGCTGGCAGCGAAGGAGCTAGGGCCATCTCTGTGGCAATGCCACAATTACGGAACTCTTTCCCCTTGAAACTGAGAATTATCTTTTGTTCTTTCTGCCATTTTGCTTTGTCCTTTTGGTTCTGTTTTGCTTTGTTTCTTGTTTTTGGTTTCTTAAAAGAAAAATGCTAAGTTTTGTGACTATGCTCCTCTGTCACATTTTTATCTGCTCCTTTTATGGTGCTTAATGTTAACGATGTTTTAAAGTATTTTTGTAACCTTATTCTGAATATCTATACACCGCCTCAGACATTTTGTGCACAAGGGCAGAGGCAGAATATACACCTTTTTAAAAAAACAAAACTGACTCATGTTTAATACCAAAAGGAAATGAATGTGTTTCGCACCTCAGAAGTGAGCTTCTCTGCAACTCCTAGAAGACATCCTATTTATTCTTCATAAAGCCAGACTAGGTTTCCTTCACTAAACAGGCATTCCATTCTTCAAAGGTACATAACACACAGTTCGGTTTTGCAAAGAGAAAGATATTTGCATCAACTTCACTAACTATAATATTCATAAACTACAATAACAACCCTGAGTCAGACCCATAGTTTTCATTCCATGGAGAATTCCACTCATGGAAAGGGCCCTTCTGTAAATAGAAGCTCTTTCTGTTCAATGGGTGAAAACTTTAGGCCTCGCCTTTTGCCTTTCCAGAAAAACCACTGCAAGGCAATAGTGTCAGAACGTCAATGTTGTTAAAAGCACCCCCTTTTTGAAAACCATCTACAAGAGGCCAGCTCAATAATTTCTTCTTGTTCAGGCAACTCTAATGTAAGACATAATACTTTTAGGATTTTATCTGCCGTAGCAAAGAAAAGGAAAAATAATGCACTAACGTCATGCATTTTGGGAACTCACCTTCTTTGCTGAGCCACTGCTTTCTTTGTCTGTAGTGAAGAAGCTTGTTATGGACATAGGGCAAAAGGAACTTGACACACCAACTTTCCACTCCAAGTTTGTTTTCTACCAAGATGATAGGGCTCCGGTTATATCTGGCTTCAGGACAGGGAATTAATCCAATTTCATCTCTTAAAGACAAAATAGACAAAAATAAGAATATAAAGAGGCCACTATTTACAGCTTTCATCACTTGATTCCTCACAACACAACTCTGCCAATTTCTCACTTGATCCATCTTTGTTATCATGTATCATTGCACACCAAACTCAAACTGTAGAAGAGGACCCACCAGAAGGTCAAGAACATGATTGCTGGTGAGTCGTGAAACTGATAGCTGAGCTGCATATGCATGTTTACTCACAAGTAGGCAAACATGCCTCAGTGCATTTGGAAGAGCAGGCTGAGAGGAACACACCACCACCAGAATGTTGGTTCCGATCCAATGAACGCAGGCCCCAAAAAAACAGTTGAGAAGGAAGTGTTCCCCCCCCCTCCAGGTGACAAGGAAAATGAACTGAGCCCTATGGAAAGCAAAACTAAACCACACACGTGTTTATTCATGAGTAGGCAAGCATGCCTTGGTTCTTACTGAAGGCCAAGCAAAGGGGAACGTAAGGTCACCAGAATGGTCCAGAATGTGGAACTCAACAAATGCTCCAGAAGGTGGTATCCCTCAAAAAGATAAGAGCAGAGGCTTGAGCAGCTGGTAAGGTGTAACTGGGTGGGTTTCATAAAATTAGGTAAGTCCCAATAGAATCACCACTTTTGGGAACCACTGCACTAATTTATTTCTGAGTCTATTCCTTTAGTCTTGTCTGAAATTTCTCGTACAGGAAGAACCTATTTGAATACCTCCTACTATGCAATCAAGACTGAAACATACTTGCTTGACAGTAGAGATTACTTTTGAGTGACTGTACACAGGACTAGGCTGTAAACTTTCATAGCAAATAAAAGTATTCCTCTTTAAAGTGAATCTCCTTTCTAGCTTGTGGATCTGAAATTAACTTGAGAGGCATACTTTTGCCAAGCCATCTTGCAGATTCTATGAATGTTTGTTTGGAAGTAAGTTTCGCTGGGCTCAATGCGATTCATTACCAAGTAAATATACTTAAACATGGCAAAACAAAGGAGATCTTTTTCACATATGTGCAGATACAAGATACGAATGTAGAAATACATGCAGATACAAAACACAATTCACAATTTGCTTCATTAGCTTCTCATGAAAACGTATCTAATCCATCTACGTGCAACAACATCTTTACGCTCATTATTTTGGTGGGGTGGGTGGGAGGCAGATAATATGTATCCAGTTGTTTAAAAATAAAAAAGCAAAGCAATATTAAGCAAACTAGGCCATGAAGTATATACAAAGTGTAATTGATCAGTACAAACATTTTTAGTTGTGGTGCATTCTAATTATTATTACGTTTATCTTTATCCCACCTTTTCTCTAAGGGGCTCAGGCCCGCAGTCTCTGTCCCCCATTTTCATTCTTGCTACGGCTCAATGGACTGGGATAGCTGAGAGACAGTGACTCAAGATCACTCAGAATGGGAGAGCTAACTATATTTTGTAGCGTTGGCTTAATGCTGGAAGCCAGGAGGATGTTCCTTCCCCAACAGGGTCTAAATGCAAGAATCAAAGTAGCGCTATGAAAAGCACTGTACGACGCCTTTGAACAATCTAGGCAGGGCACATATTGAACTGAGGAAACTGAACATTCTGCAATGGTCAAGCACAAAGGAGGCATTCATTTCCTCCCCATATTAGAAAGATTGCTAGCTAGAGTGAACATCTCATTAAAAAAAACAGAAAACAAAAACATGCACATCCGAGTAGCCCCACTGCCACCCAAATTATTGGATGAATTGGCTTCAACATGCCTGTGGTTGGTTTAAGGCCAAGAACACTGTACATTGAATTTGACAAATTAAGCGGATACTTAAAAATAGAACACAGTGAAGGGAGGTGGTTTGTCCTACTTTAGTCAGAAAACTCACAAATGAGCAAAACATGTCAAAAGTATGAGCCTAATGTTTAATGTATAACTTAAAAAAAAGAATAGAAAAGTTCCCTTCCCTTAAAGAGATTAAAGCCATCTACTTGAAAGCAAGCGCAACCTCAATATGAAAGACAACTCTGCAACCTGAAAAATGGTGCTTGAAAGACGGTGTCTTCTTAAGGATGCTGGCTTTGTTTATCACAGAGATACACGTGCCAGCACTGGCGATGGCTCCTTGCAGTATGCATATGTGGTGATAGAAAAAATTAATCTACCCAGTATTTGCAACCAAGCAGTATATGAATTCACCTTTCACTCACTGGATAGAAATAGGGCATAAGTTTACCCACTCATAAATGCCCTTCCCTCGATGTGGAAAGAACAGCTATATCTGTTCTCAACGCACAAAGATTCTTCATTGTAAAAGTAGCTTCCACCTTCTACCACCACGTTTTAAGAACAGACTGTTGTTTCTGCCACTGCTGAAGGGCTGATGGGTGTGGCAAGCCTGACTTTTGAGTTGAAGTATGGAATCACTTCTGCAGCCTTCACATACTGTAAGCAACCTAACAAAAAGCACTTTTGGAATCTGTTGCATTTATGTATTATGGTTTGCAGCTTCGTGCTCACTCAAAGATTCTGGCTCCATTTATTAAAATATTTCTATCATGCACTTTCTGTTTTTATTAATGGGACTGTTTTTATCAATGAACAAAAGTCAACACAAGTGACAATATAGAAACAAAAAAAAAATCTCAACCCTCCTCAAGAGCTCAAGAGCAGGTAAATTCAGTCCCCAAGAGGAGCAGTACAATGGAAGAGAGCTGTTCAAGAGAGACCAGAAAGTGAGCAAGGATGGGGCCAGACTACCTGGACTTGCCAGGACAGGACAGTCTACACCTTTAACTAAACTTCTGCTGATGGAGCAGAACCTTCACTGGGGATTCAAATGATCAGGCTGAACTATGTGGAGGGAGGCAAGGCTTAAAAATAACCTGGCCCTAAACCACTTCGAATTTTTGAAGGCGATAACTTGAAGCACTTTAATTCCCAGGAGCCAAGTCAGCTGAAACTGCAACATGGCATCACATGCTCTTAAAAGGTGGCCCCCAACCAGGACTCTTTGCACAGATAAGTTTCAAACAACTTTTCAAAGGATGACCCACGTAGAACGTGATGCAATAATCAAATCTCGATGTGACTAGGCACATGTGACTGTGATCAGCCTTCTTCAGGAACAGGTGCAGTTGGCACAGCTGCAACATATGTCTACCACGCTGTTCTACTGAAAAAAAATCCAGTGGACAAAGTTAAGGCAAATTCACTTCTACCACTTTGTCCAACCAGTTCTCAGTATAAATGCCAAGCTGGTTTGACCTGAATGGCCAGATCATACCAGTTAATGGCCTATTATTATCTTCCCTCACAACCTATTTAAGCATTATCTATTTTATAAATTTATATCCCACTGTCCATTATGATGATGATCAATTTAAAAAAAAAAACAGCAGTCAAAACAGCCACAATAAAAATGGGCAAGCTTGTGGTCAAATAAAAATGTAATACAAACATTTGATACAAACTCAAGAGAAAGCAAGCAAAACGTTTTTCAGATCCTGTTTAAAAATGGGCAGCACTGGAGTCAGCAGTTCTTGCAATGCAATAACATTTAGGGGTCCTCAGTGAAAATCAAAATCACATCATGCTAAGCTGGGGAGGGCAACATGTGATGAGCATGACTGCTAACACTTCTGGGATGGGAGTTGCATGAGCAAGGTGATAGCAGCAGAAGGTGGAAATAGCAGGCACAGTTATGCCTTGCTGCGTGCACCATGGCAATCGCTATTAGTGCCAAAGCTGGTTTACCTGTTCTTCAGAGCAGAATCTTACTGTTTGTAACTTTATTAAAGCAAACTCTATTAAAGCTCTTATCCCTTGTGTTCTTTGCCACGTAGCCATCAGTCTGGATACAGAGTAAGACTTATTTTATTTTTCTCTTTTGACACTCATGCTTTATGAAAACCAAAGTGACATCTGTGGCACAGTGCAAGTCAGAAGCAAGTGCTTTGCTTACTACATGTTTCTCCAAGCCTTAATCTAGTAGTGCAGAAGAGGAAGAATTTTCTGCTTCCAAAAGAAGATTCTTCAAAAAAAGAATGTTGACAACATCTCAGTGGGATTTCCAGCAGTATTGTAAACCCTATAAGTTCAATGGCATAGAAATTAGCAAAGGCACTAATGTAATGGACATTATAGTCATATTTAATAGTTGCATACAAAAATTGTGAACCATCGTTTCGAAGATCACGTCATATGGGACAGAAGTGTTTCCAATAATAGTAAAAATTCATTCATTCATTCATTCATTCAAATAGTATTTGTATACCGCTTTTCAACACAAAGTTCACAAAGCGGTTTACAGGCAAATAGTAATAATAAAGTTAAATGGCTCCATTAACCATTAAATAATAATGGTTTAAGAGTTCAACTTAGACCTAGAATATCCCCACTCAGCCATGAAGCTTCCTGGGTGACCTTGAGCCAGACACTATCTCTCTGCCTAACCTACCTCACAGGGTTGTTGTCAGGACAAAAGAAGGGAAGGAACCATGTACACCACTCTGAGCTCCTTGAAGGGAGGTATAAACATGTGAGAAATTAAATTTGTACATCACTTTCTAATTATTATTTTGATGTAGTCCTTACAACAACTCTGTCAAGTAAATAAGTACTATTATCCTCATATCACACTGGGAAGCTGAAGCTGAGAGGGAGTTGCCTGCCTCGTGAGTTCATGGCAGAAGTAAAATTCAAACAGGGGAAGTCCTGATTCACACCTAGCTCTCTTTGCCACTAAGCTACACCCTGCTGTCTTATATCTTGTGTCTGTGCAGCAGACACCATAACATTGAACGGGAGACATTTCTCCCAAAATAAATGGTAAACAATCTGCCCATCACAGCTTCCCAGTATGCCACATCTGCCCTCTACATGCCACAGTGGTCACCATGGAGACATAGGACAGCAAAATGGACTCTCATCTTTCCCTTAACATGCAATGGCAAACTGGCCACATCAAGGAATAAAAGCACAAAAAGTGGAAGTCATTTCCTATTCTTAATATAGCACCATACTGAAGGTTAACCCAATTTTATTCACTATTAGTGACCTCAGAAATGCTAACTTTTAAAAGTGTGTTCATAAACATTCTTCCCTATAAGAGGTTAACCTAAAATTAAAGGCCCAGTCCTATCCAACTTTCCAGCACTTATGCAGCAATGCCAATAGGTCATGTGCTGCATTCTGCAGTGGGTAAAGGAATATTTGTTCAAGGTAAAGGAATATTTGTTTTCAGGGCTGCATTGCAATTGCATTAGTGCTGTTTGGGGACCACTGCCACAGAGAGAGATAGTGTGGATTCGAGTGGATAAAAAGTTTTCAAAAAGTTTTGAAAAAGATGATCCTGCAAAATTAGGGCAGTGGTCTTTTTTTTAAAAACCAACATTGTAAATTTTAAAAATGGGCACTGTGGTGTATGGGATAAAATTTCTACCAGGCCTCTGTGGAGAACGTTAAAATATCCATTATTGCACTCCTTGTTGAGGCACACAGAGCAAGCTTTTGAAATAACGAAAGGCTTTGCAGCAACTCGACGTGGTAAAAGTCTCGCATTACACACCCATTATCACACACTCATGCTGTTTCTAACAAAAGGAAACAGAAGTTTGGAAATGCAACCTTCCCACGCGCATTTTAAAGCTTAAAAAAAGCGCACACACAAGACGAAAACGTTGACAGTTACATCACAGCGCCTTTGATCTTGACTTCTTCAGCCCACTGCTATTACCCCTCGAGTATAACATGCTGTAGGTCATGCCATCATAATATTAGGGTACACGCATTTTATGTAAAGGCTTTGCTCCCATGAATGGGCGGAATTCGCAGCTTTCCCCTCTTCCAGGTGTGTGTGGGTTTTTTCCCCCCAAGTTACTCTAACACAGAGGGACGGAAGTTCGGCGGTGAGAGAAAGGAGGGCGGGAGTCAGCAGCATCACCTCATATATAGTAGGCACAACCAGGAACTTTGCTGCGATTCCAAGCAACTTAGCAGAGCCTTATGAGCGCCGCCCGGCCTGGGACAGGCGAGGGTCGGGTCGGGTCGGGTCCTGCCTCCTCCCCCCCCCTTCCCGATAAGGAGGCAGACCCTGGGCGTTCTAGAACGAGCTGCCAACATTCTTTCTCCCCCGCCCCACGCGCCCCGTTTCGCTCGCTCACATGTGAGGGTTGCGCTTGAATGCGTTGTTGATGTCCTTCACCACCCGCTGTACCAGCACCGCCACCTCCTCCGGGGACTCGGCCATCTTCGGTCCCCGCCTCCTCCACCGCTACTTCTACTGCTGCTGCTGCTCCCGCTGCAGCTACTGGCGGCGGCGGCACCGTCGTCGTCTCGCATAGGCAGGCCGGGGAAAGCAAAGCGCATCCGGGTCAGCGGCCCCCGTAGGGCGGAGCGCGGAGCTCGGGGAACCGAAGAACCAACCTAAGGGGGAGGCGCCGCTGCTGCCTCCTCTTTTTGTCCGCCCGACGAAAAGATTCTGCTGCCCGCCCCGAGCCGTCCTGATTGCCATTGGGGGGGTTTTTGTTTTTTTTTTGGTAAACCTTTTAATTACCACTTTCGTGGCTGTTGCTACAGTGCAAGAGAGAAAATCTGATGCTGCCACCACAAACAACTCTTGCAGCCCTCTCCGAAATGTGTTTACTCCGAGTAAATTACTCCTGAGTAAATCAAACTGACTTTAGTGGAATCTGCCGTACTAGCTTGCCCTCCAGATACAGATTTCTGGGGTAATAATCCCCATTCGGTACAGTGAGATATGCACGTCATCTCATGATTCATAAGTGTATGTGTACTCGCTTGGAAGCAAGTCCCATTGAGTTCGGTATGGTTTCTGTCCAAGTTAGCATAGTATCTGGCTGCATGTTAGCTCCAGATTGTCACCAGTGGAAGCAAGTGCCACAGAATTAAGAGGACATTCTATAAACACAACTAGGGTTGGCAGTAACATGTTAGCAAAAGACACAGTCTTTCCAAAGCTGAATACTTTTAGAGCCATTTATTTCAATGGGAAAGTGTGAAACATCTATTTATTCTCATTGCAATGAATTAGATAATTCATTGGGGTAATTAAAAAAGGGGTTGAGAATAAAACAGCCAATATTATCATGCCATGTACAGATTGATGGTAAGGCCACACCTAGAATATTGTGTACAGTTCTGGTCGCCGCACCTCAAAAAGGACATAGTGGAAAAGGTGCAGAAGAGAGCGACGAAAATGATTACGGGGCTGGGGCACCTCCCTTATGAAGAAAGACTGCAGTGTTTGGGGCTCTTCAGCCTAGAAAAAAGGCGCATGAGGGGGGACATGATTGAGACATACAAAGTTATGCACAGAAGGGATAGAGTCAATAGCAGGATGTTCTTTTCCCTCTCTCAAAATACCAGAACCAGGGGGCATCCGCTAAAACTGAGGGTTGGGAGAGTTAAAACAGATAAAAGGTAGTACTTTTTCACCCAGTGGGTAGTTAATCTGTGGAACTCTTTGCCACAGGAGGTGGTAATGGCATCAGGCCTCGATGCTTTTAAGAGGGGATTAGATGGATTTCTGGAAGAAAAGTCCATCGTGGGCTATAGGCCATGATGGATTGTGCAACCTCCTTACATTAGTAGTAGGCTACTTCAGAGTACCGGGTGCAAGGGAATGGTAACAGGATGCAAGCATCTTGTTGTCTCATGCCTCCCTAGGGCACCTGGTGGGCCGCTGTGAGATACAGGAAGTTGGATTAAATGGGCCTTTGGCCTGATCCAGCAGGGCTCTTCTTATGTTCTTATGTAGATTTAACCTGGATTGGACTGGGTTACTGTGGGAGAGCTGGGTTGTTCCCACAGTAGGGTTGCAGTACAACACACCCACTTACTTGGAACCAAGGCTGAGTTCAATGGATGTGAATTCGAATAGTAAGAATTGAGCTGCTCAGTTGTAATCTCCACCTAGTGCATATTGGTAATCTTGGTCACCTGACTAAAAAGATTCAGGTCATTAGAGGGGTTAAACAGGGCTGTTTGCTTGCGCAGTTTTTGTTTAATTTTTATGTAAATAATCTGACTCCACAAATGTCTTTATCATCTTTTTTTCCTCCTAAGATAGGGGATAGGACAATTTCCATCCTCTTGTATGCGGATGATCTAGTTTTGATTTCTCAAAATAAAATAGGACTTAAAAGGATGTTAAATAGATTTAGTCACATATGTAGAGAGGAAAATTTAAAAATAAACTATGCAAAGACAAAGATCATGGTATTTGGGAGAGGAGCTGCAAAGCACAAATGGATTTTGGATGATCATGAGTTAGAACAGGTAAATTGATTCAAATACCTTGGCATTTATTTTTCTACAAATCTTTCTTGGAAGCAACATGTTGAGATGGTTTTGTTATCCAGCACAAGAAATTTGGGTGTGCTGAGAAGATTTTTTTATGCCAGAGGAGGACAATTAATCCCCCCCCCCATGATAAAGGCATATGAGGCTAAGATTTTGCCCCATATGTTATATGGGGTGGAATTGTTGGGCGTTTCTGCCATAAGAAAACTAGAAGTCTTACAGAATAGATTCTTGAGGCAAATCCTAGGAGTGTCACAAAGTATCCCTGCGGTTCATATAAGAGCTGAGCTGGGTCTTCCTTCAGTAGCTATTCGGACAGTTTTAGCTTATCTTAGATACTGGAGAAAGTTATTTGCTATGGAGGACACAGAATTGACAAAAATGTGTTGGAATGAACAGATAATAAAAGATGGATGGGCCAAACAGGTTTTTGCTAAATTAACTCTGCTCAATATGGACTATGATAAATTTTTAGCTCTGTCCTCTAAAGAACTTAGAGAATGGTGTTATGATTGGGAGGCTTATCAGGATAAAGCCTCCCTTTGGGATTCTTAAGTTCTCAATTTGGTATCCTTATCTTCAAAACCAACAGATACTGTCCCCATATTTGGAGTTTTTAACCTTTCCACAATTAAGAAGGGCTTTTACAGAGTTGAGATTCCAACAGATGCCGTCAGCTTATTTAGAAGGCAGGTACAAAAAAATTCTGCCGCTCGAACGACTATGCATCTATGGTTGTAATCAGATTGAAGATGTTCTCCATTATTTGCTCTATTGCCCTCTTTATTCCAGTCCTAGATCTCACTTTTTGGACCCGATCATAAAATCTTTAAGTGGATATTCCTCTGAACAAATAGTTTGTTATATGTTAGAGGATTTACAAATAAAAGTGACATATGCTGTGGCACACTATTATATGCAATAGCAGCTAAAAAAGTTAAGATGTAAATTTGTTGAAGCTAATAAAAGATGTTGATTTTATTTTTTATGAGCTGCTATGAAAGAAGCTTTTTATTCTATGTACTAAGACTGTATTTTAAAATTGTAATGACTTATGAGTTAAGCAATAAAGTATTATGATGATGATAATCTCCACATGTGTGCAAGACAGTAAATTCAATTATTTTGAATGTAGAGCTGGTTCCTTGATACTTTAGTGCCCAAACTGGCAATATGCAATCTCAGATGTGTGTGTCCGTGATGTGCACAGGGCCTCCCTGTTTTTTCTGATCACCTGAGGAGCTGGAGCAGTTCATTCAAACTTCTCTGTATGCAGAGAAACTTCTCTGTTCTCTTTGAAAGTTGGTTTAGCAGCATGCATGCATAGACACCCACACACACACCCATATACAAGGCCAACCTGGACATGAAGTGACTTGAAATCCTTGCATGGAGTGGCGAAGCTGGAAGTGTGGCGAACTGACAATTCCCAAACCATCTGTCTGCCCCCTCTCCATTCCAATTGACACTCCAATCCTCTTCCACTCACTGAGTCAGAAAAGGATTGTGACAGTGCCCCCCCCCCGGTGCTGCTGGAGGAAAAATAAAGGGGGGAAAAAAGCTACTATGGTTCCAGATCACCTCTCCTTACAGCTAAGTGAGCTGGGGCCAATTTGAAGCCTGTCTCTCCCTTCCCTTATCTAGAACTAGCATGCATCCCTTATGGAGAAGAGGGCAGCCGTTTGCCTGCCCCATCTCTTTATCGGCTGGTGTGCAGGTAGGTGCATGTATGTGCTCTAGGGGCTGCAAAATTAAGGGTGGGATTTCAGGTAGTGTGGAGGCATAGGCTGCCCCTTCTTCCACAACAGCAGGAAAAGTAACCAGGAAGGAAAGTGTATGTATCCAGTGGGAACATGAAGTTGTCTGATTGTGAGAGGCTGGTTTTGACACTATCACCCCAAACTTCCCCCAGTGGTTCACTTCTGAGCCCATCCATAAAACAGATTGAGAGCCCAATCCTAACCTGGAGTTAGGCTGGCAGAGTTAGGCCAGCACAAGAGCCAAGGCACTGTGCATCCCAGATAAATGCACAGTGATGGTAGTGGCAACATTTGGTGCTCGGCTCAGGTGCTGGAAGATCTTGAGTTGGTCCTGCCGAATAACCTTATTGTTACTTTTTGTCCATAGTAATAATAACAAGGTCAGTGGCCTATTAGGTATTAAGTTGACAATATTTGTATTGAATATAATGGGTAGGGTTTTTTTTTAAATGGTGTTATTTACTTTACTCAGAACTAAGTCCATTGTGTTCAGGCTTCAGCTGTAATCCTATCTTACTCACTGGAAACAAACACCTGTAATGATCGGACATTAATTTTTGCTGACTTTTGATTTAATTCTTATGTACAACTTGAATGCATTAGAATCTGTCTCCAGCTTTCTCTGTCCTCCTTCCTTCCTTCCTGCTAACTGGGCAAGAGGCACTTTTTCAAGTGGTGTCCTCTTATATTTAGCAGGGGGAGAGCAATTGTCCCTTTTCGCCCCAGCACAGTGTCTTTCTCGTGGCTGTTGCTGGTGGTGTCCTCCATTCTTTTAGATTGTGAGCCCTTTTGGGACAGGGAGCCATTTAACTTTAATGTTATTATTTGCCTGTAAACCGCTTTGTGAACTCAATTTTGAAAAGCGGTATATAAATACTAGTGATTGATTGATTGATTCCTTCCTTCCTTCCTTCCTTCCTTCCTTCCTTCCTTTCAGTTGATTCTCTGTGACAAAGAGTCATGTCATTGATTGTCTTTATTTACTTCCTTTCTCTTACTCCTTTGCTCATTTTCTCAACAATTTTCTGCAGCATTTCTTGATTTGGAAGTTTGGTCTCTATTTACTGTATTAACCATCTCTGTTACCTCTCTTCAAGAAACCTCTCAATTTTCTTGAGTTCTTTCTGACTTCCATTTTTTTTTCTCAAAAGTGTTCTTTTGATATTCTGTGAGCGGTGCCTTGCCTATGAGCTAAGCCTTACACCAGTGTTTTTGTGGCACTGTAGTCTCTGATCTTTCTTTTGTAGAGACATCAGTCTCATGATTAAAACATCACAATATATCTGTTCTTGCCCTTTGCTGTTCTTCAGCTTTAACTTATTTGTAGAGAAGCACTTAAAAAGTGCTTTTGCCTCACTCATCTGTGATGTACATTCTCTGGAAATAAGGGTGTGTGAGTGTGAATTTGTTGTTTTATATCAATATCCGAAATGGATATGTGGGTGTCTAATACTCTCACTGCAGTAAAAGAGAAACAACTAAGGGCCCAGTCCTGTTCCACTTTCCAGCAACTGATGCAGCCATGCCAATGGAATATGCAGTGCATCCTACAGTGTGTGCGATGTGGGTGGGGGAGTCACAGCAGTCTCCTCAAGGTAAGGTAAGGGCTGCATGGGTGCTGGAAAGTTGGGTAGGATTGAATTCTGGAATAGTCTCAAGCTACAGCTTGATTGCTCCCCTGGACATTTGATTTGTTTCTGAGTCAATTGTGTCTCTCTTCTTGCACAGTGGAACTGAGTGCAGTTGCAAAAATAAAAGTGCATCAGAGATACAGCAGTCTTGCCTGGGCTGGACAAGTGAGAGCATCGTTACATTTACCTGGTGTATAGTAAATATCACAACAAAGGAAGGAATAATTCTAAGGTTGCACCCCTGTGCATGCTTAAACTGGGAATAAACTCCACTAAACAATGGGTCTTGCTCCCATGCTATATATGCATAGGCTTGAGCAATAAATCTATCAGAAATCCTGTGTTCCCCATTTGCCCCAGCTTTCTGTATGTTTGGCTCTGATGCATTCAGCCATAGACTGGGGGAGCTCCTGCCTGACTAACACAAAGGTAACCCTTGTGCATCAGAGGAAAGAAAAATGGGAGAGAATGTCTGTCTCGCTTCTAAATTTGGCACAGGGATAACAATTATGTCTGGAGAGAGGAAAAGGGCACTCTGATGTGTGCTTAAGCCAATTTTTCTGCTTTAAAAAATATACCATCATCATTTTTATAGCTGTTCTCTGAACACTTCCAATTTCTCAACATCTCTTTTTAAATTGTTGTATTATGTTTATCAAAATAAAGCAAAAGAGGAATATCACTGTTAAGGGAAAGAAGGGTGAGAGTCAACATTACAATCATGACATTATTACATTTAATTCGCTTCAACAGTCCAATACGTTTCAGTCGAGCCTCGGCAACCACGCCTCGTGCTCTGATCAGATAACAGGCGCTTCCAACCAATGTCCGACCTAAGCAAATTGATGCGTCTCGGGAGTTGTAGTTTTATCGTGATGCTTTACTTGCAAGGACTGGCCCGACAGGAGCCCGGCAGAAAAGTAGTTCCAGTCTTGGAGCGGAATGACTCCGGGGCTTTTATTTTTACAGCGTTAGTGGTTACCATGGAGACAACTGTGCGTTCTCAAGTATGAGGACTCCTTGCCTACCACGCATTCCTTTTGATAGTTGGGATATTAGGTAGTGGAAGGTTTAGAAGCGTTGGCAAGTAGTTTCATCAGTATTTGACTTATTTTGTTTTAGATATATTGGTGTTGAGTGCCGGATTATACCAAGATGTTAATAACACTGAAGTGAAGTGCAGTGGGGTGAGGGGGAAGATATGTGGTGTTGCTTACATATGTCTGTCAGTAGTGCTGGATTTCAAACATAGTCGTGGGCCGTGGTCGTAAAAGAAACTCTTCAAGATGGAAATGGGACCTCCAGATGTGATGCAGCGCCATGGAGGGCTGACTTTGCGCTCCAACAGTGCCTATTATGGGAGACCCACTTTTGTGTACAACTGGTAAGAAGAAAAAGGCATTATTGACTGGTATGGCCTGTGTACGAGTAATGGTGTCCTGGTGACAAGGAAGTGCTTAGCTCTCACAACTGTGCCAAAATGACATCCTTTTCTCCTTCAAAACAACACAGACATAACATACAGTACTATGGTGGCTCTAGGTCTGGGGTTGTATCGCCTTTCAGCAGGCTACAGAAGCTGGGTTGTTTTGCATGTCTGCAGGACAAGTCTTAACAAAACTATTTGGTAATACCGTGTATTATTGTTAGGGATGGGGTTTGTTTTTGTTCTTGTTGAGAACCACTTTTTGGTATTTAAACACCATCTTTCGGCAGTTAAAATATCTGAATGAAAACACAAAACGCCATGTTTTGGTGTTTAAGATGTTTTTCAGAAATTAAGATTTCTGACATTTCAGACTACTTTTCCAATTAGAAATCATACTGTGGCTGCTGACACTATATCACGTATAGCATCTACCTAGTATGCTTTTAAAGCTTTTAAAATTAATAAAAATGAGAACTTGGAATGAGAATAAAAACACATTACTCTGCGATTTGCTATTTTAATCAAGAAATTTTAGGAAAAAAATCACCAAAAAACCACACCCCTAATTGTCTGGTGTTGCTAATTGCTGATTTTTTTCTCCATTTTAAAGTGCTTTAAGTCTGCAGTCCTATCCACATTTTTCTGGGAGTAAGCCCCATTGACTATAACTGGAATAGCTTCTGAGCAGACCTGCTTACTAGAATAGGATTGGGCTCTAAAGCATTTGTTTTGTGCCTCACCACAGACCCTAGTCAAAGCGTAGTGTGATTGGTTTTTCCCCCCAAGTTTTTGTAGCATTTCAAATGATAAGCTGGAAAATCTCAAAGTTGCCCCAGAAATGTGACCAGTCCCACTTCAATAGGTGCCTGCACATTTTGTTGTGATTGTTGTGTGTGCCCTCTTCCGCATTGCTCATATTACTTAGTATTAGTTCCCTTTTGTGTTATTTAAAGGCACCATCGCAGAGAGGCTGAACCGAAGGATTATGACATACATGAAATTCCTTTGGGCTCTAAAAATTTGTGTCGTTCTACATACTGGCGACTTGGAACGATGGATGAGGTAAGAAAAATTTATAACGCTTTCATATTGTACTGTATTCAGTGTTAAAATTTTTATATATGCAGTACTGACATCCTAATCATGGTTATGCATAGAAATATACTGTATATTGCATAGCTTGCCATATACTTAATGCCGTTATTAATACATATACATGTATCAAAACCACATCAACATTGAGATTTCAGAGGAATTGGGCCCGGGGACCTATTTGGACCTGCAAAATTGCTTATAACAAAGTTATTTTGTTGGCAAGAAATGCAGTATCCCTTGCATGTGAATGGAGCACTCTCTGAACCAGGTGGGACACAGGGGAGGGTAGCATAGGGCTGGGAGAGGGCAGAATGGGGCAGAGCAGGGAGCGTGTGAGGGGGTAGCACCTGGTGTGGACAACTTAATGCTGGATGCTGTTCCTTCTAATAGGAGCTGGCACACCCCCTTTCTCTCCTCAGAGTTGTGCCAACTAAGGCGTTGGCGCAGATCTAAGGAGGTTAATTACCCATTGATAGGATTACAGGGATGTAAGGGAAGTAACTGTAGGCTTCCAATCTACCCCCTAACACAGGATGCAGCGCAAGCCTTTTTGGCACACTTGCATTGGTGGGAGGGATCGGATTGGGCTGCTAGTAACTGGTAATGTTGATTCCTCTGTACTATTGTATCTACTAGTTTCACACACTGTATTTGTTAATCAATAGAATACCAAATTATGAAGCCGGCTTTGTCAGTGTGTGTCTTTGGGTTGCTTATAAGATTGCCAGCAAATACATTAGGTCGGGTGAATTGGAAACAAGAGTCAATGATAGTTTCAGTCTTCCAAACCAAAGACAGAAGATTGCTGGTGCGCCTAATGGCTTAGTATAAATTTGATTATAGGCTTCTGTGCAACATTTAGCCTTGAATAATGTTTTCAGTCACAAATGGAAAGCTTTGGAGCATTTGTTTAAGTAGATATCTTCTGTTTAATTTGATTTAGTCTTGTAGCAGAAAGGGCTGCAGATAGTAATTTACAGCACATTCCTAATCCCCCCCCAAGTCAGCATAACTCTCTTGTGCCATCTCCCAAGTGTAGTGAATGTGTCGTAAAGCACACTCACAGATACTACAGATGTTCGCTGACCCAGCAGTCCCAGACCAGCACTGGAACAGGGTGAGTTTGTGCCAGTAGGTCAGCACAGGGGGTGGGAGAGGTTGTCAGAAAGGCAGAATGGAGGTGATTTTGGGTAGGGGAAGGCAGGGAAGGCAGTTCAAGAGGTAGTGGGTAGGGTAGTGGGACCAGCCTAGGTGACCTAGGCCAGATCAACTCCCAGCCCAACCAGCATTACATTGGCCGCTTAGATTTGCACCCATGAAATTGCAGGTGCAGATCCAAGTAGCACCATTGTGCTGGCTGGTGTACAAGATGGGGTAAGGCGAATAAAATCCTCTCACTCTGAGTTGCACCCCAACCTGCTCTTAACCTGTGCTACTCATTCCAGCACAGGTTAGGATTGCGCCCTTAATGAATTAAGAAAACCTTTTTATTGACTAAAGCGGTACCTTGATAAATCAGGCAAATTAAAAACATCTATTATTGATGCAAGTGCTTATAAACATGGCAAATGGGAAGGACTGTAATAAAGAGGCACGTAATATTTCTGCCAACTGGGTTTTGCAAGTAATGGACTGAAAATAGCTACCTTCTATGTCAGTGGTCTGGGAACAGGGGTAAATTACCCCAAATGGGGTAAAAATGAAATTCCTGGGGGTAATGGACGGTCGTGCTGCCGAGACACAGCTGGGCCCGGCTGTGTCTTGGCAGCGCGACCGTCCATTACCCCCGTTACGGTTCTGTTGCTGGCTGGCTGGCTCCATTTTGTTTTGTTTTGTTTGTTTTGCTCCACCCAATTTTGCTGGCCCCAGACTGCTCTGCGCCTGCTCTGCTTTTCACACCACGGCAGTTTAGAGCACATGGATGCAGCGAGGAGAGCGGCAGAGCGGTGGTGCGTTGGACCTGAGTGGCAGCGGAGCAGAGCGGCAATGAAGAGGCAAGCCAGGGACGGCTGGGCATTGGAGGTGAGGGAAGGCACGTGTCTTTCCCCCACCCCTGCCTCCATTGCCCTGCTGGGGCACGTGTCTTCCCCCGCCTCCATTGCCCGGCCGGGGGGGGGAACTGCACACCCCTCACTCAGGCTTCTTGCAGAACGCGCAGCCCCATCATTTCGATCGCGGCCCAAGGCCAGATGCGGTGCTTCTTTAATGTCCCAAAGTGTCCGTGTGTGATGGAAGGTGTCTCCTAAGACTGGGTGCTGTTGCCAGGGGAGGGGCTGATTGGAACGGAGGTTTTTTAAAAAAAATTGATCGCCTAAGAGTGCAAGTCTATGAATGTCTACTCAGAAGTAAGTCCCATTATAGTAAATGGCACTTACTCCCGGGTAAGTATTAATAGGATTGCACCCCATCTTAATTAAAACTGCAGTCCAATGCACACGTTGCCCCAGGAGTAAAGCACATTGAATTCAATCTGACTTACTTCTGAGCAAACAGAGGTTGACAGACGCTGGCTGGCCACTGAACGTAAGGAGCGTACAGGCTGGGGAAAACACAACTGGCTGCAGAGTAACAGTCTGAGCCAACACCAGACTGTCCTCCTCCCCCTCAACTTGTAGCCCGGTGCAACGATCCTCCGATCTGGACTGGGGCTCAGCGTGTCATGGGGTGTGTGGGGCACGTGCTTGTGTGCAGGACACCAAAGAGAGGCGCCAGGCAAGCATACAGCGTGAGGCAAGGCGAGAATCAGGAAAGCGAATCAGAAAGCGAATCAGAATCAGGAAAGCGAGCTGCAGGAGACAAAATGTAGGAATGCTTGCTGCGTTTCTGTATTGGTACTATTTGCCTTCTCCAGAATGGAAAAGCAGATACTGTGCTGCTAAGTTGCATAGCCCCCTTTGTATTAGCACACATTAAGAATGGCCCTTGCCTTCTCCACAGCTATATTTCTGTGAAGTGGGGAGGGGAGGGGGGTCAAACTAATCAGGCAACAGATGTATTTGTTTTGCTCCCATTCATCCTGTTAGTATTTAAAGTGGAGAGGATCTAATTTTTTACATTAAGAGATGTTTGTATGAGGCAAGCTGAATCTCCTTACCTACATGCACACTCCTTGTGATGTAAAAATAAGGTATTCCCTGTTTGACAAGTGCATGAAACAGATATCTACATAAAAAATGGCTACTGCTATCATTTTTTGGTTTGATCCAGAGTTGCAAACAAATCTTTTAAATTCTGAAATAAGTCTTTGGAGGCTGCCCCTTTATCTTACTTTCTGACCTTAAAAGTGTTTTTCTTTAATCCAGTACAATGGCTCTCAAACTTTTTATCACCGGGGCCCAAAGGAAGTGATGTCATCAAGCAAGAACATTTTAACACCCCATATGACAAAATCAAATCTAACTAAGCAGGTTAGATATTTACAATAAGAGTAAGATTAAAAAATATTTAAAGAACATTCCTAACTCTCCCAAACCCTTTACAACTTCATATTTACATAGCATTAATTAAGCTCATTAATTAATCAAATAAAAAGCAATGGGTTCCAATATGTAATTTTTTTTCTTTTGTTCTGGCGGCGGCGGCAGGGGGGGGATAACGTCGGCATATCTAAATATATTTTGGGGTAAAAGGTAAAAAAGTTCCCTGACCCCTGTTCTATGTGTAAAAAATGAATGTAAAATTCTAGTAGTATTTGCATTTGGTTGATAATGGTTGACATCTAGGGCTGTCTCCAGATAAAGAAACAGTCAATTACATGAGTTTTAGTGAATTTATTACATTTGATTTAATATCTTGATTAAATTTGAAGATGGATAAAATTAGTTATAAAACAAGAATCTTCCTTTTTTGGATTATGCATACATGTGTCACAGCAGACATATTTTGAGAAGTGCTATTCCTTCTTATGTGATTAAAAAAAGGGAATGCTTCTTTTGTAGCACCACTCTCCAACTGCAGTTTTTCTGATTGCATTAATAATTATTTGTATTAATATTTGGAACAAACTCTATGTGGTTGGGGTTTGGTGCATCATTGTACATGCATTTCACACAGGCAAATTCCACCCCCAGCAGTGGCATCAATAATGGCCATAAAGCTTAGGAGGTGATAAAAGAATATAATTGCTTTGCCCTCCCATCCATCATAGAAACTGTTGTTGCAGGCAAAGGAAGGATGCGAGTAGGCCTGTTGTTTTCTGACTTTTACTTGCCACAGTGGAGAATGGTATAGCGGAGAATGTAGCGGAGGAGGGTGAAAGAAAAGTTAGAACAATAAGGGAAGGCAGTGGGGTAAGGGCTGAAGCACGAGGGTAACAGAATCAGGTAAAGTATAATGTAAGGGGGAAGTACTGAAAGCTCTTTCCAGAAAATGACTTTCAGCTAGGTCAAACTGACATCTGACGTGTTTCTAAAAACTCTTCCTTTTCTTCTTACATTTGTTTCCAGAAATGGATAACCACATATCAAGATTATATGACTCAACCATTTAGACTTAAGAATTATAAGGAACTGGAGATTCACAAGCCTCTATTGGATGAAGATAGTTTTATAGCTGCTGTCATTGGCAGGTATTCTTAGATGCTTTTGAAATCTATAGCTATTAAAATTAGGTGATGTAAGATATTACACATTTCTTTTTCCTTCCCTTCTTTCCTTGTATCTTTCACTGCCTGCATTAAAATTGAATTTCAAGTCAGTGGAGTTACTCCAGAGGGGCAAAAAGGAGCTCATAGGGGTTGGTTCCTCCAAGAAAAAAGGACAAGAGGTGTGGTCTGGTGTTGGAGCTGCCACCTTGCCTGAAAAAGCTAAGCAGGGTCAGCTTGAGTCTTGCCTTGGATGGGTGACCGGCAGCTGCTGGCTAGAGATGAAGGATTGTGGACAGGCAAGAAATGGATAACATCCTGAGAACCACTCTGAGATGTGTTTTGCAGCTGCCTGTGGAAGCTTAAAAAACCCAAGAACTATGCAGCCAGAACAATGACTGCACCATGAAGGAAGCATCTGAAGAAACTGAAGATTCTATGAGTTTCTCTCATAGAATAATACTTGTAAAAACCTCATTTGAAAAAAAATGGCTTATGCTTAATCCGTGAGTCTGTGAGAATGGCATTATATAAATACTGAAATAAACAAAAAGAAATAATAAAGAAAAGGAAAAATAGCATTTTAAGAACACAATCCCATGCATGTCTACTCAGAAGTAAGCCCCATTGTGTTCAATGAGGCTTATTCCCAAGAAGGTATGCATATAGGATTGCAGCCTTAATTACCCTAAATTAGGGCCCAATCCTATCCACCTTTCCAGCATTGATGCAGCTGTGCCAGTGGGGCTTGTGCTGTATCCTGGGGTGGGTTGGCAGTCACAAAGGCCCTCTCAAGGTCAGGGAATGTTTGTTCCCTTATGTCAAGGCAGTATTGTACCTGCATCAGTGATGGGCCCTTCATCAGTTAAAAACTTACTTATAGCTAAATGACTGACAAATTAATCCTGGCTTTCTTCTGGTTGTCCAATCTCATAGTTTCTGTCTTTTTAACTGTGAGGATTCAGTTCCCAAATTCCTTTAGGAGAAAAAAAATCCGCTGGTAATTAAACCCGCAGATTTTTCCCAAACACCCCCCCAGATTCTGACTGGAACTATGCTCTGGTCAGCTCCAGAGGGCTTTGCAAGCCTCAGAATGGCAGTTTCGGCCGAAGAAACATTACTTCCAGTTTTCTGTGAAAACCAGATGTGACTTTTTAATGCCTTTTCAAACTTTGAGTTGAGCTTAATCTGGCTCAACATGAGTCCAGGGACCCCCATTGAGCCAAATCCGTGGATTGCAGATAATTAGGCTCAACTTCTATGTAGTTTCAAGCTGGCTTTTTGTTCAGGCCTCTCTGAGGCTGTCAGGGAAAGAGGCAGTGGTATTCAAATTGTGGGTCAGGACCCACTTGGTGGTTCGTGAAAAGCTGGGAGCAGCCATCTTGGAAACTGCAGACCTTACTCTTGTTATATTCCTTTTGTGAGTGTTAACAGTTTGAATTTTCAAGTGAGGGTTTTTTCTTTAATTGTTTTTCATTCAGTGCTTTTACATCATATTTTGTCCTAATTTTGCTTTCTGTAAGGGATGTTTCATGGTTTTCCATTGCTGCAATCCAAGAATGCCAGTTTGCATTTCAGGAGTGTCATTTGATTATGTCACAATGATATCATTTCCTGCTTGATAATGTCACTTCCTGCCACAACATCACTTCCAGGTTAATGACATCACTTCCAGTGAGTCCCAACATGAGTGCCTTCTAAAAAGTGGGTCCCAATCTAAAAAGTGTGAATACCACTGGGCTAGAGACTCACATGAGAAGATTCCTTTACAACAGCAGTCTTCCAGCAGGGAACAGCAGGGAGGCTAGAATTGTTTTTTGCACTTCCTCTCATCAGCAATTGGCTATGTGTTTTGATCATTCCTTCTTCTGAAAATTTTCAACCAATTGCTGCTGAGGCTGCCACAGCTGTCAGGCACTTTTCAGCCAATCGCATAAATCCAAGAGCTGGGACAAGGTGTCGCGATGCCCCAGCTCTGTGTGGCCTCTTCAGGCTTCAGAAAAGCTCCAGATGCAATCAGAAGGAGGTTCCAGTCACATTCACAGCCCTGAGTGACATCACTCCTGAGTGACATCACATCCGTGGCACTGTGTGCCTCACTGGAACACAGTATGGCATCAGGTCCCTGGTTGGTGTAGAAAGGTAGGCCTGGTCTTGTGGGCTTTTATATTAAAAGTTTCTCAGTGCCCCTCCCTGCCACCAAGGAATTATGTTCAAATTTACTCCTTCCCTCCAAGGAGCCCAAGTGCCAGATGTGTCATTCCCTCAATTTCTTCTCACTAAAACATTGTGATTAAACTATGAGAAGTGACTGGCCTGCGTGATCTAGCTACAATACATCTGAATAGTTCAATATTCTTTCTGAACAGATAAAAACACAAGAATGTTCTTAAAGTATAAATTTGTTCCTACTGTTTCAACTTTCTCGGATTGGCTTGAATGTCACCAGGATGCAGTATTAATTTCCAAAAGATTATTGAAAGCAATCCTGGAGATCAAACTATTGTTTGGTATTGTGTAAAAAATGATTGGAGATAGACTTCTCCAGGAGTACCTTCAGAGCTGGATACCTATTCTGCACTGAAGTCCTGGAAGGGTTGTGTTCTGTATTGTTGCCTCACACAGCCCCCAATATGGATATTGTGCATTGCTCATACTGAGCTCAGAGCATGAGTAAAGACCACAATAAACAGATTCCACATTTGGGTATATATGAAGCAACATAAAGAAACACCCCTCTCCAATGTTCAAATTTTTATGTTAATATCATTAGTATAATAATGTAATTATGATAAAGAAGTGACTGTCAGTTGCCATTTGCTTTTGAAAAATATACTATGGGGGGAAGTGTCAGTGAAGTGCTTTTATTTTGCATATAGTGGTTATCCAAACATGTACATACACATAAGAAAACTGTACATGTGTACTGTACACACGAACCTCTACAACTGTTGTAGTATATGCTATGCATAAATAAAAGACATTGACCCCACCAACTAAATACATTTCACTAAATACATCTTGATCCATTCCAGAGATACGTTGGGCAGGCTTGTTTGTGCTTTTGAGATAGATTTTACTCTATAGTAGAAAGGTCTGTCAGAATGAAGATATCTTTAATCTTTAGTTAATGCTAAGCAGCAACATTCAAGAGTAATATTTGAACCACTCTGGCATGTTTTATCCAGTAGAGAGCAGTGGTGACCATATACAGAAATCCAGTAGCAATGTCAGCTATGTCAAAAGCAGCAACATTTTATTGTAGTATGAAAACATGATGGGAATTTTTAAAAAGCCCCTTTGCGTCTTAATTAAAACTCAATAGAGTTAGCCTATTGATAACTTATATTATTTTTTGTGTGTAATATGCCCATGGTATTTGAGTTTGTTGGGAAAAAAAGTTACTTGATCAATAATTTTTGCTTGATTGATTTTTGTAGTCTGAAAACTGTCCCTTCATTTGCAGGGAGACAGGACGACCTGAAACAGGTTTTGGAGCTGTTTTGCCAAGTCATTCTCCAGATCATTTTACAATGTTAGTATCTGTAAAAAGCAACAGATCATAGATTAGGTTGTGTGGTTCATCTGCTTTATTGAAGTTGGATTAAAGATACAGATTGCTAAATTGGGGCAACAGCAGGAACTACAACATTCAGTTCTCAACATAAAGAGCTACAATATATTTCCTGCTGCTGAGCGCATGGGAAGCATAACTGAAGAGAAGCAGGTAATGATGAGCATGATTTGCACTTGGGTTGTACATTCCCAATGCTAAATAACTGGAAGCCAAGATAGCAACAAAACAAAAATGAAAGCCTATGAAAACCTTTACTCTTGTCAAGAGTTTTTCTTTTTAATGAAAGAGCTTTATTACATTCACTTAACATTATGGGGGATCCAAAGGGCAGTGGACAGCCTTCTGCACCTGTTCCAGGCCTTTTCACACACACCCCTTACAGCTGTAGCCACTCTTGAGAATTCAAAGACACACATTGGAAGACCATGTGTGGCTCCACATATAGCACAGTAAAAGGGACTGGTGCAGGAAGAGGAAATTGGTTGGACCAATATGTATGTGCAGAAACACGTCATTAGTATTATTTATGGGCAGCCCAATCTAGTGTGTGTTTATTCATGTTTACATATATTATGTGTATATTCATGTTTACATATATACACTTAAATTATGGTATGATTTTAAAATATATGCATACAATATAAAGTTTAACTTCATTCTTAAAATTTGAGCGATGCCACTGGAACAGATGCCAAATGATGTTTACTGTATTCTGCATTGATCTCTCAAAGTGTGATATCTTCAAAACTTCATTAGAAATGATCATGATATTATCTTTGAAACTGATACAGTACTAAAGGTATGCCACTGTTTATTTGGATATTATGTGTCTTGATCTTACTTTAAATCAAAATGTAGCTCTTAATGCTCATTTTTTAAAAAAGTTACAGTTTTTCTAAAGTAATTTTATGTAAAAATAAAGCCCTTTTCTTTACAGCCTCTGTTGTAACAGACTTCATGTGTAGTAAAGTATGGAGGTAACTGTAACTGAGTTTACGTTTGTTTCTTTCATAAAAATGTTCCACATAAATAAAAAAGTAGGACTATTAACATCACTGGGGTTTCATGCAATTTATGGACCAAAACATAAACTTTAAAAATGAATCTGGTAGCATTGTGATTGACACCCAAAAGGCAAGTGACTAGCCGTAAAATTTGAGATACACTTTGAAACGTGAAACAAGGTAAATGATCCTAAGCAGAAAGGCAGTGGAGCCGTAAATCAAATCCAGAAAGCTAAAGCTACTTAAAAATCAGGTGAAATAGAGTTAGGAGCAAAGGAGAGCAAGGTTATATGCAGTGAAACAAGGGAATGGATGTGAGGTCTTAGTGTGCTGGGTTTTTATTTAACCCATCATACATTTTCTGAGACAATAGTGCTGATAAATGCTTACTAGAAAGATATAGATCAGGGAGGTCAAGCTTGTTTCATACAGAAATAAGCATTTTTTTTCTCATATAGAAGTTCATTAGCTCCAAATGACAGAAGAGAAAATATGCAATTCATATTTTCAAGATATGAGAGAGCCCATTTATCAAGCTGGGAGAGCCCAATTATAATGGGGGCCAAATAAATTACTTCCTACGTCCGTATTCAGCCCATGGGCCTTGTGTCTGACATCCCTGATGTGTTGGACATTCTATCTATAATAAAAGCAGCACAATTCCACTTTTGGAAACTGGTGCATTGAATATAAAAAACTAACCTTTCACCATCTTCTGAAATACCATCTCACATTTAAAAGGCAATGCAGAAGAACGAGCTTGCTCAATGGATTGAAGAAAACACAAAACACTGCAAGTAATAAACAGTCTAAATATTATCATTTCTAAAAATAGGCACAATCCAGATTTAGGAGCATTTAACTATTGTTGATTTAAATGAGACAATAATTTGATCTCAATGGAAATGAAAAGTGCTTTTCTTTAGCTTGATGGTGCCCAATATTTTAATAGTAATATTGTGACATACATCCCTTGGAATTGCATAAGGAATTGCTGGTGAAAAAAGCTTGCCTGACACAGAATACTGAAGACAAGATCTTGCATCCTCTAACATTGAAGTACAACATTCGTGGAAATCCTCACATAAGTTTCTTTATACTGTATAGTTCATCAGATATAGACCCTTGTGATCTTTAATATATTACTAGCTTTTCGGTATCCAGCGTTGCCCGGGTAGTTATTTATCCCAAGATTCTATTAGACATTAAAAGGAATGAATTGTACCAATCAGCTCAGCCAATCGTTCCAGGCGTTCCAGTGGGGCATGGTGGATGTTTTGTTTCACACCCTTTCTCAGCCCTTGCGTTGAGGGGGCCCGAACCTGGACTCCAATGGTGTGGGGAGCATCACCACTCTGTGGTAGTGCTGTGGTTTTATTTCAGGATGGTGTGATGCACCCGTAGGAAAGCTAGGTGTATACTTAGATACACCCTAGGACAGCTAACTCCTCCTGGCCAGCAAGCATTGTTTTGTCATCAGTTACCATCACACCATTATTACCATGTCGTACCTTAGCTGACACTCCCCACTTAGGTGACCACTTTCATGTGGGGACCCCCCATACCCCCACCTCCGGGGGCGCTAGTGGGGTCTGACCCCTGCAGCGTTTGTCGCCAGGCCGCAAGGTGTCTGCGTGCCATGTTTGGTGTCAATCAGTCCAGGCGTTGTGGAGCCTATGCGGAACATACACACGTACATCCTTTAATATATATACTAGCTTTTATGTATCCGGCTTCGCCCGGGTGATTATATGTCCCATCCCTGACCCCCCCCCAGTGGTTTTCGGCCACCCCCAGGGCGTGGTTTTCGGCCACCCCCAGGGCGTGGTTTTCGGCCACCCCCAGGGCGTGGTTTTTTTTATAAAAATTACCCGGCGGTGACCAAGTGTTTATTTGTCCTATCTGTGACCCCCCAGTGTTTCTTCCTAGTGTTTATTGCCAGTGTTTGTTGGGTAACCCTGGAAAGTACGGATTAGACGTGCAACCCCACCCCTGGGCTTTTTTTCTTTTGGGGTTTTTTTATGTATCCGGCATTGCCTGGGTGTTTATTTGTCCCGTCCTTGACCCCCCCAGTGTTTGTTGCCTGGTTGTGCAAACCCACCCCTGGAAGGGTTTTTTGTTGTTTTAAATTTACCTGGCGTTGCCCGGGTGGTTATGTGTCCCATCCCTGATCCCCTAGTGTTATTTGTAGATCTTATTGGTTATTCAACATTGTCACGTGGGAGTCCTGTCCCCCCATCTCACCAGACTCACCAGCCAAACAACACGTTTGGAAATGGTTGCAACTGCCACTTCAAATGGCCCTGTATAGGTTTCCCTGCGGGAAACGTATTTGCAGCGGGAGTCCTCTCCCCCTATCTCACCAGACTCACCAGCCATACAGATGGCCCTGTCAGCGCATCACAATGCAGTGGCTCAGCCCATAGCCACCCATAGAGAACCACACATTCGCTTTTACTCCCGCCCATGGGGATGCGAGCCGTTCCAAACCCCCGAGTAACGGTGTCGGGGGGGCCAAGGCATCCGTGTGCCAAGTTTGACGCGAGTCGGTCCAGGCGTTAGTGTTTGTTGCCTGGCTGTGCAAATCCACCCCTGGAAGGGTTTTTTGTTGTTTTAAATTTACC
Source organism: Lerista edwardsae (assembly GCA_029204185.1). Lineage (NCBI taxonomy): Eukaryota > Metazoa > Chordata > Lepidosauria > Squamata > Scincidae > Lerista > Lerista edwardsae. Next base: position 16,174,574 of record JAJKFI010000001.1, read on the forward strand.
CGGCGTTGCCTGGATGGTTATGTGTGCCATCCCTGATCCCCCAGTGTTATTTGTAGATCTTATTGGTTATTCAACATTGTCACGCAGGAGTCCTGGTCCCCCATCTCACCAGACTCATCAGCCATACAACATGTTTGGAAATGGGTGCAACTGCCACTTCAGATGGCCCTGTATAGGTTTCCCTGCGGGAAACCTATCTGCAGCAGGCGTCCTCTCCCCCCATCTCACCAGACTCACCAGCCATACAGATGGCCCTGTATAAGATTCCCTGCGGGAAACCTATTTGCTGCTGTTTGTCTTCAACTGAACAGAGTTCAGTTGCTGCCTGAAGATTCCGCATGTCATTTGCATGTACTTTGCATCTCATCATGACATCATCAGAGCCTCGGAATGCTGCGGCTCAGCCCATAGCCACCCACAGAGAACCACAAATTCGCTTTTACCCGTGCCCGTGGGGCCCGAGCCATTCCAAAACCGCTCAGCGACGGTCTCGGGGGGGCCAAGGCACCCGCATGCCGAGTTTGGCACGAGTCGGTCCAGGCGTTGCGGAGCCTATGTGGAACATACATACACACATACATACGCTCTTCTTTATATAGATAGATAGATTTGGCACTATAAAATATTTATTTTAAAAATGTAAAGAAAACAGCATTTTAAAAATAAAGGCAGATATTTCAATATCTATTTCATTCACAAACCTTGTTTAGGTATGCGAAAATGGATACAAGCAAGCAAATACTGTTGTATAGACAAACAATCCATAACACATATTTGAAGCAGCATGTTGTTTAAATACAATTTTCAGTGTAATCCTATGCATGTCTATTCTGAAGGAAGTCACATTATATTTAGTACAATTCTTCCCTGAAAAGTGTGGATTGAATTGCATACAGGCGTGCCCCAGTATCCACTGATTCAGTATCCATGGTTTCAGTTATCCACAGATACCATGGATACAGGGATGCCTATTAAAAAGATCGAGGAACATTAAACAAATCTATTTTTTTACCTTGTTGCAGCAAAACCACTGAAAAAAGTGTCCCCCAGTATCCATGGTTTCAAGTATCCATGGTGGGATCGGATACCCGGAGCATGCCTATACTTAAGAATCCTAGGGCGCAATCCTAACTGACTTTCCAGCAAATATTCCCTTACCTTGAGGAGGCTTCCGTAACCACTGCAAAATGCAGAACATGGTCCATTGGCACAGCTATGTCAGTGCTGGAAAGTTGGTTAGGATTGTGCTCCTATTTTTGTAGGTCTGAAAGGTACCTGAAAAAAGTACTCGGGTATCCCCCTCTATGCTCAGCCGAGACTATCCACCACCACCACCACCACCTTGCCTAACTTTCCCAGATAATAAAAAAATAACATTAATGTCTCAAGTTAAGGAGACAGTAAAATTGATAAATATATAGCTTGCCACAATTGCCCAGAGAAGTATCTTTGTCAGGCCAAAAACAGCACGCAAAGTGACCCTCTAAAAGTCCAAGTAGGAAATGAGTGTTCTCCTATCCCACACTCTCTGGGGTATCTGCCAAGTAAGATACAGAACTAACCTTTGCAAGTCTAATGTGGTACACTAAGGGGATGACGCCTGTTATTGCAGCCTGGAGGCCACCAGTTGACCAACCCAGTTTCTTTGTTATATGTATTTTATTTATTTTACAAATGTCTGTACATTACCATCCTTCATCTAAGGCTATCAGCTCTAGTTCTGGCAAGTGAAGTAGCAAGGTCTAAGCTAACATATATTTGGTTCAACTTTTTATACAAAAATACATAGAGAATAATAATAAAAGGGAGATTTTAATGCATTTCCTCACTAATTTGGCAGAGCCTCATCTCTGCATATGTGGACTTCAAGCGCAATCCTAACTTGGAGTTAGGCCAGCAAAGTTTGGCTGGCATAAGGGCCACCGTAAAGCGCATTTGGACCACTCTTGGATCAGGAAGGATGGTGCATGTCTGTGTGCTGGCCTCTCTGACTCTGAGAGTGGTCCAAACATACTGTACGGGGTCTCTTGTGCCAGCCAAACCTTGCTGGCCTAACTCCAAGTTAGAACTGCGCCCCTAATTTCCTTCAACAAGAAATTTCTGTGAGTTGCATTCTTTCATTCCTGTATTGTTTTGACTCTTTCTCCTAGAAAAATGTTACAGTTTTATTTGCAATGTGAATAATGATTATTGCCTTGAAAAGCAAATCTAAAAATGCTTTTATATAGCCGAGAATGAAGAGGAATACAAAAATGAAGAGTAGTTTGTGGAATGTAGTGGTGGGTAAGCTAGCCAGTCAGATCCCATAAACTTACTATTTATCCTCCTCTGGCTCCTTCTGAAAACTAGAATTTTATAATGGTTACTAGAACTTGTTCATCCGCCTTTGATGGTAACTTTGAACTTATTTGAAAAGGTTAGTCATTGACTTGCAGTCACTGCTTGTTACAGAGGTCATTTTTTAAAGGAAGGAATGGTACAATATAATCTTGTTACAAGATGATCAGTGCATGCTTTGTTTTATGTATTGGCTCAGTCTGCCATTACTCATGTACTTGCAATTGCCACTGATTTTGTCACCGGGCCAAACGGGACAGGATGGGGAAAGCCACATTTATTGTTTACATGGCTGCCCTTTTCATGTATCAAGTGGGAAATTATTTTGAACAAAAAACGTTCCTGTGAAAAAGATGGTCTCTGTCACAGGGGTTCATAAGATATAAAAGGGACACCAGCAACATTAGCTGGAAAAGATACTATCCTGGGATCTAAAGGGATAGTTGCTATCCCCCTACATTTAAAAAGTGGCTCTTTGCCCTGATAGCTAAGGAAATATGTGAATGGGGCAGAACCCCACCACACTTACAGCTCAGTCGTAATAGGCCAGCTCAATAGACTTGGGCTGTCTTCTGGCTTCCCAGTGCTGTTTCTGGATGGCAGGTTTGCACCAGCCTAGGGAGGCTGGTGCAGGGGTTTGGAGAGGGTGGCAGGAGAGTGAAATGGGGCAGGGGGAGGGCGAGCTGGTGGGCCGACCTTGCCTGGGAGGTGGGTAGGACTAGCCTCAGCAACTTAGGCCAGATCGTAACACCCCTCCCAGCCAGCCCGGCATTCCACTGGGTTGCTTGGGTTTGCATCAGCAATTTCACGGGTGCAGATTTGAGTAGCCCCATAGGCGTGCGGCATAGGGGTGAGGAGGTAAATATTCCTGTGCTCTATCCACCTCTTAATGTGCTGGATACAGCACAGGTTAGGATTGGGCTGTTAATTTAGTTTAAAGCAGAACTGCTAGAGATGTGCCCAGTATACTCATTCATGTGATTACTTCTTGCACCCTCTCAGCTGCTCCCATAACCTTGGCTGCTCTGTGTGTGTTTATTTAAGGATTGCTTCTCATTGCACAGTATTTTCTTCTAACTCCTTTTGTATTTTGAACAATCCTTTTATATTGCAAAGGAATGCTGTTTGTAAGTAATACGTGCATTTGTGAACATTCCCATGGGCACTGCTGTTTTGGGATTCCCTTCACTGATTTTCTGAAAGCATTTGTGATTTTTGAGGGCTGCTGGGGAAAGCTATGTTTGCACCTTTGACCTTTTTTACTGGGGAAAGCTATGCAGGAGCCTTTTATAGAGAGGTGGTGCTGTCTTGTTACCCCTGAGCTATAAAATTACCTTCAGAGACTCTGGGTTGGGACCTGGCACCTCTAGCCTCTCCATCCACCTGTGGAGCCATAGCTGTTCACAGTATTCAGCTGTCTAGACAATCTGGCACAATTCTAATCCCTCCCTGTAAATCCCGTATGCTGAGTTAGCAATTTATGTTGGCACAGACAGTGGAACTTTGCATATGTATGCAGTGCTGTTATGCAATGCTCTTAATAACCTGGGGAATACCCAGGACTGTGCTCGTGTAAGGTATTCTCGAGAACTAGGTTATCAGTTTGAGGATGTCTCAATTACTTTTTTTTTTTTACAATTACAAATAGCTTCCCTGTTGATTAACATCTACCAGAAGGAGAGAAAATCCCAGCAAATTGCAATATATTACTGTAGTTGCCATATAATAGTTTAAAAAAAATAGTTTTTTTGTTTTGCTATCATGCTGGGGGGTTTTTTGTACAGTTTCCTGGAGCATGAGTTCCTCTGCCTACTGCACTGCTATTGAATTTTTCTTGTAGTGGAAAACAAGTGAGCAGCAACCAAAGAGTGCTGGGAAAAAAATAATCTTGGTAGAAGAGGAGGGATTTGCTACCTTGCCCAGGAAAAATGGGGAAAATATTCTGCAAAGGGTATCAAATTGATAAGGCCCTAAATTCTCTGAGTACGCCGTTTGAAAAAAACCTTTTCCAATTACTTTGGTTAGCTAACTCTTCTTTCAGCAACAAAGATATTAGATGTATATGACTATACATACATACATACATACATACATACATACATACATACATACATACATACATACATACATACATA
>JAJKFI010000001.1:16179055-16206982 GCA_029204185.1 Lerista edwardsae
ATACATACATACATACATACATACATACATACATACATACATACATATTTGATATACAAATATCGGGCAGAAGATTTAGTCGAGAGGGTTAATGCCTCCATTTGCCTGAAGATAAGAGCTGAAGATCTGAAGGTCGCCAGTTCGGGACAGCCAGAAGTCTCTGTGAGCGGCAGACCTCGTTAATTGCGGCTGATTAACAGCTGAGCTTCGGCTGCCTTGTGTGAGGGGGAGTTGTGCCAAAGTTCAGCCGCTTCTCTGGTGGGAGCAGTGAAGCCGCTTATCAGCCAGCAGAAGACAAAACAGGTGGCCAGAAAGAAGGACTAAATCCAGAAAGATCCATCTGTATGTGTGTAGTTCTTGAAAGACAGAACATTTCTGTATAAATTGTAAAAACCTTCGGGTTTCTGAATAAAGTCTGCCCATGTAAACCGCCTTGAGTTATAGTCATTAGAGAAATCTGGTGACCTAAGAAAGGCGGTATATAAATCCTATTATTATTATTATTATTATTATTATTATTATTATTATTATTATTATTATTATTATTATTATTATTACTATTATTACTACAATTTTTTTCAGTTAGCTCTTGGAGATAAGCGGCATAAAAAGGTTACATAGTCCTCCATGCCTTTATGTTTTACAGGTTTCTGGATACAACATACCAAATAGATTATGTTCCACCATATGACTATGATCCGTATGTAAGTATATGGGAGGTGAGATGCGTTTTCTAAAATAGAGTGCAGCAGTTGCTATGCAGAGATTCTTCCAAGCAGCTTCCAGTGGGTGACTGTAACATGTAGACCATCCCTAAAGCATTCAATTTTAGACATATCGCTTAGCAACAGAGTTAGAGGATGAACTTTGAGAAAAGTAACATAGTTTTCATCTTGAAAACATCAAGCGGTATTCAAATTCAATAATACAAGCATATGAGGGTAAGTAAAAGAGCAATCATAGCGCTTGAGCAATCATAGAGCTTCTGGTGGGCCAGCTGATAAATCTCTTGCAGTATCACCCCCAGTGCTAGGGAAACAAATGTAAAACTTTAATGTATTCTGCAACTCTATGCTCCTATTTACCCCTATTGCATCTGCAAATTTGGGGAAGAAAGCCCCAATTTCACACTTCTGTAAATGGCTAAACTTACAGTCCAGCACTATTATGTGGGACCTTTCCATGGAAAGTGTGTTCTGCTGGCGGAAGTGCCAGGATTCAGGGGGAAGTGCCTGGATCCTGTTGCTCACTACACAACATTATCATGCTTGCTGACGCTGCCAGAAAGCACAACTCATATAAGCAAATGGGTAGCCCAATCCTAAAGCCAGCGGCACCCAGGACTCCAGCAGCACAGAAATGGCTACCATTGGATCCACTGGGTGCCATGGGAGCCACTGGAATCTCCTCAGGGCTAGGGGACATTTGTCTCTGTGTCCTGAGTAAAGCCCCAGTCCCTGCAATGTGTCTACTTGATTCTGCGCTGGTTATTTTACCAGTGCAAACTTGAAAAGCCCTGCGTTGGGGTTTTCGGCTCAAAGCAGCATCTAGTATCCGGCGGGGGAGGCCTTTGCCAGTCCCACCCCACTCCTGGGCCTGCTCCTCTCTCCCCCTGTCCTGTTCTTCCCTCTCCATGCCTTCCCACTGCCCCCAAAATTTGCACTGCCACACAGCGGTGTTACCCCCAGCAGCAGCGTAGTGTCCTCTTTGCGGTGCTGATGCGCTGCACCGGTGCACCTTCCCATGTGCTGAAAACTTGCTTTATGGCAAGTACCACTGGGCGTTGGGGGCTTCAGGATTTGGCCCTCAGTAAGTAAACTAAAAAGGTTTACTAAGTAAGTAAACAGTTTAATGGAAGTTACTCCTAAGGAAGTGTGTAAAGGATTGCAGCCTGAGTCCCTAGACCATTTTTCAGTTTTTTCCATCTCATGGCACACTGACAAGGCCCTACAATTATCAAGGCACACAATCAGTTTTTTGACAATTGACAAGGCACACCATGCACACCATTGCTGACTCACATCCCCCATCAGCCCTACTAATAAATGACCTAGTGCCAAGTTCTTGCAGCATACATGTGGACCACTCACAGCACACCAATGTGCCACAGCACCATGGTTGAAAATGGCTGCCCTAGACTTTTAGCACTGTTGTAACATTGCTTTAAGAACATGTTTGAAGCTCTCCAAATAGCAATCATGTGGTTCTGATTCTTCTGATCTTCATAATATGGGGAAGCACTCTAATTCTTTGTTCTTTCCATGGTTCTGAACTGGCTCCATGATTCCATGGCTGATATGTAGGGACTAAAAAACCTCAGCTCCAAACACTTGTTTAACATAACCTGTAGTTCACTCCTAAGTTCTTTGCTTCCTTAGATGTTATGCTTCCTGGTGCCCTTCTCAAAGATTCCTGAGTTCTCAGCCTTGATGTCATCTCAGTCCTCCATCCTCTTTCTGGAAGAGTACACAGAATCTTATCATCAAGTTCATATGACCATTTTTGCCCCCAGTCCTCCTTTTGCTGTGAAAGCAAATCAGAGTTGTCCTACGCTTTGCTTTCAAAGCCATGTCTGGGTAGACATTCAGAGCCTGAAAAACTTAGCATTTTACTCCCTCTCCAAGAACTCTCTAAGAAGTTCCGCCACTGGTGGTGGAAAACCTATCACTGGAATGCTGCCATTAACTCTTGTTTAAAAAGCTTATCTTCCGTGCAATTGCCATAATTTAAAGATTAGTTTTCTTTATTATTTTTTATGGGTGAAAACAGAGACCGTAAAGATTTCTTAAGATACATAGGTTTAGGATACAATAATGTATTCTATATTTTTTCTAAATTACTAATTTTAACTTAATTGACTGCAAGATTTATATGGACTCATGCTATAAAAACAGCAAACTAATAATTTTATATTCAATATTGTTTTCTTTCAATATTTCAAATTGTTTTATTTTCTTAAAACTCTGGAAAAATATCAGAAAAGAAATAGTACATGCTACTATTGTACATAAGAACTGAAAAATGAGGCATGGATTTTGCACACAGAAGCTTTCAAAAAGCTGGGTGGTGGTGGTTGTTTTGTTTGTTTTTGGCTACAGAACTATGTTTTATATCAAGAGGTTATATACAATTTGGTAAACCTTTTTATGACTAGTGGTTTTCCATTTAGTGGCTGTAAGCAATCTCAAGCCCTAGGCAATAACAACAGTTTTGAATACTATCTGAATTTGGGACAAGTCTGTTCCTGTGACTTAAATAATACAAAGCCTTAAAAAACAACCATTTGTTTTATCCTGCAGCTATAGCCAGGATACCTTGTATCTGCTCTGACAGGATACCCTGTATCTGTTTTAAAACACAATATAGTATCCTAATATTTTTTCTTTTCTTTCCATAGATTAAACCTGAAGTAGGTGGATACTCTGTGGTTCACAGAAAATGTCATTCTCAGTTTACTGATATTGATGTAGATTACCGAAGACATGGTATCAACACATGGCAAAATGAGAGTGGGATATATGCTAATTCAGATCTAAAGAGAAAGGTCTTCCCTGTCACCAACCCTATACCAACAAATGTGGAAGAAGAAAAGTCTTAAGCATTTAAATAATTCTATACCAATAAAGTGCATATCTATACCAGTATATAATCTATACTTCATTCTGCAAAATCAATATTGTAGTATTTGTTCCTTGAAGAGAACTGTTTCTGCATCATATAATCTAAGGCTTTAATCTAAGGCTTTCATGGCCAGTACTATCAATGTTACAGTAAGAACTGTTTGGGCTTGATGGCCATGGTCTATGAAGAATTTCATTTCTTATTGTTTCACCCAGGACTGTGGTGGGCATTTTCAAAGGACTAGGGGTGAGAACCACAGATTGTCCTCACTTCAAACTAAATGTCAGTAACTTCCACTTGTTCACTGTGTGTTCTTTTGCTCTTTCTTTCCACAACCCAGTTCGTTTCCTGTATCCTAGCATTTTGTAAGGGCTGGCATGGTCAATGCTAAAAGTCTTCTCCTTCCTGTTCATATTGTTATGGTGTTTTTGTATCTCTAGGGTTTCCCTGTAAATTTGAGTGTTGTGTTGGGTTGTCATAGACCAGTGATGGCGAATGTTTTGGGTTTGCTGTGTCAAAACTGTCTAACATGACTCTGCTGACGTATCAGTCCCCATCCCCAACAAAAGGAGGGTGGGAGGTGTGGACTGATGGTTGAAATGCTGGTACTACCTGAAGCTAAGCAGGAGAATCTGTGGTCTATTTTTGGACGGGAGACAGAACACCAGGCTGTGACAAGCTGCAGTACCTGTGGTGGCAGAACGGAGTCACTGTGGAGCTGATTAGCCAGTGCGGGAATGTTGTATGAAGGCCAGCTGGCAAAAGAACTGAATACGACCTTGAGGACCTGTCCAGGTTAGACTTACGATCACCTGCTGAAGCTCGCTGTCACATGGCCAGAGAACAGAACCACACTGTGAAGGCTACATCTGGGATTGAGGATTCAGTGAATCACAGAATACTATATATTTGTAAAAACCCCATTGAAAAACAGTGGTTTTGACTAGCCTGCCCATGTAAGCCACCTTGGGCATTTGCTTTGGCAGGGGAAAGGCGGGTATAAATTCTTCAAAATAAATAACATAAAATAAAAACATTTATATATTCTTTTATTTTAAAAAAATACAGTCCAATCATTTGTGGGGTATGTATTATATAAAGAAACATCAAATCATTGCAAAAAATCAAATCACTACAAAAACAAACTCAGTTGTTGGGTGTTGGCAAATGCTGGTGTGTAACCTTTAACACACGTGTCATAGGTTCGCCATCGCTGTCATAGACTATATTTGTGTCAGTTGGAAATCCATCTTATGGCCTGTCTTTGCCACATGTTCAGCCAAGCTGATTTTTCTACCTGACAGTGCCTCGCATGTTCTATCACGATAGTGTACATGCTCTTTCTCATGGTGCTTATGTATAATCAGCCACAACTACATGGGATTCTATAAACCCGTGTCAAAGAGAGGGGGTCCCTTGCATTTTTTGCTGATTGTAATTTCTGTGGGCTTAAAGATTGGTCTCAGTGTTTCTGCACTGTTATCTGTACTTTTGTAAAAAGGACATATTAAGTAAATTGAGATGCTATTGCTTACCTCTGTGATTTTCAACCTTTTTCATCTCACAGCACACTGACAAAGCACTAAAATTATCAAGGCTTAATTTTTTTAAGCCTGTTGTTGTTTTTACAACTGACAAGGCACACCATGCTGCTGGCAGGGAGTTCACATACCCCAGTGGCCCTACTAATAAATGACCCCAGACTCCTGTGGCATACCTGTGGACCATTTGTGGCACAATAAATAAGTGGTAGAAAATAGCTGGCTTACCTATATATTTTTTTAAAATCCAGATTGCAAAAGGAGTATAATGGAATAAGTCATAACTTTATCCTTCTAGAGAAACATCATATTGCTCAAGACTTGCTCTATTCCACTTGGATATTGTACCCAAAGTCAACACTTACTTCTTACACATACATAGGATTGCCCATGTTATGACTTTATACATTTCCTTGCCCCTTCCCCACATCATTAGCTGCCCCTGGAAGAAGCGTAGGGGAATGAAGAGTGCTGTGATGTCAGGTCCTGGATATTACAGAGACAGAGAAGGGAATTGCTATTCTAGGAAGCAGCTGCTCATTTTATGAAATGTCATTTTGCACTTACAACGAATTCTATGTTTAAAAAGGTAAAGGTTTCCCCACGACCAAATGGTCTAGTCGTGACCGACTGTAGGGGGGCAGTGCTCATCTCCGTTTCAAAGCCTGTAGAGCTGGCGTTTTGTCCAAGGACAAGCTTCCGTGGTCATATGGCTGGCATGACTGTACGCCGTAGCGCACGGAACGCCGTTACCTTCCCACCAAAGTGGTCCCTATTTATCTACTTGCATTTAGGTGCAACATATTCTATGTTTACTCAGAGGTAAATCCTATCATGTTCAATGAGGCTCACCCCCAGGTAGGTGTCTGTAGGATTGCAGTTGGGCAGCCCAATCCTAACCTGCGCAGGAATACGCAGGCCAACTGGCCTGTGCCATATCCTGCTCTGGTTACTTGGCGGCTGCCACGCAACATGTAGTAAAGGGATATATTTTAACCCATGTTGCACAGCAGCCATCCTGATGGGGCTACTCAAATCTGCAAAATTTCTGATGCAAATTAGAGCAGCCTAATGTAACACAGGGCTGGCCAGAAGGGCTGTTTGGATCTGGCCTGAGGTGCTGAGGCTGGTCCCATCCCTCTCCCAGATTCAGTCCGCCCAACAATCCACCCTCCCCACTTTCCTCCTGCATAAAAATGCTCCCATTCCACCATCCCCTCCACCCTCTCTAACCTCTGTGCTGGCCTGCCTTGCTGGCAAACTCAACCTACTCTGGGGCTGGATTCAGCATGGGGAGGCTGGTGTGCGTCCTTGCACCAGCCTACCTAATTCAAAAGGAGGTGAGAATGTGCTTTATGGCAACTTCACGGCATTCCTGGGTTGGCTTGCACTGGTTGAAGACATGGTCAAGATTGCCCTCTTTGACTGAAATCCTGGGCACACTTACCTGAAAGTAAACCCCAATTACCTTAATGGAACTTACTTCTGAATAGGCCTGCCTAAGATTGCACTGTTAATGTTGTCCCCTGCATTGGCTAATCAATAATGTGCACACACTCCATGAAACGATGGAGGCTGCTAAACAGAAGGTGACTATATACGGATTAGAGGCGGAGGTAAGACCCACAATTTCCAGATCCATGTACTTGCTGGATCACGCTATTTTCACTTTTAGGAATCTGGACATTATTCTGGTTTTCTTGCCTTCACCAAGCCAGAGGTTCTCCACAAGAACAATCTTCAGCACAGATGCAATCAAACAGCCCAGATTCGTATACACTTTCCAGGTATTCCTTAAAGCAGGGCTACACAGTGCACTTTTGGAGAGATCTTACAAATTTTAACTTTGATCTCAATTATACAGTTTGGTTGTCTTCTGCCTTCCCTTTCGCCAAAAAGAACGTACTTTTCCTTCTTTTGAATGAACCCACCTAGTCTTTCAGAGAGGGGGAAGACCAGTAGAGAGGGGCTGTTGCTGGTGTTCTGCATTTTTTTAGATCGTTAGCCCTTTGGGACAGGGAACCATTTAACTTCATTATTACTATTTGCCTGTAAACCTCTTTGTGAACCTTCCTTGTGTTTAAAAGCAGTATATAAACACTGTTGATTGATTGATTGATTGATTGATTGATATTGGGGATGTGAGATCTTTCACCTCCTGTTCTCCTTTTCCCATAGAGGATGCAGTGCAAATGTCTGCCAGCTCATGGGAGATCCTTGGACTGGGAGAAAGGCATGGAGTGTTGACTAACCTCATGCTCCTGCTGCTTTCAGAACTTATATAGAATTCCTGTGTAAGCTCTACTGGATAGCACAGTGTTATTCAAACTGTGGGTCGGGACCCACTTGGTGGTCGCAACCTGATGTCAGGTGGGTCACGGAAAGCTGGGAGCAGCCATCTTGGAAACTGCAGACCTGACTCTTGTTATATTCCTTTCGTGAGTGTTAACAGTTTGAATTTTCAGGTGAATTTTCAATTTTTTAAAACATTGTTTTTAGTTCAGTGCTTTTACATATAATAGTATTTTGTCCTAATCTTGCTTTCTGTCATGGGTGTTTCATGGTTGTACAATAGCTGCAGTCCAAGAATGCCAATTTGTATTTCAGGAGTGTCATTTTATTAAGTTACAATGGCAGCACTTCCTGCTTAATGATGTTACTTCCTGCCACAACATCTCTTCCAAGTTGATGACATCACTTCCGGTGGGTCTTGACACGAGTGCCATTCTAAAAACTGGGCCCTGGTCTAAAAAGTTTGAATACCACTGGGATAGCAGATAGGATTAGACTGTTAATTAGACCAATTGTGTGTATTTGTGTGCAATCTGCAAAACACACCAATCCTTACTGGAGCTATTTTTTTCCTGTGAAAGTACCCAATTACTAACCAATTGGCCTGGAAATCAACATCCAAGCAATGACAAATTAACACCAAGCACCTCAAGCGAGCATCAAAAAGTGTAATGTATTTTCTCCCCACCCCATACTCCGGATTCTCTTTTAAATGAATGAAGAGTCTGTTAAGGAAGCATTAGCATTTTTTCAAAAAAACAGAATCTGAGCAGAGTGAAGTCTTCCTCCACCAAAAGGCCTCTTCTGAATAAACTTCAGGAACCGCACTGGACAGTATAAATGTGCTTTTATAACGCAATAACACAGCCAAGGTATTTCTCAAATAACTCTAATAGCTAGTAAATGGTGTTAATCTATCCCACGCCATCTAAAATGGCTGCATTACAAAAACTGGGCTAGTGAAAGAACACATCTTAATATACACAGGATGTAAATCAAATTGATTATACAGCCATAATAACTTGCCTTTCTGAGAGCCTAGCAATGTTTTTCCATGAAGTCCTGGTACTAGGGGAAAAGCAAGAAAAGTAAAATGGCAGAGATGCATCATGTTAGCAGCGCAACTGCCACATTTGCCATCATTTTAGTGTGTGGACCGGGCTGTATTATTCTGGACTCAATGAAATAGTTTCAAATGGAGATTTATGTGGGAGACTGGGAAACTATCCTGTGGAATGTTATCATGTATCCCCCATCACCTTTCTTGCACATCTACAGCATAAATAAGAAAGGATTTTTTAAAAGCTGTGGTCATCACTGCTTTCAAAGCCTGGCTGTTGTGTGATCATTTCAGAAGTTTACGCCCAGTGTGGCATGGCTTCCATTTTGTTTATGAATGTTGTTAACGGAAATGGAGACTCACTCTGTTATCTCCAGCATAGGTAGAAGAACATCATTCTTTTCAACCATGTAGGAGAGGGGAAAAACCTAGCATGTTTGCATGATTTCTTCTCTTTATAGGGAACAGAGTTTAATGTTAAAAGAGATGTGAAGCCCGATTAGAATCAACTGCAAACAATCCCATTGACTTCAGATCATCAGAAGGGAATTGCAAAGGTGTACCAGCCCAAGCATAGGCATTTTCCATCAGCGTGCTTATACTTTTTTCTAAACCCTCCCCATTTTAACCCAATTTCTTCTGGATTTTTTAATAAACCAGTTATTGTTTGACTCTGGCTTATGGGGAATTAATTCCCCTTACCTCCCCAATAGGGCTATTCAAATCTGTGCCGGTGAAATAACGAGCGCAGATCCAGGTGGCCTGTGTAAAGCTGACTGGGCCGGGGAAGGGGGTTAGGACTGGCCTAGGTGCCAGAGGCTAGTCCCTCCCCCACCTCCCTGGATCAGTCCACTCCTAGGCCAGCCCTCCCACCACCATTCCCCCACCCCAATCCATACCCCCTCCACCCTCTTCGCACTTCGCACTAGCCACCCTTGGTTGGCGTAAACTTACCTTCCTGGGAGTTGTCTCAGAGGCTGGATTTGACCTCCACGGGCTGATGCACATCCTCATGCCAGCTCAGCCGACTCCAAGTTGGCACAAAGGTGCTGTTGTGATCATTTCATAAATTTATGCACAGTGTGGCTTATGGCACATTTGCAACACTCCTGGGCCAATACAAGGGACTTGTGCCAGTCTACAGAGTGCATAGAATTGCACTCTAAATCAGGAAGAATTTGTTTTAGTGACTGCCATGGTGCCTCACTAATGTATAAATTTGAGCTTGGAGGAGGAGAACCGTGACCTGTCAGTGGGATCATCTTGATTTCTCAGAACTCTCAGTCTATATTTTCAGCTGGAGAATATGTGCTTTGGGTACTCCCCTCTCAGTTTGGAGAGGAAGCTGTCTTCCACAACTCTCCTCCCTGTTGGTATTGCACCTTTTCATGTGAGCAAAATGGGAATCAGGGCTTGATCATTCGTCAGTCATGGCAGCAACGTGGAATGATTTATTTGTGAGACCTAAACTACATGTGACACACAAATGCATATAATGGGAAAATAAAGGAGAAAATAAATGAGGCTGGGCTCCAGTGTAGGTTTTCAAGAACCAAAAGACAGCAGCTAAAACAGAGTACTTAACTCCCAATTGCTGTTTCTCTGCCCCAAATCACACTGTTGTTGAAAAGTGTTATATAAATATTAAGAATAAATAAGTAACAATAATAATTGTCCTCCTGGGGTTTCTTTTACCCGTGGAATTTTGAATGTGTATTTCTCTTGCGTTGAAAATGCTGTGGTGGGAAATGTTGCTGGGAGGAGCCATTTTGGAGCACAGCAGTGGCAAAGGCGGAAAACGCCCCCCCCACCCCATGTTGTTGCTCACTACTCCTGAAGCATCTTTTTCCTCTTTAAAAGGGCCATTAGGCATGTAATCTAGACTTGGACATGAAACTGTAACCAACCCTCATCTAAACCATCTTGCCACAATAAACAACTGGGGAGATCAAATTTATCTCTTAGCAAAGGATTAGACTTTCGCACAACCTTTCCGAAAGTAAGCCTTAGTGATAAAAATGTGCTCTTGGTGGATAAGCTTTTGCACCACATAGAAGCTGCCCTCTGCCATTCCGTGGGCCTGCAGGGGATTAATTGTACCAAGTGAAAAGGTTGTACGTGCATTTTGCCTGGAACAAGCGGCTCTTGCATTGTGTTTGACACGGTTTCTGCGGTAACCGTCCTTCCTTAGGAGTACAATTCAGACCCTGTAAAAGTGTTTGCTTCAGCAGGATCAGCTAGTTCCTTCATCTCTCAGCACACTTTGTCTCTGGTACTCTACTTAGATGTGTCTGAGCTGATCAGTGCCAAGGTCTCAGGGACCCTCAGACAAAGTCCACGGTGCTCTAATGCAAGTTCACACACAACCCCCCCAGCAGTTGGGGCACTCCTTGCTCAGCAGCGCTGGCAACTCAGGCTTGAATTGAAGCTTGGAAGTGAGTATGAACAAAAAGGCAAGGTGGTGGTGGCAGGAGAGGAAGGGTCTGAGGCAAGAATCAACCTCGAGCCCAGAGGCAGGGAGGTGGAGCAGGATGCCAGGCATGGAGCTGGAGAAGCATGGAAAGGCTGGCGAGGAATGCGAAGTGTGAAAGGTGGTGAGTGACTGCTGATGGTAAAGGAAGTGGAGGAAGGTGGCACTCACTGTGGCCTTAGGACAGTGGTGTCATCTAAATGATTTAAGAACAGGTACTAACTTTTGATTGGCACGTGTTGGGACCCGCCCACCGGAAGTGACATCATAAGCTGGAAGTGATGTCGTGGCAGGAAGTGACATGAAAAAAGCCCTTTTTGAGGCCTCAGACAATTTTAAACTGACCCAACAGTTGCAACAGTATTCCACAGCACCCCCAGAACATGTTAAGGAGGCCTGGCATCATGTTAAACTGACCCAACCGTTCCGAAACCCCAGAGCAGCTCATTTTTCAGTAGCAAGGCAAGGCAAGGCTCCACTCGCTGCCTGCCTGCCTGGCTCTGAGAACATGCAGGCAACTCAAACGTGCAGGAAATTCAAATGCTGCAGGGGGCGGAGTCGACGAGTGGGCGGGTGAATGGGCGGGGCCAGCCATAATCCTAGGAACCGGTACTCATGTACCCCCGCGTACCCCCTGCATGACATCACTGCCTTAGGAGCATCTATACAGGAAGAGGCAGAGAGGGAGGTGTGGTTAGGGCAGAAGAAGCTGAGGCATGATGCTGCCCCTCCTCGTGCACCTAGTGTAATCCTTGCTCATTTCATTGTTGCCTTTCTTACTGCACTCCCCTCTTCATTCTCTGAATTACACAGGATTTCAAAATTTTAAAGGCAGAGAGGAACTCTGCACCTCCTTCTTCTCCGAGCGATCTCAGAGTGTGACGTCACTGCCCCAAGAGCCGGAGCCATTAGATACGTCTCCGGGTAGACGGCAAGATGACAAAACACTCAGCAAAGACACCTTCTCTGAGGGGCTGGTAATAACATTCTGCCTCCAGAGCAGGGGTAGTTGTAGGCTTTACAGAAATAAACGCTTTTGACTGAGTTTCAGCGTATCCTTCCAGGTGGACACAAAATCTTGACTGGACTCCAACATTCCAGACACAATCTTGAGAGACAAAAGGCATGGCAGGGTGCGTGCTGCATCCATGCTCAGGCTGGAGATGGGGGAGGCTTCTTGACAAAGGAATCTGAAAACACTTTCTAGGTGACCTGATCCCTGGGCTGTTGAAACTTCATTTATTATACAATAGGACTTGTGCTTGAAGAAAAATTCTTCAGTATGGCGCAACCACATTTGTAATGACCTTAGGTACAATAGATACAATAGATACACGGATGCCCTGTTGTGCTACAGCCTTCATCCCTGTTAATACCCCTTGATTAGCATGACCTCTACTAAGAGTTATTACCTCACCCATCGCAAATTCCTGCCAGACTGCACCCGTGCTGGAAAAGGGAGGACTTCAGTAAAATATCCCAGTACAAGCTGCAGCTGAAGAAGCTGCTCTCATTGTCCTGCTTCCTACACCAGTGATACTCTTCACATGATGGGCACATACATACGCTCTTCTTCTATATATATAAAGAAGAGCGTATGTATGTATGTATGTATGTGTGTGTGTGTGTATGTTTGTTCCACATAGGCTCCGCAACGCCTGGACCGATTCGCGCCAAACTCGGCACGCGGGTGCCTTGGCCCCCCCGAAACCATCGCTGCGCGGTTTTGGAACGGATCGCGCCCCCACGGGCGCGGGTACAAGCGAATTTGTGGTTCTCTATGGACGGCTATGGGCTGAACCCCAGCATTCCGAGGCTCTGATGATGTCATGATGAGATGCAAATGACATGTGGAATCTTCAGGCAGCAACTGAACTCTTGACAGTTGAAGACAAACAACAGCAAACAGGTTTCACGCAGGCAAACCGATACAATGTGTTCTGTGGACAAGTGGGCGGTCCCTGCTTGGCAGTGGACAGTTGGCACCAGGTGCTGTGGCTGTTGCTCTCTCTGAAAGTTTACTTTCACTGTGTAACGTAAGGCAATTGGGCAGGTGCAACCAAAGGCTACAAAGATGAAACAACAGTGTACACAGGAAAAACCTGAGGGGGAAAAAAACGACTTGCAACGCTACGTCACAGAGCTGCTACATCTAGAGCAACAGAAACAGTACAGCAGCGTGACAAAAGACTCCACGATAAGAGAGACAGGGCTGCTACATCTAGAGCAACACAAACAGTACAGCAGTGTCACAAACAACTACAGGATATGAAACAGAGGGCTACTACACCTAGAGCAACAGAAACAGTACAGCAGCAGGGATGGGACATATCAACACCCGGGCACACATGTGAGTGGGGGTGGGGTCAGGGATGGGACATATCAACACCCGGGAACACATGTGAGTGGGGGTGGGGTCAGGGATGGGACATATCAACACCGGGGCACACATGTGAGTGGGGGTGGGGTCAGGGATGGGACATATAAACACCTGGGCACACATGTGAGGGGGGGTCAGGGATGGGACATATAAACACCTGGGCACACATGTGAGGGGGGGCAGGGATGGGACATATAAATGGGCCATCTGTATGCCTGGTGAGTAGCTGGGGGTCGGGGATGGCACCTATAAACACCCGGGCGAAGCCGGGTACATAAAAGCTAGTTATATATATAAAGTGGCCCTTTAATACCAAAGCCTGGTCTCGCGTGCTTATTTCGGGGTCGGGGGTAAGTGACAAGTGTCTGGCCCACAGCAATAATGCTGTTTGAATATCCCACCCTCAATCATTTTATCTGTTTCCTTGAATCCACTGTTTGAAAAACTCACAAATTTGTTTTCTCTTTGAATTTCCAAAGAACAAATACAGTAACATATGTTCCTCTGCTTTCATTTTGTACGAACAGCATGACAATGGCACTCCAATCTTCTCTTTCGAAATAACAGTGGCAAAAATTCCACACCGGCCTGCCGGTTGCCCTCAAGAACAGCTCCTCTCTAACTATGCCTGGCCCTTCTTTGAACAAATGGTTAAAGAAACAAGGCTGGTCTCATGGCAATTCCATTTGCTTTCCTGGTCTATTTGTTATTAAGTAGGAGAGTGGAAGAATGTTACATGTAAATGTTTTGCTATTCAGAGCACTGGACCTGAAAATAAGTGCTCGAGAAAAGTCAAGTTATTTGTTTAAACACTCTGCGATGACATTCGGAATCTGCCGCTGTTACATACCCTTCTGGACTGCTAAAGGAACAAACGTTGACAGCTGAACTAGTCAAAACAGAGCTCATGGAACCACAATATCATTCAGAATGTGTTTAAAATGTAGTGCCTTCAAGGATTCCAGGAAAGCTTACATTGTAATTTCATTACAATTACTTAACTGCTTTTGCATCTGCATTTTCTAATCTTTATTCAATACAGTTTAATAAAAAGAAAAGGCAGAGTAGGACCCGGAAAGTTTTTCCTTAGCAGTACAGACATCTTTTGTTGTAGGGCAGCCATCTCGTCACTAGGCCTGCATTGCTAGGCCTCTAAGTGCCCAATCCTATCCCCCTTGACACCAGCAGAATGCGCAAACTGCTGGCACCAGTTTCGCTAAAGTGCAGTAAGGCACTTCTAGCACCACCAGTATGAGCATACCGCCAGCGCTGGGCCACTGCCTGTAGACGCTCGGCCCCAAAGCCAGGAGGACCCAGCCGAGAGCTGCCCAGCTGTAAGTGCTACTGCCACTGGCTCTTTTGGGGCATGGGGAGGGCAGAACTGGGCAGAGGAGAGGAATGGGTGGGGATGGTTCAGGCAGGAGGTGAGACCAGTGGTGGCCTCCACTGCCATATCCTATCCTCCATGTTGGGCCATGTGGGCCGACTGCAGGACCAGCACTCTTCTCTTGAGAAGTCTCCAACAGCTGCTGCAGTTCCCATTGGTTGCAATGGTACCCATTTTGGCACCACGGTTCCTATGGGAGTCGGACAGCTTAGGACTGGGCTGCCCATCTTCCAAGAGTGTGAAGAAGTCATTCAACATTTCCTTGCCCTCTGAAAGACTGAAGTAGTAACCAGTGCCTCCTACTGCATTATAGTTTTCTCACATCACAGGGGCAGTAGACAGACATGCAAGAGGCTGCCGTTTATCACCATTGTTTCATTATACTAGCTCTACAATGTTGAAGCTGACCATGGATCTCCAGGGTTCCAAATGAGGTTCTTTCCTAGCCCTGCAACCAGGGATGCCAAGGATTAAACCTGCAACCTTCTGCATGCAGCACTGAATCACTGGGCACTGTACTGCACTGCCACTGACCAATGCAGCAAGGAGCCCAGAGGGGACATTTTAAATGACTTCTACTGCCTTGCCTAATTAAGATTTTCATAGTCTTGGATGATTCACCTATTCCTGCTGTCACTTACTGCTTTCCAGCTTATGATAGTCAGACAGATGCAACAGTGGCCGGACACTGATGATCAGTTTGGGGAGTTGAAATTCATTGCAGCCAAGCCCATTTCTTAAAAAAGGCTGGCAACTTCTTTGCTTACTGGTCCCACAGCCTGCTTGCATTCTTTCCTCCCTAGCTAGCCCTTGGCTAGCATTTGCATAGTTGACCAGGGCATCCCAGAGACTTGTTCGTTAGCATATTTGCCCCCATATACTCAAATAGTGGAGAACAGAGCCATTTAACTTTATTATTACTATTTGCCTGTAAACCACTTTGTAAACTTTGTGTTGAAAAGTGGTATATAAGTACCTGTTGACTGTTGATTGATTGAAAGGTGGAATTTCAGTTGGCTAACCGTCCAGCTCACTAATCGGATACTGCTTTACACTTCCGTCCTAAAGGTGTTAGTGATGCCTTAAAACAGTGGTATTCAAACTTTTTAGACCGGGACCCACTCTTTAGAATGGCACTTGTGTCGGGACCCACCAGAAGTGATGTTATTAACCTGGAAGTGATGTTGCGGCAGGAAGTGGCACCATCAAGCAGGCAGTTCTGTCATTGCAACATAATAAAATGACACTCCTGAAATGCAAATTGGCATTCTTGGACTGCAGCAAATGTACAACCATGAAACTTCCCTGACAGAAAGCAAGATTAGGAAAAAATACTATGTAAAACAATGAACTAAAAACAAAATTTTAAAAAAACTGACTTGAAAATTCAAACTGTTAATACAAAAGGAGAATAGCAAGAGTAAGGTTTGCAGTTTCTAAGATGGCTGTTGCCAGCTTTCTGTGATCCACCTAACATCAGGTCATGACCCACCATGTGGGTCCTGACCCACAGTTTGAATAACACTGCCTTAAAATCAATGACTGGCTTAAAACCAATGAGGAAGGAGGCACTGAGATGTACTTTACCGTAAGCAATGAACAGAAACTGTGTGGCAGCAGTTATGCAGGGTAGCCTGTTTTCCTGCTAATCTTTACATTGTAAACCCACCCAAATATAATACTGTCAGATTGCTCATGCTATTATTCTCAGAAGTACAAAGAGGAAAGACAAAGAGCTTAATACACTTTGAAAAAAAAACATTTTGAAGCTCTATTGCCCTTTTGACCAAATGGAAAAATTAAATCTAATAAGCTGCTATTATCTGCTAGAAGGGCTCAGATGAAATCATAAACCACCAAGATGTGGCTGCAGACATTTTATAGAGTGTCAGCATAGCCTTAATAGTGAATTATTTCTCCCCAGGTTCCCAAGAGGTATATTCAGTATCTTCCTAATATTTACTTTGTCATGTGGAAATAACTGTTAACAATTTGCTATTGTGCACCATGATTAGCTGTTGCAGCTGCAAAACATAGACTAGGGTTCATTGATAATACACTATAGAGTCCCAATTTCTGAATGCTGGAATCACACAGATTATTTCCCATTTCACATTGTGTTTGCTCACCAAAACTACAAGCTAAATAACTATGTCCCAGCTTCTTCTCATACAAACCTTCACAAAGGTTTTCGGGAGGACTTGCTTTGGAACCCACCCTTTCAGGAAATGCATATTGTAGGGCCCATACAGGGCCTTCTTCATAGAGGTAATAGCAGTGGTGTCATCCAAATGATTTAGGAACAGGTACTCACTTTTGATTGGCACGTGCAGTATGCATGCACAGCTGCTGAGCCAACCAGCCGACAGGGCCAGCTTTGAGTGGGCGGGGCCAGCTCAACTTCTAGGAACCGGTACTCACGTAGTGGTGCATAGTGGGTGCATGACATCACTGGGTAATAGCCTAGTAAAACAAAGCAAGCAAAACTGTACACAGTAAACGGTGTATTTTGGTGTTCCTTCTTTATCAAATTATATACAGTATAGGCATGCCCTGGAAACTGCTGGGGTTCCATTCCGGACCCCACCATGGATACTTGAAACTGTGGATACTGGAACACCTATTAAAAAGATAGGGGAATATTAAACACATCTCTTTTGTTTTTTAACTTTGTTGCACCAAAACCACTGATGTTCCCCCTATCTTTTTAATAGGTGTTCCAGTATCCATGGTATCGTGGATAACTGAGTGGATACGGAATCAATGGATACCAGGATACATTTCCTTAAGCAAAACCATAAACAGTTTTATGTCAGTTCAGATACCATAATGTTTGCTGTTTACAATGCATGGGATGATACGTTTTTGAGGAAAAAAGGATATTGTGTAGCTACATCCGTCCAGTAGCTATAGCATGTGGCCACATCATAACAGCATAAAGTGGAACTCTGGGCATCTGTTACATTCTGTTATGTAGTGATCCTGGACAAACAGCCTGCTTATCCAAAACAAACAAATCCTGTCATTTCCTTAACCAGTCAGCTTCTCTGGTTAAGTACAGGGATTGCCTTCCAATGTTTCTCAAATACTAATCTTGCTCCAATCAGATCACAGACATGCCAGGGAGGCCATTTTTACATACTCCAGTGACAAGAGGAAAAGGACAAAACATCATTAAAAAGTTGACAAAGATTCAGTAGTTCAGGGGCTGTTATTATATAGTTATAATAAGAATTTTTAAAGGATTGCATAGCTAAGGGCTGTCTAAAACATAATACTGCACAGAGGATTGTGATCTAACAGGACAAGAGAAAAGGGGGAAGAAAGAAGTGAGGACCAGGTAGCAAAGTCTCAAGTAAACAAAGCAGGCTGCAATTATCTAGACATGTTTATCTATCTGGGAGTAAATCCCATTGGAAGTAATGGAGCTCATTTCCAAGTAAACATGCACAGAATTGCACTGCAAGTCTTCAAGGACTGTTTAAAGGAATATTTGGGGAGGAAGCCCAGATGGCCACCAGCAAGGCATTCTGGAGATACGGCCCTGTAAGGCCAAACATGAAACTTGGGGTTTCGAAAGTTAAAAAGTAGCAGTTGAATCAAGAAAGTTAACAAAGTTAAAAAAAACTTTGCCTCCTATCAGCAAGGATAAAGGAGGCAGAAGAGAAAGTCAATATAACGAGGAACAAGTGAATGTGAGCTTTTATAAGCAAAAAGAAAAAAGTCTGAAATGAGAACAATAAGGAAAAGGAAGCCAATTAAGAGAAAACTAATGGAGAGCAGTTTTTAAAAAGGCAAAACACACATTGAGGGCAATAGAGCTCAAACAGAGAACAGACAGACAACAACAAAACAGACAATACCCAGATGAGAAATGGGAAAACCAGAAAGAACAGCACTGCAGTGATCCAGGCTCTGTGATCTCACTGGCTGCAGGCATTTTTATTGTGGCGCTTTGCTGTTTTACTATGATGTGATTTTTCGGTTGTGGTTTTTAATTGCTATATTTTTGTTTGATTTTGAATGTTGGTTTCTGCCTTGTGAAGATATATCTTGGGAGGTGGAGCAGACAGACATCAAATCCTCATCAAGGTGTAAACTAACATTTATCTGAGCACTGCTTTGTTTGTTTGGTTTTCCTGGGGAAAAAAGAAAAGAAAAGGGCCCATAGCCAAATGTGGTAGTATATAACTAAACCACAAAACGACCAATTTGTTTGCTTTTATTAGCTGGGTGTATAAGACATAGCATATATAAGCTGATGTGTGCCTGACCTTTCTGTTTAGGTCATTTTGTTCTCTCTTTTCAATGTATGCTGTGCTTTTTCTCTCTTTCTAGCCTGTTCCGCCTTTACCCCTGCTTTTTCCCACTTTTTGCATTTTTCTATCTCTGTTTTCCGTATCACTAACGCTTTGTCTCCCTCTTCTCCCCCTCCCCAACATTTTCAGATTCTTTCCATATTTTCTGAGACAAAGGCTGCATGCCTACAAACATTCCTTCCCTGGGAATATAGGCCCACTGAATACAACAGGACTTCGGCATAAGCATCTACAGTACCAGATTGCAGCACACAGCCAACTAAAATCCATGGGTTTACTTCAGAGTAAACATACTCTAGATCAAGCTGTCAGCCTGCATAGGCTTGGTTTGAGGTTTGCACATGTACATGCTTGCTTTTCTATTTTCTCCCTTTCCCAATTTTTCCTGCATTATCTTTCTATAAGCAAGTCCAATTGAATTCTGTGGAGCTGTCTTCAGAGTAAATCATGCCCCAATCACACAGCAATCTTATAGCATTTGTTCACTGTTCTGTTGCTCATTCTCCTCTCCCTACCCTCCTAGGAGCTCGAGTACATTATCCTAGCATTGTGAAAATAAATGTCCTTCTCCCACCTGGCTCCACCTAAGCAGGAAATGACTGTGCTAAGTTATGGTTAGCCTCTCTAGGAATGCCCTCTTCTATCTCATTAACCCCTACGTTCACCAAGATGAATGTAATGGGTATGTTTTCATTTTTAACCCCCTTAGACTTAGTGTTTTATTGTTAGAAAATTTTAAACTCTGCATATGACTAGTAATAATCTACATTCAGGTACCACCCTGTAATCTCTAGGTGGTCTTGGGTTTTGTTGTTGTTCAGTCACTAAGTCATGTCCGACTCTTTGCAACCCCATGGACCACAGCATGCCAGGCCTCCCTGTCCTCCACTAGCTTACAGAGTTTGCCCAAATTCATGTTCATTGCTTCGGTGATGCTATCTAACTATCTCATCCTCTGCCACCCCCTTCTCCTTTTGCCTTCGATCTTTCCCAGCATGAGGGTCTTGTTTTAGCTACAGGCCAATTGACACCAAAGTTGGAATTCAAGTTAGGAGTACAGATGTTACAAGTTACAGATGACGTTGAGTCTTTTGCACCTTTCTCCTGCCCCTGCAATGCATTTTTGAGCCTTTTGCACATTTTACTCACATAGCTGCTTATGTGTCTATATGTCAGAATAGTTTCCAAGAAATCCTATCTCCTGAAACATTCCTTTGTTCCTTCTGTGAAAATAAAGGGTGGGGAAAATGTCTGGTATGGTATCTGAATATTTTGGTGTGCTAAAAGATGAAACAGAAATAAGTCACGAAAAACAGCTGTTTCTGATAGGGTAGTCATTGCTATTGCTACGGTAGGACTGCAGAACGAATCCTAGAAGAAAGGAAATTCAGCTTCCAAAAGCCTTGATACTCCAGAAGGCTCTGTGATCATGATTGACTACAGAAGGTATTGATTTAAATATCCCACCTTCCTTCCGTGTTGGAATTCAAGTTCCTATGAGATTAGGAAACTAAACTGATGATACAAGTACTGCTAGTATAAACCGGACACCAATTAATTTAATGGTTTCACAGTGTGCTAATTTGCAGATTTATACGCTTGTTAAAAAACTTCAGAAAATTTATAGCTGGATGTCCCTTTAACCAGCTGTCTTTTTTAATCCACTTGTTTTCTGGCATTGCTAGACTTGTGGTCTTCTTTCTTAGCACTTATGAACCAATTCCCAGTGGTGTACTGAAAGATGTCCCTAATGAGAATACAAAGCATCATTCTGGAGAATGTTTCAAAGACCCACAATTTCTCTGACATTAAACCCACATCAGGAATAGAACAGAAATTGCCACCATGCTCTTGGAATAAATATACTCCATACCAGAAGATTGAAACCGTGAATATCCACTAATCAATGTATTATATAAGGACATTATAGCCTAAAAAGGTATAGGTAAAGAAATAATTTTAAAGAACAATAATAAACAAACATATTTTAGCATTGGGATCATATTTTTTTAAAAATACTGTATTCCTTGGGACCCACCTAGCTT
The DNA here is from genome assembly GCA_029204185.1 of Lerista edwardsae. Lineage (NCBI taxonomy): Eukaryota > Metazoa > Chordata > Lepidosauria > Squamata > Scincidae > Lerista > Lerista edwardsae. The sequence goes on from JAJKFI010000001.1 coordinate 16,200,171, forward strand.
TATGAGACTAAAAAAAGTTTCACCTTACCAGCTGATCACACCTCTGGTTTTATTCTTTTTGCTGTGGGGGTGGTGGTTGCCATCTAGAGCATTTGTTGAGCTCCTCGTTCATCAGATCGGGACCATTCTGGTGGCCTTGTGATCTTTTGATCCTTGTGATCACACTTGCTTACTTGTGAGTAAAACACACGTGTGGCTCAGTTTTGCTTTCCAAAGGTTCAGTACAGCCTTTGCTTTCCAAAGGCTCAGTCAGTTTCACGACCCACCAAGTTTGTGACTCACTGGTGGATCGCGGCCACAGTTTGGGAACCACTGTAATAGGTGACATTGCCAAATATAAATTCCATATACAATATTTAGGTGGGCCCCATATCCACAGATCCAGTATGTGCAGATTCAATTATCTGCAGATCTGTGGATCTGGGACACCCTACAAGTCTGTTAATGATCTTACTATAAGTATTCAAGTAAGGTCGCTATAAGTATTCAAGCTTATAGTGATATTAAGGCAGGCTGACTGCAGGCTGAATGCTTGGAAAAAAAACTAGATCAACACTAACAGGAAGTGCAGAGACCATGGAGGCAGGGTTCCTTCATATTCATTCATATCCTTCATATCCATATCCACATCTAGTCCAGCTTTACACGAAGTTTGGTTATCATTGGGAATGAGGATTGAGTATACAAGCAGGCCCCTGTATCACAGCTTAAGAACATAAGAAGAGCTCCACTGAATCAGGCTGACCCTCAGAGTGGCAGGGAAAGGCCTTTCTCAGCTGCTCCGAGGGCGGAATAAGCACAACCTGGGGGCACAACCCCAGGGCACCATGTGGGGGCTGATTGCGATTTTTCCACACACCCCAGCTTGGCACCCGGGATATTTGTCCCCCTTGCCCCACCTCAGGAACACCACTGACTAGTGGTGTTTGAAAATTGTGTTAATTACCTTACTCACAAGTAAGCCTATTATGTTCCGTAAGACTTAGACTGTAATCCCATCTTACTCACTATGCTAGAAACAAATGCCTCTATTGATGACATAAGAAGGAGGAGGAGGAGACCAAGAAGAAAAAGAAAAGCAGTGCAGGAGCACTGACGTGGGATATGGTTGTGAAATCAACATTTCAAAATAAAAGAATTGCTGTCTAAAAAGTAAGAGGTATTAATTACATTCCATGATGTTCTGTAGTAAGTTTTAGGTGATTCAGAAGAAACTCCTGCTGCTAATAGATATGCATAGGATCACACAACTCTTTAAGGGCACAATCCTAGCCCACTTTCCAGCACTGACATAGCGGTGCCAATGGGGCATGTGCTGCAATCTGGCAGTAGAGTAGTAGTCATGGAGGCCTCCTCAAGATAAGGGAATGTTTGTTTCTTTATCTCAGAGCTGCATTGCCTTTACCCCAGTGCTGGAAAGTGGGTTAGGATTGGGACCTAAGTAATGTATAACTACCAAGTCAAAATAAGGGCTACTATAGCTTGACACCCTGCTTGCACACCATGTTCTCGGTGCAGATGACCTTCTGTCCAATGCTATGTTGGTTCCCATTTGTGATATGTACTGACCTACCATGTCTCTACAATAACACACATTTGCCCAGTATAATTCTCTCTGACAACATGGGAGGATTTGAGTGCTGCTGAATATTATAACAATGCAAATCCACTGAACTCAATGAGAGCAGATCTCTTAATTTCCACTATCCATCTGCATGAAAACTACAAATCAGGGACCATCATTTTGTACTTTCCTTACTAGCTTGAAAACAGATTTTCCCACTTCAGGTCCAGCTGTCACCATACTGACCTTTAATAATAATTAAAAAAAATACAATGAAACCAGGCAAGATCATAATTCCTGCCATGTTTGCTTTTTCTTGGCTTTTCTAACTTGTAACCATAATACTTTCCATCTGGAAAAAATAAAAGGAAGAGTCTACAGTTGGGCAATTTTTTACTGAAGACTTTAAAGAGAGGGGAGGAAGCCTGGAGAAAATGATTCAAACTGGAATTCACAAATCAGTAACCCTAGAGAAAGCTCAGTTGCACACACATAAACTAATACAGGCTATTCAGATGCATTTTACAGTATTTGTTTTTATTATGCTGCTTTGCAATTCTAAAGGTATACATACAATTTTTTAAAAAAATTAATATTGTTTCTAATCCTCTGACACATAGTGCATGCCCTCCCCCCAAGTTGAATCTGAAACGCAACAGATATAAGTAAAGAATGTCATTTTGCATTGTGGTAGTGCTTCCCAAACTCCTCCAAGAGATTTGGGAGCAGGGTAACCAGAGATGTCCCCTTTTTTCCAGGTCATGTCCTATATTTAAGGTTACCTAACTGGGACTGAGTGCCTACACCTTTAAACATTGTATAGAAAAGGGAATTTGGGCAGGTGCAGCTTTTGAAACCCCTCCATGATGAGCTGCACTTGCCCAATTTCCCTCTTCTATAGCCAGTGTAGACTTGAGCAGACCCATTGGGCAGGTCTCCGAGTTTACTGGGGGAAGGGGATGACCGTCCCCTTCTCCCAAGGGGCCTCTAGTGGCTGCCTGGCTGTACCCAGGTTGCTTTGGATTGGACTGCCCGCTTACTGAACACAATGGACTAACTTCTGAGTAAAATAAACAGCACTGTTTTTAAACACCTCTAGTTATGCTCCTTATTTTTAACGTATTAAGTGTTTTGTGAGTATTATATACTCTTGGTCAGAAATAGTAGTAACCTCTTGTGTCCTGATGAATCGGTTATCATTTGGGAGAGTACACATTAATAAGCAGAGGGGCAAATAAAGAATACAATGTTCTTTAGCACCAAACTCATTGTTTTTCAGGTCCAAGACTGGTGCTATCCTCTTTTTGTTACCAGAGACAATGCAAAGCCCATGGATTGTAAGTGTCTGCAGAATCACAGCTGTTGCAGCAGCAGTGGTGGCACTTTTCAGATCACTTTGTTAGGGTGGTTCTGCCTCACCTGCCACACCCACACTGCAGTCTCTGTTTTTTATTGCTAGTACTTGGGTAGTCAGTTTCTGACTACAAGTGTGCTTCTGACTTCCTGCCCCTGCCAGGGCTGTGGCACTTCCCACATTACAATCACAGGGAAGGATGTTACAGGTGCTGCAAATAGACACTGACTCACAATAAGCAAAAACTACGGTCATGTGCTTTAAGGTAACAGCTGCTGAATTCTATCAAGGTCAACCATAATTTTTAATGCAAATCGGATGCAAGTTAAAAGAAAAAGATCTGCAAGTTTTGTGCATAGCAATGCACCTGCCAAAAGACATCAGCCAAGATGCTGCAGAGATTTTCCTCTTCATTACCGGGGCTGTGAATGTTCTTCAGCAAGCTTACAGCAGAATCCTGCTCTTGTTCTCCAGAGAACACTGGCAAGTCACCCAAAAAAACAGATAAAATGCCCCATGTGCAAAATGGCCTGGGTGAAAATTCCATTCTGCTGAAGTCCTCTTCTAGGGGAACTTTATCCACCTTATCTATAGCTGAGCTTGTGGTTTTTGTCTTGACCTTGTATATGTTTTGTGCTAAATCACTGAAAGGAGAAATAAAAGGGATGTTTTGTTTTCCTTAGGTCTTTGTGGAGCTTTAGATACATGAGGCAAGCTATAGCAGAGATCTGCCTATATAACTGTCAGAATAAGCCTACACATGTTTACTCAGAAGTAAGCCCCACTATGTTCAATGGAGCTTACTTCCAGGTTAGCTGGCAAAAGATTGCTGCCTGTATGTAATTGGTTCCATTTTGGTTTAGCTGCAAGGCAGAAGCAAACTGGAAACTTCTCTCATGTGTTTTGGTTTTAAGGTCATGCTTAAGTGGGATGCTTTTATTAATTGGAGTGGATTTCTTGTCACTAATGCCCAAGAGCCTTTCCACATCCAAATTCATCATTGTCAAATTTTAAGAATCCTTTGTGTACAGGCTGTGAAGAATAAGACTTCCCTGGCCCCCAGTTATTGAGCAAACAGTCCAGTCACCAATGTTTTGGAAAAAGGGTCCAGTTAAGCCCACATGTTTTTGCCTCTATAGCGTTTCTGGATTCTAGACAAATATAAATATAAACACAGAAGCATTTTAGAGAGAGTAAATCTGTCTTGGAATTACAGCTCCAGTTCTGGATGCTTGGCCCTCTCATATTGGATGCGTGAAACCTGGCTGGTATAAATTGGTGTCAGAAAATTTGAGAACAGTTCCCCCCCCCCCCAAAAAAATTACTTTAAATAGTATTCATTATTTAGTTATTTTATTGAATGAACTTGAGTTGGACTGGGAGTTGTGTTGAAAAGTGGAATATAAGTATTGATTGATTGATTTTTTTTTTTAACAAGAGTGACATTTTGGATTATACCTGAAGGCTCTGAACTGGTGAAAAGGCTGAGATTGATGGAGAGATTTTGTTAAAGTTTTAAATAGGACCTAATATTTAGTTATTTTATTGAAGGAACTTGGGTTGGATTGGGCATTGGTTTTTCTGCAAGAGGTCGCTGTGGATTATACCTGGAGTGGTGAAGTGACTCAGATTGATTGATAGATTTTTTTCTTTTTCTTTTTTCAGTTATTTTATTGAATGAATTTGGGCTGGTCTGACTGCTGGGTCTTTTTTTTCTTCCTTTTTTTTTGGTTATTAAGAGGGCCGTTTTGGATTATATCTGACTTTATTGAATGAATTTGGGTTGGATTGGGGGTTGGTTTTTTCTTTTTTTGTAAGAGGGCATTTTGGATTATACCTGGTGGTCCTGGACTGCTGAAGATTTTGAGACTGATTGATAGATTTTTTTAAAGCCTTAAATAGTGTTTATTATTCAGTAATTTTATTGAATGAATTTCGGCTGGATTGGGCGTTGGTTTTTTCTTTCTTTCCTTGCAAGAGACCATTGTGGATTACACCTGGAGAGCATGGAGTAATGAAAAGATTGAGATTGTTTGACAGATTTTATTTTTTTTATTTTCATTTTTAAAAAAAGCTATAAATAGTATTTATTATTCAGTTATTTTATTGAATGAATTTGGGCTCGTTTGGGAGCTGGTTTTTCTTTAAGAGGGATTATATTTTTGGATTATATTTGAAGGGCCTGGAGAGGTGAAGAGGCTGAGATTAATGAAGTGACTTTGTTGAAGTTTTAAATATTACCTAACACTCAGCTATTTTAGTGAATGAATTTGGGTTGAATTGGGGGCTGATTCTTTTTTTTCTTTTTTGTTTCAAGAAATAAGAAAAATGATTTGGATAAAGATAAACAAAGAGACCATCTAGCTGGAAATAATAAAATGAAATTGACACAAGAACAGAAAGAGAGCCTAGATCAAAGGATAACAATGCAAGAATTAATAGAAGCTATTCTAAAACAGAAAATTCAAAAGGCTCCAGGACCTGATTGGATAATAGCAGACTACTATAAAACATTTGAAGAAATTTTACAAATTCCCCTAAAGAATTTGATATCTGAAATCTGGCAGAGTGATGAAACCCCGGAATCATGGAATGAAGCGACAATAACATTAATTCATAAACAGGAAACAGATGTAAAAGAGATTAAGAATTATAGACCAATCTCACTACTTAATGTAGATTATAAGATTTTTGTATCAATTTTGGCTGCAAGAATGAAAAAAAGTTTTAAATCAGATTATTCATGAAGATCAAATAGGATTTCTTCCTAAGAGACATCTTAAAAAGTAATGTGAGAATAATAATAGATATTTTGGAATTTTTAGAATTACACCCTGGAAAGAAGCTGGGATTAGTTTTTTTAGATGCACAGAAAGCTTTTGATAATGTTAACTGGGAACTTATGTTTGAACAATTACAGCAAATTGGAGAGAATCTTATAAGGGTGATAAGAGGAATATATAAGACAGAAAGCAAGGGTAAAAATAAATGGAGAATATACAGAAGAGATACAGATTCAACAAGGAATAAGACAAGGATGTCCATTATCACCACTATTATTTATTCTCATATTGAAAATTTTAAATAATGTAGTGAGAACTGATGAAAGAATTCGGGGAATAAAAATACAAAATGAGACATAAATTACAAGCATATGCAGATGACTTGGTTTTTATATTAGAAAACCCAAATCAGGCATTGAAATATTTGATAGAAGATTTAAGAGACTATGGAGAAGTAGCAGGATTAAAGTTTAATTATCAAAAAACAAAACTGCTTTTAAAAATTGTAAGAGAGACAGAAATACCACAACTAAAAGAATATGGACCGCAAATTACAAATAAAGTTAAATATTTAAGAATTTTTAAAATGAAAAAATTGAGTACATTGATGGAAGATAACTATTTTAAATTGTTGAAGGAGATTGAAAAAGATATAGAAAAGTGGAAAAATCTAAAACTATCACTGATGGGAAGAATTGCAACGATAAAAACGAATATATTACCAAAAGTGATGTTCCTTTTTCAGACAATACCAATTATATTGAAAAAGAATTTTTTTATAGAACTAAATAGAATTACAGTAAAATATGTATAGCAGGGGAAAAAAGCAAGAATTAAGTTGAAATTATTACAAGAACATAAAGACAGAGCAGGATTAGGTCTTCCAAACTGGAAAATCTATTATCAAGCAGCTGTGTTAAACTGGATTAAGGACTGGGCAAACCCACAGAACCAAAGACTGATAAAATTAGAGACACATGATTTACAAGTTGGATGGCATTAGTCCAGCGCACTTACCATATCAAATCAAAAGAATTCAAACGAAAGCCCTCTCAACTGGATTCGACAGTACTAGGTGTGCATATTGCCAGGATGAAACCCCGGGAAACTC
>JAJKFI010000001.1:16211982-16343504 GCA_029204185.1 Lerista edwardsae
CCATTCTCAGAATGGCATCTTGTAAATGGCCCACTTCTGGTACTCGGGATTTCCCGGGGTTTCTTCCCGGCAATATGCACACCTAGTACTGTCGAATCCAGTTGAGAGGGCTTTCGTTTGAATTCTTTTGATTTGATATGGTAAGTGTGCTGGTAAGGAACTGGACTAAATGTAGGAGCAGTATTTTGCATATATTCAGAGACCCTTATTTACTGACTTGGGATACTGTGGTTAAGAAATGTTAATATTAACAACTGATATAACAGCTCAAAGGGTTAAGCACAATATCCTGGAACTGAAGAGCTGAGAAATTGTTGGCATACCACCATGGAAAACCAGCCTGCTACTGGTAGAACTGATATACAACACCAGATCCTTGCTTATTGGGCTAGAGACACTGATTCAAGTGGTGCCCCTCTTATTTTTTAGCAGGGGAATGTCCCTCTTCATTCTAGCAGAGTCTTTTCTAGTGGCTGTTGCTGGTCTGCATTTTTTTTTTTATTGTTGCCTGTTTGGGAACAGGGAGTCAATTAAGAATTTTACCTTGCCTGTAAATTACTTTGTAAACTTTTTGCTGAAAAGCGGTATATAAATACAGTTCATAATTATAACAGTATTCTAATAATAATAGTCATTTGTACATCTTGCATTAAAAACGTGCTATTCTATCCCATGTGTGTTTGTCAAGTGTACTTATAAGTTTCAAGTCAAAATATGCAGAGAAAAACTAGTCACAGCTAATGCTTTATTTATATGGAAAATGTAGGTTCGTGTGGGCCTAATCGTATGGGCCACAGCACAAGCAGTATGAGTGTCTCTGGTGCTTTCCCTTCTGTACCTCCCAGTAGGACTCCTGGCTTTCCTCCCAGTCTTCTGGCTCTGGTGTCACACAAGGTGCCGTAAAGCTCCTCCAACGCCAGCGGTAAGCCATTACTTCTGGCACTAGGGTGGTGCCATGGTCACACTGGCTATGGACGCCCCGGAAGGAGCACCGCTCACTGGTGACGCAGCCTTTCATAAGAACATAAGAAGAGCCCTGCTGGATGAGGCCAAAGACCCATCTAGTCCAGCTTCCTTTATCTCACAGCGGCCCACCAGGTGACCCAGGGAGGCACGAGACAACAAGATGCTTGCATCCTGTTGCTACTCCCTTGCACCTGGTACTCTGAAGTAGCCTACTACTAATGCATCATTGCCTATAGCCCACTATGGACTTTTCTTCCAGAAATCCGTCCAATCCCCTCTTAAAGGCATCTAGGCCAGATGCCATCGCCACCTCCTGTGGCAAAGAGTTCCACAGATTAACTACCCACTGGGTTAAAAAGGTATTTCCTTTTATCTGTTTTAACTTTTCCCAACCCTCAGTTTTAGCGGATGTCCCCTGGTTCTGGTGTTTTGAGAGAGGGAAAAGAACATCCCTTTCAAGGTGGGGCATTCCAGGGAGGGGTAGAGTGGGGGGGGCAGGACCAGTGGTGAATCTCACTGCTGGTTTGTGACCTCCTTGTAAGGCCATGTGGCCTTACACAGAGGCCTTTGCTTCTGCGCCAGCTGCACAGAAGTGAGGAGATCCATCGCCCACCCTGTGCCCTTACCACAGGGAAATTTCTTAGAAATTGAAACACATATTTACTGAAAACTTACTTTTTTTTATCCTCTACAGGCTCCAAAATATTGTTGACTCTGTATACACACTAAATTGTAGTCGCAGCAATAATGCCAGCCTCACATGTCCATGATTGCATCATTTTCTTTCGAAAGACATGAAAAATTGATGCCCTTGCAATCTCTACGCAAAGAGAATAAAACACTTTTCTGTAGAAACACTGATTTTGTTCCAGCTTTGAAACTCACAAAAACCCAAGGCCAAGAAAAATGTTTATGGAAATCCTTAGAAAGAGAGAAGAACATGCTGACTGCAACTTTACGTGTAAATAGCATTCTGAAAGTAAAGAGAATGAAAAGGAGAAAGGATAACAACAAAAGTTGTAGGAAACAAAGTTGTTTTTCTCTCCAGGCAACAGAAAAGTAAGGTTGCCAGCCAATTAGGAAAAAAAGGGTTACTCATCTGTTTGCATTTTTGCTTTTAGGACAGTTGCCAGAAGAGCAAGAGACTGAGCCATCCCCTCTACCTCACTCCATAAATTGTTTTTAAAAAGATGTCTACCTTAGGTAAATAGACAGATTTTTAGTTAGGCTCCAATCCTTAGAAACTGCTGCTTTCCCAAGTATACGTAGTACACCAGAAAAAAAGGTTCACATGCAAGAGGACCAGCGGCATCATGCAGCCGTTCCTCCCGCCCAGTGTTCTGGCTGCATGACGCCGCTGAAGAGGACCTTAGGATAACGAGCTCCTATGTCAGTACAGAGCTTTTCTCACATTGCCCACAGCAGACCTCTATGGCTAATTTCATAACTATACTATTGGCGAAAGTTCCAGAAAGAGAACTAGAATCCAAAGAAGATATTTGCTCAAATGGTCACTGTTCTTTTAGGATTGTGTAATTCAGTGGATCCCAAACTGTGGGTCGGGACCCACCAATAGGTTGTGTGAGCAGCCTAGAGCAGCCATATTGAAAATATGGGAAGATGGAATGCTGGAAAGGGTGATGGCTGTATGGTTGTTTTGCTTATGTCAAGGCAGTAGACTTTTTTCTTTCTGATTCACTTTGCTATTGGAAAATGACTGAGAAATAACCCAGCTTATTGCCACATTCTCAGGAAAGCAGCAGGCTCTGGGTGACACAATGATAGCACTTCCAGCCATGACATCACTTCTGGTGGGTCCTGGTTGTTTAGGTTGTCTTTCTAAAAAGTGGGCCCCAGTGCTAAAAAGTTTGAGAACCACTGGTGTAATGTGCACAAAATCACAAATCTTCAGGTGCCCCATTTCTCTACATTGCTAAAGTTGTTAAAGCAATGTAAAAAAATAAATGACCAAGGACCCAATCCTATTTTACTCTCCAGCGTCGATATGCAGCCCTGAGGTAAGGGAAGAAATGTTCCCTTACATTGAGGAGGCTTCTGTGATGCAGTGCACACTCCATTGGCATGGCTGCATCAGTGCTGGAAATTTGGATAGCATTTGGACCCAAGAAGAAATATGTTTTCTATCTACTAAGGCCAGAGAAATTTCTACTATGTATTTTGACAAGATGATGCAGCTTGCAGATCCCGCAGTCAGTTCTTTTGATGTGGCAAGTTTTGTATTTGGCCTCTTACATAATAAACCTGCTTCTCTTCTGTACCTTATTATTGGCTGTCACCATCAGCTGTGTTTTTCTCTATTTTGAGCCAGTCAAGGAAGCCACAGACTAGTTATTTTCCTGATAGCTTAGATCTATTTTCTATGCAATAGAAGCAAAAAATCCCCTCCAAGTCGGAAATGCTGAGTACAATGGCCATTGCTTAGGGTTGGAGATTTTGGCCTGGTTTGAGTTACCCAACCTATGGGCGGGTCACTGTTTTCAAGTGTGGATGAAGCCAGCTGACACTGCAAACCACAGGCACAAATATAGTGTTGATCTTAGTCTCAATAAAAATAGCCAGGGGAAGCAGGCTGGTCTAGTGGCTAGCCCTTAAAAATGCAGGAACAAGCACTCCCAAAGAATAGACCTCTCAGTGCTGAATTTTCATTCTAGGCATTTTAACATTTTGAATTTCCGGAGTCTGCAAAACATTTAGCAAATTAAGGCTGCAATTGCATGCGTGCTTACACAAGGTTAAGTCCTAATGAGCAAACTGGAACTTACTCCTGACTAATATGTTTAGTGTCAGACTTCTGCAAGACTGAACACAACTGTACTTCTAAGAAAATGCGCACAAGATCAGGTTGTAAATGTGCTCTGTAAGTGATTAGTGGTCACTCCATTGTTAAAAGAGGACAATGCCTGGAACCCTTTCTCGGAATCAAAACTCTGCTGCTGAAGTCCATTCCATGACTTTTCTAATTGATTTTCTAATTAGAGTTTTAGAAAATTTTCTGATGTGTTCTTTCAAGATTTGCTGCCCTCTCCCTTCTTGGTTATTCTCTGATTTACACTTCAGGGCTGTTAAACGACTAGTGAGGAAGGGACAGCAAAATTCCTCATCATTGGAACGTATATACATTACCTTAACTTATTGCTTTAGGCAAGGAAATCATGTTCAAGTAACTTAAGTGGATAATTGGTGTGTATGACCATGAAAGGGTGGTGAGGTCTGACACTTTTGAATATCAACGTGTTTGTGGAAAAGCCATGGCTGAGCATTCTGGTCATGCGGATTCCCAGTTAAGCTTAGCTCCTGTCCCAAGGGTGTAGTATGGTAACGGACATCTCTGTTGGCTGATGTGGACAGTTTTTATATTTCCCTGTCAACACAAACTTCACAGCACTTTACTTAGAATCTGTCTCGGTGCCAAATGTCAAATGCGGCACTGACCCAGTTCTTCCACAAGCACATGTTTGTATGTGACTTAGCAACTGATAGGATCACTATAGGAATCTGGAAAGTTCTCTTTCCTCTCTCACCATATCCCAGATCTTCATGACAATAGCTGGATGATAATGGTGAGCATTAATTATTATTAATAACTATATTTCTCCACCTTTCCCATGCCAAAGCAAATGCCCAAGGTGGCTTGCCCAAGTACAAAACCATTAAAACATTAAATTTTAAACCACACACACACACACACACACACACACACACACACACACACCCCATTTAAAAAAGGGCAAGACCCAACCAAAAAGGTTAGATTGACAGGAGAGGACATCCCTTAAGAAGATATAGGAGAAAATTGAGGCCAGGGGGCGGGCTTAGCAGCCATGTTGGCGTACTCAAAACAATCCTTATTCCAAGCATTTCAGATTGCTTTTCTGGTAGTGTTTAGGACTGAATAATTTACTCCTGAAATAAAAACTTACCAAAATAACAACGTGTGATCGTGTAGAAACATCAGTGGTAACCATATTATGAGTTAATATGCAATTCCAAGGTTTAATTCCACGTAATTATATTACTGAACATACCAGACGAAATGCTACTTGCTGTCTATTTAAACTCGGATTGCACTGTTTTGACAGACTTATTTTTTGAAATCTACACAACTAAAAATAAAGTGTGAACGGGAAGGAAAGAAAAAAAGGGGAGGGTGGGCAAAAATTAGATAAATATGTAGGAAAATTACATTAAAATCTCTCAATGTACAACACAAGCAGTTGTCAATATGAGAGGAATTCTTTTTTACTTCTAGGCTGTTAAGAGTATTTTTTTAAACTTCTACACTCACCCCCCCCCAATAAAACAAATTCTGTTAATGTTCAGAATTTCGAAAATATTACAGTAGAAAATGGAAGGTAGGGAAAAAAGTGTAAACAGGAAGGGGGGAAAAAGGAGGGGGGAAATATACATGTTTAACCTTCTAGATCATTAACAGTGGGTGTCAGAAAATGGTGAATAAGATTGCTAGGAACAACAAGAAATTGTGGGCAGTGATTAGTTGTATGCGCATCGGAATAATGCACCTCTCATGACTACTTGCTGTTCACCTGAGCCAACTGAATTTCCAGCATTTCCTTCTTACCTTCTAAAGCCTATGAAGACTAGTATAGGGAAATGCGCTGCTTAGAAGGTTGTGGGCAGTGATTATTCGGATGCGCATCGGAATGATGTACCTATATTATTTGGAAGCATGATCAAATGTGTCGTCTTATTGACATGCACATAACATTTGGTGTAAAATTCACAACAACAACAGTTCCGCTTTCGGTAATGTAATGTATTCAGATGAGCGGCCAAATGTGTAGTCTTACTGGCGTGCAAACCAAACATTTTGTATCCAAAAAATCACTGCTGTAGGTTGTGTGTGGATTGAGTTCCTTTTACTTCTTCATACCTACTTCAGTTTGTGAAGGGTTGCATACTTTAGGAAGTAATATTTTTCAGTAGCAATTAATCACAATGATTTTAAGTACCTGTGCAAAGTAATCCCATTTTTCGTACAGCGATTCGTGCACCCATATGCAGAACACGCAGGCATTATTAAAGACGTTGCGATTCACTTTTACACACGTGCAGGGAGAGTTTTATTAGTGAATTCGCGGCAATCCTTCTTGGCGGGAAAGATCTGCGTCAGCCATATTTGTATACTCATGGCTTCAAGAAAATAATACCATGTCGTCTCCAGTTATCTAACCTTCTTGGACCCAGCACACCTTGTTAGGCCATGGGTGGGGGGAGCCAAACCAGTCAAGCTACAGCAGCACTACTCCAGAGATGCAGTGGGCAAACTTCCATCCATCATCCAAAGTAGGTATGTTTTGAGCCCTCTCTGAAAAGGTATAAGGGAGGGGAAAGTTCTTAATTCTTCTAGGAGGGAATTCCGTATTTGTGGCACCATTACAGAGAAGGCTCACCCTGAGCCACCATCCTTTAACTTGGGAAAGAGGCAGCACTTGAAGGAGATGTGATCATCTCCTTCAAGTGTAAAAAAACCAACCTCCAGGTGATAAGATGTAACCAGCAATATGACAGCAGTCACCATGCCACAGGAGTTATAGGGCTGATCTAAGTTGTGGCTCTGACACCTTTGTTCAGGAAGGCACAATACAAATAGATACCATCTCCATTACTATGAAGAAAAGCCATCATCCTCTTTCACTTCACAGGAAGCTGAAGCCTCTTTTGAAATAGTGTGATGTGCTACTTAGAAGGAGATAAATTTTCAAGGAATTTTTTCCCCAATATTTACCATCTTCTTTACTGCTCACACACAACCAAAAAGAAGCTGTGTATTGTGGTTCCTTCTGGACATTTGACAGGTTGTCTGAGGATACAAAGATAGAGGTTTAATTAACTATCTTATGGGGCTAGGCTTGCCAGTTAAGCTGCAATTTGTCCTGAACTGCTCTTGTACCTTAAACAGAAGCACAATGTGAAGCAGTTAGCATGCAACGTTCTTCATATCATGACATAAGCAGTGGTGTCATTCAAATGATTTAGGAACGGGAACTCACTTTTGATTGGCACTTGTCGGGAACCAGCCACGGAGCCTGTTAGGATCCGGAACACCCGTTCTGGTCCGTTCCCCCTGAATGACATCACTGCCTTCGCCCCCCTAGGAATCCGGAGTTGCTCCCTTTAACCCTCTGAGTGCCAGCCAAGCAAGAAGAAAAGCTCTTTGCAGAGGAATTGGGAGGGACGGGAGGGACAGTGAAGTGGGCGGAGTCAGCCCTTATTTCAACTAGTGGAACTGAGTTCCCCCGTGTTCCCCCTGCATGACATCACTGGACATAAGTGTATCACTTAGAAATGTTCCACACTGAGCTTCTCTTAAAGGTGAAAAGTAGGCAACTAGAGGGTGTTGGAATATGCAGCAATACAGTACTATTTGCCAGCAAGGGGCAGTAGGGCTAGGGAGATAATAGTAGGGAGACAAGATGTTTCTCTTTCTCTTTTCTATCCTCATGTATTTGGACAGAACAACTCATTGCTGGCTGGTTAATCAGAGTGCTATCTCAGTATTTTCTTCCTGCATGTGTGTGCTCTCACTCCCTTCCCCTGAACAGAAGGCATATAGCTACACAGAGTAGCTGCAGGATACACCTTTCCTATAAAGATGTCTTTCTCTTAAATAAAAGTTATCCTTGACCTTTGAATGCAAGCTTCCTACCTGGACTTTCTTGCACAACATATGTTTTGGTACTTTCTCAGCCAGTGGGGGGGGGGGGCTCAGGCAGGGGGGGGCGCTCAATTTACAGACCACATGTTCTGCAGCTATGACATTGGTGGTGCAACCCTAACCAACTAACCAGCCCCAGGGTAAGGGCAATGCAGTTCCAATGTCAGGGAACAAATCTCCATGCCTTGAGGAGGCCCCCATTACTACTATTCCACTGCAGAATGCCCCATTGGCACAGCTATGTCAGTGCTGGAATGTTGGTTAGGATTGTGCCCCCAGGCTCAACAAAACTAAAAATGAACGTATCCAAAACACTGCTTTCCTCATTTCCTTTTCTTTGGCCAACCACAGTTGATAATGAAATATTAAAGACACAAACTGGAGGCTCTGTAAGTAACTCTTATCTTGAAGGGTTTTTTTTTTTTTTGGCTCATGAAGAGTATTATCTATATTCTGCTTTATGACACTGGGAGCTGTAATCTCTTTACAGTGAAATGAAGTCAGGGAGAAGATAAAAAAGGATCTAGTTTATTCTGTAAATCCTTTTTACTTTAAATAATTTCCCGTAAATCAGACCATTTTGTTTAAACTGCATGTAGAACCAAAGGTCGTAAAAGCAAAGCTCAATTCATGTCCATGTATCTTTTGGTTATCTGCAGTGGATTTGAAACTAGTGGAAAAAACCCAAGCCTGTAGCCATTATACAACAATTTCTACATACTCCTAATCTAAACCATTGAAGAAAGCTTCTTGGGTATAGGTGCTTGCTTACCTTTCATTTGATATACACAGGGCTGCAACTAAGGGAGGGGGGAGTGTCATCTGGTTCAGCAGGAGGCAAACTGAAAAAGGTGCCTAAGAGTATACGTCATATTAATGTCTAGGGGCCATCATCTTTCCCAAGGGCAGCCAGAGAGACAATATGTAGTTCATGTTACTGGAAGGCTATAATCATAGGGAAATTTACCTGGGAGTAAGTCCTAATGAACACAGTGGGGCTGCACAGTCTAGCTCTCTATTTGGAATATTTTTAATTCAATTCTTCAGTTTTTGTACATATGTTTTAATTATTGAAAACTAGTCAAGAACTTGGGATGAAATGAGCTACATCTTTAAAAGAAGTATAACAGTTTCAAAGCAGGAATAAGTGACAGGAGAAAAAACACTAATGGTGAAATATAAGGTTGATTTGTTATTGCTGTATAGTCTTAATGGGACATGGCTATGGTCACAAGCAGCTTCTGCACTTCAAATTTTACCACTATACCACAAAATACGAATTTTCAGTGGATTGGACCAAAAGTGGTCCAGTTTTTTTTATACATCAACTATGGCATCGTATAATGGCAGTATTTATCTACTTCATTTTTTCAGGACTTTTGCTACCTTCTCTGGAGACACTGGATCAAATATTTTGTTGCAGTTTGCTGAGGTTGCCATGTCGTTGTTTTTCATAAAACGACTCATCTACAAAATTAGCTGATGGGTACAGGCTGCAGAAGAGTAATGTGTTAGTGTTGTGTGTGTAAGAGCTGGTTGCCGCTGTGGTACAATACCTACAGGTCTTGTACAGAGAACAGAGGGTTGTGCCACATTATCATCACAATGGCACATTATCATGACAGGATTCCATTAAAGCCAGTTTGATCATAGGGTGGGTAAAAGGCTCCACCTCAGAAGGTATACAGTTTGGACATGATACATTTTGTTCAAGTTTATGTTGCAGTACTAGGCCCTAAGCTGCCTCGTACTTGTGCTGGTGAGCAAAACGAGCCCAAAAACTCCCAATCCTGAGGCAGTGGCTTAGCTGAGGCAGTGGTCAAGTGCTATTCCCTCCTTACCTCATGATGCACTAGTCTCTCTTCCTTCCACTCCCAGGACTGGAAAAAGCAGAGAACAGAATGAGAGAGGAAGTGTGAGCAGAAGAGAATGGTGGGCTAGAGCTAATCCACTGCTCTCCTCTTCATACTTCCTCCCCGTATTATCTGCCTTTCCAATCTAAGGGAATGGGTGAAGGAAAGCAAGTGGGCTGGTGGAGGTGGATGCTCCCTGCCAATCTGCTGCCTGAGGCGACCACATCAGTTGGCCTCATGTATGGAGCAGCTTGGGGTAACAGGGGAAATGTTTTCAAGCTGGCTCTAGGACCACTATCAAATACTGGATACAGTATAAGCAACATGTTTTGGGATTGCTTAAGTCAACTGTAACAGGGAAGATATAGGAGTTCTTTTAAATCTCCCCAAAGTACCTAGCCAGAACACATTCAGACTAAGGCAGGCCAGGTGAAATGAACATTACCAAATTAGGTGCAGGTTACTATTGCACATGTGAGAAGAACAGAATAAGCCATCTCTCTTCTAACATTATGACTGTGTTACTTATGATTCACTAGAAAAGCCAAGTGCACAGGGGGCGGAGTTTAGCACCACAGCAAGGTGGTTGTGGACTCCCAGTTCTCTCCGGGATAGCAACCAGTCTGGTGGGTATAAAGAGGATGTATTGTTTTCTGCTGAACATTAAGACGTTGGATGAAACCGTGAAGGAGGCCATGACACAATGGGCTAAAAACTTCGGACGTATTGTGATGTTAGAAGAATGGGAGAAAATCTGGAAGACAAATATTAAAATGACTAAAGCAACATATTTTAAAGAAAATATGTATAAAATGTTTTATAGATGGCACCTGTCACCAGAGAGATTAGCTAAAATGTACCGGGGGTATCAAATAAAAGCTGGAAGTGTAAAAATAACCAAGGCACATATCATATGTGGTGGATGTGTGAAAGAACAAAAAATTTTTGGATGTTAATTCATGGAATATTACAGGAAATGTTAAACTGTGTGATCCCCTGAATTGTTCCTCCTAAATATGGTGTCAACAATACAAGAACAAGATAGAAAATATTCAATAGTACATGTAAACACTGCTGCAAGGTTGTTATATGCACAGATATGGAAAAATGAAAATAGCCCTAACTTAGAAAGGGTGATACAGAAAATTTATGACGTTGCTAAAATGGATACTTTGTCAGAAAGAATGAAAGATGGAAATTTACAGAAAATTAAAATGTATTGGCAACCTTTTTATAGATGGGTAGAAATGGTGTGTGGAAAGCAGAAGAATTATAGAGAATATAGAAATAGAAAGAATCTAAAAGGGTAATTTTATATGTTTACTAAGAGATGTATTTGTTCATAAAGATCTGTTAAACCAAGACTGAACAGTTAGAAGATAGATTGTTAAGTGGGAAATTGTATATGGGATGATCAGAATCTAAGTGATGCTAGAATTTAGAAAATTGAAATGCTGTTATCCCAGCTGTAGTTTACCTTATGTTTGTAACCCAGTGTTTCCCTTTGTATCTGTTCAATCTTCCCACCCTCTCAGCTACTAGGCGCAGCTTCTATTCTGCCTCTTTTCAAATTTTCCCTGTTATTAGTCTTTGCCTGTTGGGGGTGAATTTGCTAGTTCTCCAGAGGCCTGTCTGGGCCCCTTTCATCATCTGCAGAGGCCTGATTCTCCACTCCTTCCTTCTTAATCACGGCTCTCTCTTTTCTTGGCTGGTACTGCTAGGAATCCCAGTGACCCTGTCACAGTACTGAACCATTTCATTTGAATACTTCTTTCACTTTATTTATTTATTTAATATACCGCTTTTCTGAAATTCAAAGTGGTTTAGAATATCTAAAAACCCTTTAAAATAACATCTTAGAATTAAAATTAAACAAACTACAAAACCATTAAAAGATAAACAAAAACAACCATAAAAGAGCAGCCCAAAAATAAAAAAGCATAAAAGTTAATAGGTTAATAAGTTTTAATAGGGGTCCCTAGTACCTCCCTCCCCAAAAGCCCGTTGAAACAAATAGGTCTTTAAACCTTGCTGGAAATCACATATTGAGCAAGTTGCCCCCAGATCTTCTAACTTTACAAGTTATCATGGCAATGCATTTTTACTGCTGTATTTGAATTGGTTTTTTATTCCACAATACAACTTTAAAACCATTGTCATTTGTGTATGCAACCGCACCCCCCCAAAGGTACCATTCCCACACTTATGGTGCCATCCAATGCACATCTGTTCAGAAGTAAATCCCATTATATTCAAAGTGGCTTATTCCCAAGAAAGTATGTATAGGGCTTCAGCTTTAATTTCTTTTAAAGTTTATGGAAAACATTTGGAATGGTTGTTCTATAAATTGTCGTTAGAAGTGCACACTGTTAGCATAATGTTGAACTGGGCAGCTACCATTTCAAATTAATATAATAAGACAACTAGTCCCAGGCACATGATATAGCTACTCTGCAAAACTTAAGTGGATTTGGGTCAACTCAGTGGCTGGATAAGTGATCATCTTGGAATCCAATATGTGCCATCTTGAATTCCATAATGGAAGATAGCCTGGACAGATTAGTAGTAAATTACACAAAATCCTGATGGTCTGGGGACAGATGATGGTGAAAACAGGTGACAAGAGGCCACTTACTTAATGGTGACCATTATCACGTCAGTTATTTGTCTGCAGTTCATCATTTATCAACCAGCACCACAAAGGTCCTAAAAAAAAGTTCGCTGTAGTGTAATGAATATGGGCTTGATCTGCCCCAAAAGATTTTGCGTGCAGTGACACTTAATGCAAGTTACAGTTGCCAATCCTAACCTTTGTTTTCTGTTAAATAAATTTTTGCAGTCAAGTTCTAACCACATATTTTGCTATGATTTTTCCAACACTGGACAAATCTTGTTACAGCAAAATGGGGCTAATCTCACTGTATCATGTCAGCATGCTGAAATGGGCTCTGAGAATAAGATGACATCTTTTAAATTTGTTAATGCAGCCAAACTACAGTTACTTTTCTTAGGGATATGTCTAGAGATTTGTAAAACAAACATTGGCAAATGGAATAACTGTAAGTCTACAGTTGATGATGTTAAGGATTCTGTCGTTATGGTTCAGATTATTAGTTACTCAGTGAAAAAAGAAACCCAGCTGAAGTCTGGCTCAGACTTACAAAACTTACGTGTCTTGCAAATCAGGTCCTATAAATCAGCTGTATATGGGAATAAATCCATGAGAAAGCGAATAATTGTAAATGAGCAGGGAATTTCATATATAATTTCATATATAATTCCCAACCTCCCCATGGGAGCAAAATCTGAGACCATACCATTTATAGAACATCAAAATATAATGAAGCAAAAAAATAACAAGAAAGGGAACCCCCTTAAGAGTTATTTGCTTTCCTGGAATGTTGGCTTCTTCTGATCAAAACAACCATTCATTTGTTAGATGGTTTAGTCTAAAGTCAGCCAGCCCAGCTGTCTAAAAGGGTTCACTAAAAATATTTCATGGAGATTGAGGTCTGCCTCTTCATCTGGAAACCCAAGAATAGATTTGGCCATGTTAACTGATCTTTATAATACTGTGGGAGCCTTCACTTATATGAGCAGGCCGATCCTATTAATACTTACTCAGAAATAAGTCCTCCTATGTATGGAATGTACTCTCATAAGAACATAAGAAGAGCCCCGCTGGATCAGGCCAAAGGCCCATCTAGTCCAGCTTCCTGTATCTCACAGCGGCCCACCAGGTGCCCCAGGGAGGCATGAGACAACAAGATGCTTGCATCCTGTTGCCACTCCCTTGCATCCGGTACTCTGAAGTAGCCTACTACTCAGTGATGTCATTCAGGGGGAACGGACCAGAACGGGCGTTCCAGATCCTAACGGGCTCCGTGGCTGGTTCCGGGTTCCCGACAAGTGCCAATCAAAAGTGAGTTCCTGTTCCTAAATCATTTGAATGACACCACTGCTACTACTACTGTAAGGAAGTTGCACAATCCATCATTGCCTATAGCCTACGATGGACTTTTCTCCCTAGTGAACATGCAAGGACTGCAGCTGTACTCTAGCTTGGTAGTATTAGAGCACAATCCTGATCTGCCCTGGAACAGGCAAGCAGGATGATCTGCGCTATATCCAGCGCAGGTTAGGAGGCAACTGAAAGTCACCTCTGGGTAAGGGGAAGTTTTCTTCTTACCCTTGGGTAAGTCCCAGCCACCCCCATGGGGCTACTCGGATCTGTACTAGCGAATCGTTGGTGCAAATCCAAGCAGTCTGGATCGGGGTTGACTGGGCTGGGAGTTAGGATTTGGCCTAAGTGCCAGATCCTGGTTCCACCTCCTCCTTCGGATGGTTCGCTCACTGGCCTGCCTTCTCCTACCTCCCCTTGCCCCATTCCAGACTTCCCTCTTCCTTCCTATTGTTTCCCCCCCTCTTCCTTCCCTATAGTTAACCCCTGCTAACTGGGCAAGAGGCACTTTTTCCAGTGGTGTTCCTCTTTTATTTAGCAGGAGGAGAGTAATTGTCCCTCTTCACCCCAGCGCAGTGTCTTTTCTAGTGGCTGTTGCTGGTGGTGTTCTGCATTTTTTTTAGATTGTGAGCCCTTTGGGACAGGGAGCCATTTAACTTTATTATTACTATTTGCCTGTAAACCGCTTTGTGAACTTCCGTGTTGAAAAGTGGTATATAAATACTATTGATTAATATTGATTGATTATTGTCCCAGCCTCTGGCTCTGTTTGAGAGGATGTCACATATACGTGTGCCAGCTTCCCTGTCCCCAAAGTGGCAAAAACGCCCTTTACAGCGCATTTGCGCACTTCAGGCACAAGGGACTTGTGTGGCCTACAGGTAAGTAAGGATTGTGCTGGAACAGGTAGGCCAGCTGGGGTCTCCACAAAGCAAGGGCACCTTGGTCCCCTTACCCCTGGTTAGGTGCCAGCTACCCCTAAGGGGCTGCTCGGATCTGTGCCTGCTGTATAGCAGGTGCAAGTCTGAGCACACCATGCGGCTTGAATCGGGGCTGCACAGGTGGGGGATGGGGGATTTAATGCAGCTTAATGGCCACATCTGGGCTCCACCCCCACCCAGGGCTGCCCTGCCTGAGGGAATGCGCTCTCCCTCTCTGTTTCGCCCTTCCTCCCACCTTCCCCTGCCCAGAATAGCCCCTGTGTCAGCTGAACATAGCTGGTGCAGGAGTGGCTTACTATACTGTGGGCGCTCTCCAACGCTGCACTTCCGACACAACTGCTTGCGTCAGCCCTGCACTTGAAGTGCTGGCATGAAAGTGCTTTATAGCAAGTTCGCGACAGTACTCTGCCAACACAAGTCACTTGAGTTGGCCAAAGGAGGGATTTGAATTGCACTGTAAAGGACTTTTCTTGGTGTAATTATGTGAGGACCATCAACTAGGGGCATTTCAGAGTGAGGAGGTCCACAGGCTGAGGTGGAACCTTAGTATGTTACTCTCTCTTGAAAACCACAGATCTCCCAGGCCCCAAACAGCTTCATCCATCCTATTCAAATCTTCCCACATGATTGGTTCTTCTTAAATCTCCTTTATGAAGAACCTCTTCTTGCCAGAATATTTCATGCAGTTGTTTCTCTCCTGTGTGCATCTTGGACTCAGTTTCTTGTCTCGTTCCTGTCTTTTCCATCTGACATCAGCTTGGCTTCTCGATTAAGCATCTGCTGCTTCATCCCTCAACTAGAAGCCGTTGCCTGACGCCCGTGCTTGTTGTGGAAAGATCCACCCAGTCAGTCCTGACCACTAGAAGCTCTTCTCCTGAAAATTCTGGACATGGCAAATACGTTTCTCATAAAGTAAATAATCATGCAGGACAGTGCAATAGTTCTGTTATTGAAGAAGGCTAGACAGGAGAATTGTGCAGAAGCAAAAACGTGGCCCTAAGGCAAGCAACTTCCAAGGAACAGTATGGACATAACAGTCCTGTTAGACTGGACAAGCAATTGAATAGAATGGAGAGACTGGAATAAGCATATGTAGATGAAGGCTGAAATCCTATACACGCTTACCAAAATGGCACAAGTTCCATTAAACTCTGTGGGGTTTACTCCTGAGTAGACATGCAATGATTGCGCTGTAAGAGCACTAGACAATAAACTTCTGCCTTGAACAAGATTCATGAAGATGTGAATGTTCCAGCAATCCACTTTCCTTAAAGGAGAGAGTCTGTGCAGACTGTCCAACTGGGACAGCGCTGGTGGGCTGGGTTGTGTAATACAGCTGGAGTAGTACACTGCATCTAGAACAAATATTGCCTGCTTGCCAGAACTGGAATACTGCACAGAGTTATTGAATCCTTAAATTTCTTCCCATTGATTATTTCAGCAGGGCTTCTGCTCAGGAAGATGCATGAAAGGCTGCAAGCTAATGATTCTGTTTTCCCACTGTTATGCTATGTAGGCTTGCATTTGTAATTTACTAAATTCTGGCGTTGTGTGCCAGTTGATCACAGTTCAATCAATCACAGTTAGATCACAGTTGAATATATACCAGTAACGCATAAAATAATGAGACACAAAGCAGCCTTTTTTTATTGTTTGCAGAAAGGTGCTAGAGTTTGGTTTCAAGAAGTATAACTAAGCTTAGATTATGATTGCATACTTTTTGTGATGTCATGGAGAATACGTGCAGAACCACTACATCTGAACAACTGTGCATGTTTGTCTACAACAGATGGAGAATCTTGGTCCAACTTAGCTATGCTGTGTTACACTAGAAAATGATAATGAGAGTCCTCTCCTTTCTCTCACACAGCACTCTGAGCTTGATTGTTGAACCAAAGGGAACATAAGGCACAATTTTCTTTGGCTACCACTGAGATCTGTCCCCCTGCACCCCGATCCGCCTCTGAATGGCCCCCACTACCAATCTGCCTACCCCAGGGTAGGACAGGGTTCTCTGGGCCAGTGGTGCCCATGCATGGCCTCCAGCTGCTTGCGCTGGTATGCCTGCCCCACAGAATGCTGGAGCAACTTTCGGAACATTGTTCTGGGACTTATAGTGGCAGATCACAAGATCCGCCACCACTGGCATAGCTAATGAAAGTGTAGCCTAGTGCAGGGGGCAAAATGATGCCCCAGAAGCAGTAGTGTCATTCAGTAATGATCAGATGGAACGCGAGGCGGGACTTACCGCCTGATTGGCTGCTCGTTGATGACGTGTCGCGACCTTGCCGAGCGCCGTGCGGGCACCCCTGGCTTCGGAGGGGGTGCCCGCTTGCCTGGGGGGCGCACTGGGTGCTGAGGAGGGCCACGGAGGGGCGCGCCACCCAGAAGAAGCCCCCGCGGTGGAAAGGCAGGCGGCGACGCGTCACGGGCTCCCTGTCAATCAAGGGGTAAGTCCCGCCTTGCGTTCCGTCTGATCATTACTGAATGACACTACTGCCCAGAAGTGATAGCACAACAGGAAGCGACATCACATTTGCATTTTTCCTTTTTTCCCTTTTTTTCCTTTTTTGGCCATAACGTTTTTTGAAACAATGAAGATATTACACTCCTATTTGCTTTATTGTATTCTGTAGGAAATTCTGCATTGAATGGTATATAACATGATACATACATACCAAGGTTTTCACAATTTTGGCCACTAGTGTCAAGTTCAGCTTGTTGGCCCCTTAAAGCTTGTTACCTGGTGCAATTGCACCCCCTCTGCACTTCTTTAGCTACACCCCTGTCTGCCACCAGAAGGCCCTGTTAGGATTGGGTGCTAGACACTCTTAGCTGGCAATAAGTCCTATTGACTACGATGGGATTTACTTCTGAGTAAGCATGTACAGGATTGTGCTGTTTGTAGCATATTATTATTTGCTATAATGCAATTAGTACTGCCTGCTGCTGTTTAAGTACTATACAAACAAAAGTTATGTTTTGCATAAGCATACAGTTGTATCTGTTGTGAAGATAAACTGTACCGTATTATCTCAACTTTGGGTAAAAGAACATCCTGTTGTTTCCCTTTCTGCAATCTAAGTTCTGTTACTGGATTTTTTTCCCTTCCACTTCTGCTGTTTTGGACTGAAATGTAATGAGGCGTAGCTCTCTCTAGAGAATCATCCAGCACCCCATGCAAAATATCTGGAAACTACTGCTGCTTATGAGATATAGTATATATGTAGACCTGTTAATAAAGATACACTGAAAATGTTCTTCCTTTTCTCATTGCGGAGTTTATTTTTTATTCCACAGTTCCACTTCTGTCTGCTACATTTGTATTTTTCCAGTTTTTAGAGCCAGCCTTACTTCACATGAAGATTTATTGATTGAACTCATTTTATCCCCCAAGAAGAAGGAAAAAATGTAAATACTGGGATTTTCACTGTTCACACTGCTTTCATTTCCAATTTCACATGATTATTAGCATACATGGGCAAGCAAGAGATTCAGACACATTCATAATTCATAAGGTAGCAGTACAATGTATTCTATTTCCAGAATGCAGTTGGCAGACCTGCCGCCTAGGTCATTAAAATATACAGTACATTGTATATACATCTGAAGCAGATGTCTGCTTTGTTTTGCCCTGAGCAAAAGTTGGCTAAGTGGGAGATCTAGGATAAATGCCAGCACAGTGCATCATCCTAAAAACTTGGGCCTGTGGGGAATATTTAGTACAGATCTAAATACAGAGGACTGGGCTGTGAAAAAGCACATTTAAATATAGACAATAGATGTGAAGAAAGGGGCACTGTTGGAGGCTACTGATATGCATTGGTTTTGCAGCTTGTGGAAGATTCTGGAATTCAGGTTGGCCAAGTGGCAAGCATGAACTAGCCTAGTTGGCTGGTTTTTCACCACAAAGGTTATTCTTGGTTTTGTTTTTCTTTTATTATTCTTGGCGCTAGGCAATGAAGCATTTAAAATGTACATACTGTATATTTAAATACAAAATTGGCGACTCCGATGGATCTTATTTTCCTTTTGGAGAAAAGGGAATTCTATCCAGTATTTGCAAAGATGAGTAGAGCATATTTGTAACTGATGTGAGTCTGGAATATGTTGCTTGTCAATGTTGTAATACAGGCAGGGCCGGCTCTAGGAGTGGTGGGATGCAATGTGGCACATTCCAGCAGGGGCCCACACCCTCCCCACAGGGCCCTCCACTCATCAAGAAGAGCAGTTGTGGTGCCGCGTGCAAAGTCTTGCACCTGTAAATAGTTAGTGGTGACATGATGACAGCACCGCCAACTGTTTACAGGAGGTTCATTTTGGGCCATTCGGAGGCAGGGGCAGGTGGGAGAGCCCGAAGTAAAACTGCTCTGTTCGCCCCACTGACTTAAAGACATAGAGATCTTGGCTGCAGCAGCAGCGATATGCTTGCTGTACTGGTGTGCCCCCCCTCCCACAAAGTGTGGTGCCCAATTTGACAACATTGGTCAGATTGGCTTAAGGCCGGTTTTGAATACAGGATGCAAACGGAACAAGAGAGTATTCAATGCAAAAAAAAAAAACATTTCTTCAATACTGAGGAGTGAAGTGTGCAGATCAGGGATTCTTATCAGGTAATATTCATAACGCTTGAGGATATAGGAACTAAATCATGGGGGTAGGGGTTTTGATCTCTGAACAATTAAAATGTTAGATTAGATTATTAAGCATCACCATTATCAGTACAGATTGAGGCAGCAAGGCTGCCAATTAATCAGCGATCAGATCACTCAATATGGATATTTTTCCACTTCCTAGTATTGCCATATTTTGATGTTATTGTGGTGCCTACTAGGAATGGTGATGATGAGGATTTCAACAGTCTGGTGAGGAGGAGTGGGGACATACTGGGCAATCCTTTGGGGGTTGGAAGATTCTATAATTTTAAAAAGCTTAAGAACCCCTTCTGTACATAGTTCATGACTACAGTGCTTCGTAAGTGGATGGGTGAGGAGGGACACAGTGATAAGAATGGGGGGACATGATAATATGATCATAATAGGGAGTAAATCATTAGTAGTTGGGGGTGATGTTTGTATTGTAAGACAGTGTCATTTAATGGATAGATGCTGAAATTGGACCACCAACTCTTTAGCCAAGATATATAAATCTGGCTCACACAAAGGGGCAACTGCTATAATGGAAGTGACTTTGGTTGTCCCTGTTTAAGCAGTTAAACAGTAATGCATACAAATTTTCTTCATGGAATTTTGTCCATGTTCATGTGGGGAGGGGGTAGGATTGTCACTAATTATTTGTGTGAATTTGCTTTTAGGGTGCTCTTGCTTAACATATTTGAGCATCACGCCACACATAATGGAGGGTGCTGGGCATTCCAATCCTATCCCATGCTGGAATAGTCAGGCCAGTCAGCCTGGACTGTATCCAGTGCAGGGTTGGAGGTGGCTGAAGCACAACTCAGAGTAAGGGGGCTTATGTCCCCTTACACTGAGTAATGCCCCAGGTGGTATGCCATGTTGCTTGCTTAGAGTGCTGTGATCATGATGTTCCTCACAACCCAATAGTATCATCTTCTGTAAGACAGTGGGACAATGTCCTGCTGTCATAAAGAGGCTTCTGACAATATGCAGAGTGTGTCACTAGCAGCCATTTTTAGCTGCTGCCACAGTCCAGCATCAGTGGCCCACTGACATGGCCAACGACCTGCTCTGGTGCAAGAAAGCTGGAATGGGGGTGGGCGACAGTTTGTGGGAGAGGAAGGGAAAGTAATGCTGCATGTGCAGGTAGGAACTGTGCAAATGCTGGGGGGGAGGGGTGGCAGTTGCTCATACTGAAGATCTGGTGGAAGATCCGGTGGAAGTTGCCCATACTGAATTATTACCTCTTTTTTTAAAAAAAACATTGTTTTAAAAACAAGGTGATCAGGCAGCCTATCATGAGGTAAGAAAAACAACAATATTCCTGCAGCTGATCACCCGTCCCCATCATACCATGCAGTGCAGCCTCCATTGGTGTAGCTATATGCTGTTAACATGGTGGGGGATAGGATTGGGGCATTAGTATGGTATCATAAAAGGTAAAGGTTTCCCCACGACCGAATGGTCTAGTCGTGACCGACTGTAGGGGGCGGTGCTCATCTCCGTTTCTAAGCCTGTAGAGCCAGCGTTCGTCCGAGGACAAGCTTCCGTGGTCATGTGGCCGGCATGACTCTACACCGTAGCACATGGAACGCCATTACCTTCCCACCAAAGTGGTCCCTATTTATCTACTTGCATTTTAGGTGCTTTCGAACTGCTAGGTTGTCAGGAGCTGGGACAAGCGATGGGAGCTCACTCCGTCATTTCCGTCACTGGTCGGAAAGCACAGCAGCAGTGGTTTAACCCACTGCGCCACCACGTCCCGTATCATATTTGACTGCTATACTGCTTTAACATTTGTTGTGAGGGCAGAGAATAAATGCTAGGGTGCAACTATCTGCCCTGCTACAGGTATGTATGCATGGACACCAGGTTGCCACTACAGATTTTTTTTTAATAAACATATGCACTTTATGATATTAATTGTGCGGTTACAAGGGTGAATGTTTCTTATCAATGAGAACAAGAATGCACAGCATATGGCAAACCATTGTAGATATCTCGCAAAATATTTAATCACTGATCTTAAAAGCCGTTTGAGAGGTGACTTTGAAATGTGGACTCTTTTCCCCCGCCATGTTTTGTATGCATTAACCCCAATCCAACACCAGTAATGCTCTATGTCCTATTCCTACATAATGGATGGCAATAGATTTGCTCAGTGGAGCAGGACAGTCTTGCTGCAGGGGAAGAATATCCTAGTTTCATTTGCTGCTTTAAAAAAAAACCCAGAGAGGTGGGTGAGGGGCTGCGGACTCCACAGGGCCAGCCCAAGGCCTTCCAATGCTTGAAGCAACACACAGAACATCACCTTCTCTGAACTGGTGGTGTGCAAGCCTCTGCCTTTGGCATTCTTCCTTCTACTTTCTGGATTTGGACAGGGGCAATACAGGCATGCCCCCATACCCACTGATTCAGTATCCACGGCTTCAGCTTTCCATGGATACTGGGAAGTCTATTAAAAGGATAGGATAATATTAAACAAATCTCTTTTTAAAAAACTTTATTGCAGCAAAACCACTGATGTTCCCCTATCTTTAAAAAGGCATCCCCAGGGTTCAGGTACCTAAGGTGGGGTCTGGAATGGAACCCCAGTGGATACTGGGGCATGGCTGTACTAGACCACTGCTCTCTTCTCCTCCATGCTTCCAATTCCTCTTCTTTTCCAAAGCTAGGGATGGTGGTGGTGGATGGATGCTGGTGTATGGAGGTGCCACACTACTCTCCAGTCAGTCCACTGCATGAGGCAACCATGTCAGTCTCGTTGACTGACTGGCCCAGATGTTCTCTGAAAGGAAGAAAGGCAGGCAGGCAGGCAGGCAGGCAGGCAGGCAGAGCATTGTTTCAGTGCAAGGGAGAAATGGGAGTCTTGTGAGTGAGTGACTTGATCTTCAGTGCTGAATGAGCATTGCTTGCTGTGTTGGTACAGTGGAGATTCTCCAACCAGTGAAGAACACTATAAAGCCAATCAACTTAAAGCAATTCTGCAAACTACATAGAGCAGAAGCCTGTTTGCCATGCATGTGGGCTTCCCAGGGGCATTTGTGTGACCACTCTGGGAAAGGGGATGCTGGACTCCAGGGCCTGATCTCCTGCGACCCCTGTGATGCTGTGGGCTCTATTCAGTAGGTGTCTGAGATGCTCCAGCAATCCCATTCCACCCTCTAATAATAGTAGAGAGCTCTGGCAGGGGGACGCTGCTGGGGGAAGCTGACATTTTCCCAGTTGCAGAACATCATCTCTGGAGTGCTGGGAAAATGTCACGCCCCCCCCCCCCACACACAGCAGCCCAAGCAGCGAGTAGCGCGCGACAGCTGCACGCGGCATTGTTCTTCCAAAGCGGCGTGGTCAGGCAAGACCTTCGGAAAGGCGAGCCTTCCACTCTCGTCCCTGGCTGTTTATGTTCCGAGCAATAACTTCGGGGCAGCGCTGGCTCCGTGTGCGACGAGAGAGAGAGAGAGGCATCCCACCGCCTGCCTCCCTCTCTCCCTCCCTCTCCGCAGAGCTGCCTGAGGGAGGAGGCAGAGAAAGACTACTTCTGGGAGGCTGCGGTGGGGCTTCCCTCCCGATCCCAGGACAGACGTCGAGGCAGCAGCCCGTCCCTCCTCCCGCTCGAGCCCGGGACCAGCTGTCTCGCTGGCAGGCTGCCCCCAGCCTCTCCAGGCTCAACCCTTCTCCCCCCCCGTCCCGCTTTTCAACTGCTGCTTCCACTTCGGTGTCCCGATGCTCCAACAATTCCATTGGCTCCGCTGCACACCCTCTTCTCGACCGGCAGCGAGGCAGCGATCTGCCCCTTCTTCTGCCCCTCTCCCGCCTTCCGCCCAGGGCATTGTTTTGCTTCCTGCGAAGGCCACGATGCTCCTGCTCTCTCTCCTCCTCGTGCAAGGTAAGGGGGTGAGAGGGAGGGACGGGGTCGCTGTGCCGTGGCTTGCAGGGGGCAGCGTTTGTCCTCCGGGGTGAACGAAAGCTGCGAGAGTTTCCCCTACCAGGAGAATGATTTGAAAATGGGCATGTGAGCGCCACAGGCTGTGTTTCACGAGCCACCCGTTGTGCTGGCGCGCGCACCCTGGGGTGTTGCAGCCCCCTCTTTCCCTGGAAAGCATCTGAGCGTCGTGACCCGCAGCCTTTCCTTCCAAGCTCGCTTGGAGCCGCTTGCTGAACTGAGTTCGCTTTGTCCTCCCCAGCTCTGAAGTTTACTGGAGCTGTTGAACTCTCCGCGGGCTCTTGTGCTTTTGAAGACAGCTCTTGTGGCTATGAGTCAGACTTCACATCTCTGCCATGGATTTTGAATGAAGAAGGTAAGGGCGATGACTGAACGTTAAGGCTCAATCTTTGAACAGGTTTAAAAAGCTGGTTCCATTGGTTTTGAGTTACAAGTAAGTTTATATGCTTAAAATCAGATGTATTTTTAAATGGTGATATACAATATTTTCTTTGATTTTAGGTATTTTAAACGTGCATTTACATCTAGGGTGACAAGAGAACATAACTTGGAAACCACTTTTGAAAAACACCATAATGGCATGCTGCCTGATTGTGCCTATGGTTAATTCTAAATAATTCTTATTTAGAATTAAGTCCCACTGGGACTTTTTTGGGTGTGTGTGTGTGTTCTATTCCAAAGTACATCAGCACAGAATTGCAGCATCTACCTAGAGCATGGCATTATGTCAGCATGCATCACAGGGAGAAAAGTTGGTGTGCACCTTTTGGAGACAGGTGTCACTATTATTTATTTACTTTATTTATTTGAAGAATTTTTACCCCACTTTTCCCATGCCAAAGTAAATGCACAAGGCGGTTTACATGGGCAGGCTAGGCTAATATAAACCACCATTTTTCAATGGATTGTTTACAGATAGATAGTATTGTGTGCTTCACCGAATGCTCAATCCCAGATGTAGCCTTCACAGTGTGGTTCTCTCCTCTGGCTGCATGCCATTGAGCTTCAGCAGGCAGTCCTCAGTCAAGCCTGGACAGGTCATCAAGGTTGTACACTTTTATGTCCTTCTAAGTACATAACTGTATGCAGTTACTCGGAGTAAGCTCTATTGAATTTCTGTGTACAAAGGCCTAGTACAAAGATTACTCTGTGAGTTTTATTATGGACTAGCTTTTTTTACCTGGCGTTGCCCGGGCAACAAATTAGCACAAGTCCGAACATGGACTCAAACGGGAGTCGTCGCCATTCGTCTTGGCGACCCCGGAAACTACGGATTTGACACCGATTTCGGCCGTTTTCAACCATTTTCACAAGGGGCCCCCTGTGCACCCCTACCCCTGGGGGCGCTAGGGCGGTCTGACCCCCGCAGTGTTTGTCCTGAGACCGTAAAGTATACTGGTGTCAATCGCTCCAGGTGTTCCAGCGGGTCACGGTGGATGATTTTTCCACACCCCTTCTCGCCCCCTACGCCGACAGGGGCCAAACCTGGACTCAAACGGCGTCGGGAGTGTTGTTGTTCATCTCGGCAGCCCCAGAAACTATAGATCCGACACAGATTTAGGCCGTTTTCGACCATTTTCACGTGGGCCCCCCTGCGTAGCCCCACTGCTGGGGGCGGTAGGGGTCCCTGACCCCCACAGTGTTTGTCCCCAGGCCACCAGGCATCCACATGCCGAGTTTGGTGGCAGTTGGTCCAGGTGTTCCAGTGGGGCCTGGCGGATATTTTGTTTCGGAACCCTTCTCACCCCCCATGCTGAGTGGGGCCCAAACCCGGACTCCAATGGTGTCAGGAGCATCACCGTTCGTCTCGGCGGCCCCAGAAACCATGGATCTGAAACCGATTTCAGCTGTTTTTGACCATTTTCACGTGGGGGCCCCTTTGTACCCCCTCCCCCGGGAGTGGTAGGGGGCCCTGACCCCCGCAGTGTTTGTCACCAGGCCGCCAGGCATCCGCATGCCGAATTTGGTGCCACTTGGTCCAGGCGTTCCAGCGGGGCATGTCGGACATTTTGTTTCGCACCCCTTCTGGCCCCCCCACGTGGAGGGGGGCCAAACCCAGATTCCAACAGAGTCGGGAGCATTGCCACTCGTCTCAGCGACCCTGGAAACGACGGATTCCATGCCAATTTTGGCCATTTTCGACCATTTTCACGTGGAGGCCCCCTGTGAACCCCCACCCCCGGGGCGCTAGGGGGCCCCGACCCCTACAGTATTTGTGGCCAGGCCGCAAGGCATGTGCATGCCGAGTCCAACCCGGAGTCCAACAGCGTTGGGGGCGTCGCCGCTCGTCTCATCGACTCCGGAAACGACGGATTTGACACCGATGTCAGCTGTTTGCGATCATGTTTACATTTCACCCCCCACACCCCAACCCCGGGGGTCCTAGGGGGGGTCTGACCCCCCCAGTGTTTGTCGCCAGGCCGCAAGATGTATGTGTGCCAAATTTGGTGTCAATCGGTCCAGGCGTTGCAGAGCCTATGCGGAACATACACATACACACATATGTACATACATACGTACACACATACAAACACACCCACGTTCTCTTTTATATATATAGATTTTGTTTTATCATCTTTGTATATTGCGTTGCAACAAAAGTTGTCAAGGCAGTTTACAGAATAAAATATGTATTCATAAAATAAAACTGAAAGTCTTTACTATTTTGTTCAAACAAAGGCAGGACTCTTCCCACAATACAACCATCAAAAGCTGAGCTGTATAAGAATATCTTCATTTGCCTCCAAAAGGAAGCAAGCAAAACTGGTAGTCCAGCTGGCGCATAGGATTGGGTCCTGATTATGTGGCTCCCAGGACCTGTTGTGAGATGAACTGCTGAACCAATAGGGAATGATGCAGTGATGAACAGTGACTCTACCTCTTCCTCTGTAAGTCTCTCTCAGCACCTTCCTTGAAAACACACACTCTCTCTCTCTCTCTCTCTCTCTCTCTCTCTCTCTCTCATTCCATCCCCTCCTCCCATAAATTTAAAAAACAAACTCAATTCTTCCCCAGCTTGGAACTAAGGAGAGCTCGGTGACACATAACACACCCTAAGTAGAATTACCAGATACAAACTGGGATAGAGTGCCTATACCTTTAACCATTGTATCAAAGATGGAATTTGGGCAGGTGCAGCTCATCATGGAAGGGTTTCAAAAGCTGCACCTGCCAAAATTTCCTCTTTTATACAATGATTAGCGGTATAGGCACTCTTTGGTAACCCTGCCCCTGAGATAACCCTGCCCCTAAGGAAACGGAAAAACTTTCTCTCCTGGTGCTTTAGAGACTTGGTCCATTGCATAGGCTCCCTGCTTTTCTCATGGCTTAAAAAAAAAAAACACAGAACAGAGGCAATACTTCCTGCAGCCTCCCCAGAGCTTGCAGATGCAACATCCTGCATTTTTTGATGGGAAGCCAGTCGCCCTGCTTTTTTTTAATTGGAAGCCAGCCATCATTATAGCCTAACCTGCTGAAGGCAACTCTGCTCCCCAGAGATTTGCTGACACAAGCACCCTGTCTATTTTTCATTGGAAGCCAGTCTTTGTCAAGAGGACTGGAAGGTAGTCAATGAAACTTTTTTTTTTTTAAGGAGACACTGCAGGCCATTCAGCTGTTCCAGGTAAACTGGTGGAAAGCGTAATTACAGATAAAATTATTAAGCATATAGAAGAACAAGCCTCACTGAAGGAGAATTTGTATGAAGTCACATATACATTGATTAAGCCTGAATTGCCAGCGACCGGGGTAGAGATAATGGAGATAACAAATATGTCAACCCAGTCAGTGTATGGCACTTGTGAAGAAGGCAAATTCCTTGTCGGGATCGTTAGGAGAGCAATCAAGAATAAAACTGCTGATATTATAGTTAGGGTTACCAAATACAATTGGGGACAGAGTGCCTGTACCTTTAACCATTGTATAGAAGAAGGAATTTTGACAGGTGTAGGTTTTGAAATCCCTTCCTTGTTGAGCTGCACCTGCCCAAATTCCTTCTTTTATACCATGGTTAAAGGTATAGACACTCGGTCCCAGAGGGGTCATTCAGGCGGAACGGCCCGGTACTCCGTTCCGCTAGTTCTGCGGACGGCCCGACGCGGGCCGCCTCTCCGGAGGACGGGTGAGCTGCTGCTGGGCCCACCCTTGCGTCCAGAATCACTCTAAAATGGAGCGATTCCTGCGCAGTGAGGCTTGGGGAGGGCTGTCAATCATCTGAGCGTTCTGGTAGTTGGCGCGCCCGGATGACATCACTGCTCGGTCCCTGTTTGTATCTGGTAATCCTAATTATAGTATCCCCACAGTCTGCCTTTTCTCATCTGCAAGTTTGGCACCTGCAGGTTTTACCAAAAGTGGGTGTCGATTCCACATCAGAAGGGCCTCAAAGGACCTCCTGGATGTGACTGGAAGGGTCTTCCAGTTGTATCCAGGATGCATGCAAGCCATGCATAGCTTCCCTAGGCCTCCTGGAGGCCTCTGAAAAGCACGTCCAGCTAAATCAGTGTGCACAACATCAGATATAATTGAAGTGTGCTTGGAGCACATACAAATAGTTTTCGTCCTTTGGAACAGTCTTTGTACTACAATATTTTATCTGAATAAGTTGCCTGGTAGACTTGGTACAGCTAAGCTTCTGTCATAGCAAATTTAATTTTGGAAGCACTCATGCAACTGGCTTATAAACTGGACTTCGATACAACAGCAGCATGTATGAATTCACTTAGGAGGTAGGATCTGTCAGTATTTCCATTATAACGATTGTTTTTCAGCAGCTTATTGTAACTGGGCAGTAAATTGTTCCATGCTGAAAATTTGACAAAGTCCAAAATTTATCCACTTATGAAAATTTTCTGAACTCTTATTTTACCGGCTGTAGATTTCAGAATACAAAACCATTTTGACTGTTCTACAGTTGAATGTATAACTAAAAAAAAAAAAAACCTATTGGGAACTAATAATTTTGCAGGTCAACAAAATAGTATTGGGTCAGTTTCTTGGCACACAGTGCTCAACAGAGATATTTAGGACTAGGATATTAATCAGTAATGCCATGAGTTCATAAACTTCAGGATTTAAACTTCTGAAACCCTTTTTTCCAAGTAGCCATAGGATCCAACAATTGCTTAAGGATGTCCATATACTGAATGGCCGTGACAAGCCAAATCCTCCTAATCTTGCTTGAACCTGTACTGTACTGAAATAATACTGGTAGAGAATGCAATTTGGCCCAGTTTCTCCTTAATTCAATTTGTTTTGTTCAGTTTTCTTCTTGTCAAGAATGTAATTTGAGACTTACCAATTTGGTTTGTTAGTACTGAAGATAAAATAAGCTAAGCAGCCATTGCAAAAGTGACCTCATTATTCCTCGAGAGCTTAACTACAATGCTGTGAATGGTCACTTGGGAGTTGGGCTTCCGGGATTATCCTGGAATTTCCAGGAATCAGCTTCAATCTCCAGATCCTGGAGGTAATCCTGGAGATTTTAGCCAGACCTCCTTGTTTTAAAACTTGCCATGGGGCAATTCAGACCTTAATCACTGGGACAAGTCTGCGTTATTCCATGCAAATGGAGCAAGCCCACTACAGGAGTTGGAATTTGGTGCGTGCCACTGCAGATTCCGCCTGCCTCCGGGGCCTGATCCACCCCACCCCCTGCCCATCTCCTCCCCATTCTGCCTTCCACCTGGCCTGTTTCACTCCCTGCATCAGGTTTCCCTGCTCTGGTATTTAATATTAAACACCTCTAAAATAAAAAAGGGTGGCACTGGAACAAGTGTCAATATTGGCTTGACATTTGAACAGAATGATTTTGCCCAGATCTGTCAAAGGCACTTGGTGTTCTTCACTTTGACTTAGAGTTAGAGGCTTCCAACCAAACATCCATTTTTGCTGAATCAGTGAACCTTACTCTTGCAAGCCACGTGCAAGTTGTGCTGATCACTGGCAAATGCAGATATAAAATCAGGGTTGGGAACTTGTGGGATCAGTGTTGAAGGCACCACTCCAAAACAACAAGTATATATTAAAGCACTTGAGACATCATCTCCTTAATTTTCCGCTGACTGTTGCAATGCTAACTCAGGCCATCTGGATCCAACTTAAACAAAAGTAGAAGAGACTCAGTAACCAGACAGGCCAGGGGGACAGGTGCTCAGAAGTTATCAATCTAAACAAATATACCGCCTGTTGTAAAGATGGGCTCTGCTCCAGATCAAAAATGAGTTACAGCGCAATCCTAGTTGGAGAAGGCTAGCCACTAGGCCTGCACTGAATCCAATGCAGGTTTGGGCACAACTGGAGCTCACCACGGGGCAAGGGGACCAGCCACTTCTATGGTACTGCTCAGACCTGCGCCTGTAAAATAGCAGGCGCAAGTCCGGGTGGGCTGCAGTGGCCCGGATCGGGGCCACATGTCCTGGAAATGGGCGTTACGATAATGGCCAGATCCTGGCTCCACCCAGAGGCGGAGGGAGGGTGTAGCGTGGATTGGCACGTACTGCATGGAACAACCCACAGGTTTTTTGGCCCCTCCGCCCTCCCTTGCGCTCATATCGCTCCTTAATGGACTGATTCAAGGCGCAGGGAGGCATGGCTGGGAGACACATGGGGTGGGGTGCCACACCGCTTGGGTCGGCCCAGGGCAATGTTTGGAATGCATCTTTAGTTGTAGATCAGGAAGACAGATGTCTGTCTTCTTCCCAAGACAAGTAATTAATTACTCCGTCATAAGCTCGGCTGGTGGAAGCTCTCTCTGGTGGTTTGGGAGAAGGCACAATGCCCTCAAAGTGTCCCTGACATCTGTGGCACCTCCTTGGAGACAGTGTATTGTGTATTCATTGCAAACAATAATAGTGTGGGATCCGGAGGGATACTCCAGGCCAACCTTCTTTGTTTGGGAAAACCATTTGTCTTTGTTGAAAACCACCTTCGAATCACTGCCTGTATCAGAATGTTGCTCCTTGAAATCCCCATCTGTCTCCTTTGCCTTCCATTTATTTCTTATAGCATATGTAATGGTAGCTATTTTTCGCACTTGCTTTTCTCCTGAAGTGTATCAGTATAATTCTTCTAAAGCATAGCACAATCTTTCAAAAATGTTTACCTTGGCAAACATTGCTCAGAATGGTGCAGAGATGGATGGCTTGTGGAGGCAAGGTCACTCACTGCCTTGATTCATCTCAGATGGTGCTGCAGAGAAATGAATCTAGACATCAATGTAATCTGGGCCTGCTGCTCAATCAGTCATGCAAAACTTGCAAGCATCAATATCAGAAAATCCATGAATTATACTAAGTGGTTTTCCATTTGCAGCAGCTCTGTGAAAGCCTGTAATAGACATAAGTACATCAAACTTAACACTGACTAGGGAGTTCATAAATCAGGCCAGTTTAGTGCTTTGTAGGTTCCTGCAGAATTTTGGAATGTTCTTCGTAGCAAAAATATAGCAGAGCACTAGAAAAAAACACCTCAGTCTATCTTATGGAAGAGATAACGTATTATTAGGTATTGTTATTTGGCACTTGCATTATTCGGGTGCTCTTCAGTTCTGCTTGGTTTGAAAAGAAATGAAAATTAGGAATGGAACCTTTAGAATGCAATCCTAACCTGGAGTTAGGCTGTCACAGTTAGGCCAGCAAACTTTGGTCAGCACAAGGGCCACTGTAAAGCACATTTAAACCACGGAGTCCAGGAAGATGGTGCACATCTGTGTGCGGGCCTCTCTGACTCAGAGAGTGGCCAAACGTACTTTACAGTGTTCCTTGTGCCGGCCAAACTTTGCTGGCCTAACTGTGCCAGCCTAACTCCAGGTTAGGATTGTGTCCTTAATTTTGTTAGATTGATTTTCCAATTGAATAAAGATAAAAATCAGGCAGTATGTTTTTCAAAACATTAATCATTGTTAATATGTATACTTATAAAAATGGCAGCGGGCAGGTATGACCTTCAAAGAGGCATTTCCTTTTGCTCCACCCTCTATGGCCTCTACATTTTTCAGATGCAAGGAGAAGAAAGAAGGCAAGTCCATTTCAAGGTGCTGGCATTTACCAAACTTGGCATTTCCCCCAGACTTGCCGTTTGCTTTTTCCTTCCTTAGTTATTGGAAGCGTAGGCAGTTGCGTCGCTAGAGGATGCAGTGGCACCCAGGTGGAGACGTTGCAGTGTCACTTCTGGGTTATCCTGGAGGACGAGGAGACGGCAACCGTACAGCTGGTCTGCCACCCCCCACCATTTCTTCTCCTTGTGGTTCTCACTGATCCTCCGGAGTAGGAGGCAAGGGGCGGCAGCCAGATTGCAAAGCCGCTAACGTATGAGGAGGTAGAGGTGGAGGAGGCGGTGGCAGTGCTTCTGCTTCTGCTGCCACTTCCCATCTTGGGTGGGACTCAGGCAGCACCTGTTGAATCAGACAATGGGGATTCTTCTAATGAGAAATTCATTTTTTGGATTCTCAGACCACATTAATAAATTCATTGGAGTCAGGGAGGATGGCTCACGTCTGTGTGCTGGCTTCTCTGACTCGGAGAGTGGTCCAAACATACTTTACGGTGTCCCTTGTGCTGGCCAAACATTGCTGGCTTAGTTTATGCCGGCCTAACTCAGTTTAGGATTGCGCCCTAAGTGTATGACATAGTAATTGTACAGAAGTTCAGTTTTGTCCTTTTCCATTTATCACTGGCTATTATTCATTATTATTCATAGAACTTGTCTGTGTTTAATTACATTAGTCTAGTGCTTTTCAAACTGTGCTCCAGGGAATCCTGGGGTCCCTTGGCAGATGTGGAGGGGCTCCCTGGCAGATCAGGTGTTGTAGAAAAGGTTCCCTGGAGGTAGAGCATTTGAAAATGACACCATAGGACAGTCTACTTATATACTTAGACAGGATGTATGGTTGAGTGTGAAACCATAAATTGAGATGATAGATGAAGTCTACACTAAGACCTCTTCCTGACATTATGACCATATAAGACAACTGCAGCAAAACCTTTTTTAAACTAGAAGTTACTACCATAAGAATCTTGGCTTAACACTTAGTTTAAAATAAGCACCAAAGTAGCTATATTTAGAGAACAATCTGTTTCTGATTAGAAAAGAAAAACACTCTGATCTTTCCATTCAATTGCATAAATACACTTTTAGGAGATACAATGAGCCTTCAAAATATATGAGGATAAGCTTCAGAATTCTCACTAAAATTATTAGGACTGGACCATTATTATTTGCAATTCACATTCCTAATGAGCTAATTGAGCACCCACCCATTTTCGGCGGAGGCTGTATTACTGCACCATTGCCAAAGGTGTGTTTGCACAACATTCTCAGTGGACCTCCAAAAAGAGGGAGTTGCCTTCAGAAAAAATTCAAAAATGTCCATATTCCTGAAACAAAATGGGTGAAAACATGCGCCTGTGGATAATAAAAATAAGCTTTTTTTCAGTGCTGTCCAGAGTGCTGATGTATGGATCTTTATGTAAATCATTCTCAGACAAGACCATCCTCCCTTTAAGGGGAATATTCACATGACTATAATGTTCATAATATTACAACCTTTCGGAGCCTTAACCTCAACAGAGCACAGGAAGCTGCCTTATACTGAGAGTGCAATCTTAACCTGGAGTTAGGCCGGCACAGTTGGGCCTGCAAAGGTTAGCCGGCACAAGAGACACCATAAAGGAAGTTTGGACCACTCTCAGAGTCAGGAAGGATGGCTCATGTCTGTGTGCTGGCTTCTCTGACCCTGAGAGTGGTCCAAACATACTTTACTGTGTCCCTTGTGCTGGCCAAACTGTGCCGGCCTAACTCCAGGTTAGGATTGCGCTCTAAGTCAGATGATCTACAATCAGAGCAGCCTCAAATAACAGCAAGCCTTCTACAAGGCTATGCAGCAAACCAAGGCCAATCAGAGATTTGAAGCTAGATCTTTTCCCACGTGGGACCATTCGGAACTCTTTCATCTTTCAGTAGTTGCATTCAGTACAGGGCAAGTGATTTGTCATTAAGCTTAAAATAAGCCCCATGAACATGTGACAGCTGCCCACTTAGACCTGATTCACAGCAACCACACACAGACCATTTGAAAGGCCCAATCCTCACTAAATCCCTGCAAGGTGATGCAGCAGCCACCGGCAGGGCTATGCTGCTTCCCCCAGGTGACTTTTGGCTGCTAGCACCCCAGAGCAGCGAGAAGACCAAATGTACAGCTCTACCTGGGGTAGAGCTACTTTCCGAGAGCAGAGGTCTCTGGAGGCTTATAGTGTCTTTGTAAATTAATATTTGTTTCATTTACAAATATGCATGTTGAGCGCTAGAATGGACAATAATCTCCAGGCACAAAAAGAGCATTTTCCTCAAAAGTTCACATGCCAGGGGAAAACATCTCCTGCATCTATGTGGTAAAAACCAGTGCAGGAAACGCAAAGAGGAAACCATAGAGTTATTTATGTTATCCAGGAAATCCAACGTTAGTTATTACGGAAAGAAAAACCGCAAGAGCCAAATTGCTGCCCTCTCTACAGAATACCAATGACATCGTGTAAGTTGCTGTTGATTCCATTTTAAACTCATCACTAGAGGTATTTGTTTCCAGTGAGTAAGACAGGATTACAGTTTAAATCTTGCTGAACACAATGGGCTTAATTCTAAGTAAGGTATTTACCCCGTTTTCAAACCTCTTCACTAATCATGCTCCTGAAGTTTGCAGTAAAAAGGAATAATGTACAAGAATCCATGCAGAGAACTGTCAGCTTAAAGAATCAACCAACCTTTTCCTTTAGCACTATTTTTCTCAAACTACAAAAAGCTGCCTTATATTGAGTCAGGCTTCTGGTCCAGCTCACTAGCAGTGGCTCTCCATGGTTACAGATGGTGTCCTTCTCAGCCCTACCTGGAGATGCATGGCACCTGGGGCCTTCTGCATGCAAAGCCACAACTGTATCCCTCTCCAATACTTCCTGGAGGTTATCAACTAGATACAGTATTTTTCAAATAAACCACCAGCCTCCTTCTCCCTCTTTAGCAGTGGTTCTCAAACATTTTTTGTCTCTGGAGCCCTTTACATTTCTAAAAGTAGTCTCAGGGAGTCCCACCAGCACATTCATGAAATATCAGGAAGCCCAGGAGTGCTGGCACATGTGCATAGTGGTGCAGCGCCAAGCTCAATCCTGAATATTGGTGAAGAGCCATGAACGGGGAGCCAGGAGGGATTAACAAGCAAACCAGACAGGGAGCAGATGGCAGTCACTTACTGTGTGCTCGTGAAGCCCCTGAATGACCCCACTATATCATAGCCTCCCTTCTGAGCCTGGAAGCCCAACATGGGGCTGCTTGGGTTTGCAGCTGCTAAAGAGCTGGCACAGATCCCAGTCGTCCCATTGGGCAGTCTGGGGTGTTACTCAGGGTAATGGGAAAAATATCCCTTTACCCTGAGAAGACCTCCTGCCTGCTCCTAACAAGCGCTGGATATAGCAGAGGCCATATAGGTCCACTGCACAGCACTAGTTAGAATTGAACTTGTGGTCTGGTTGAACAATGTCCTCTCTTAACATCTGCTAATGTGTTTTATGTCTGACATTGGTTACGGGAATCATCCTACGCCAGAACTGATTATTTTTTGAAAGCTGCCTAATAAAATTTTACAAAATAGGAGACTGAAGTGGAGGGTTTCCAAGAGCACTTTTTCAGAAATATCCCACCTGCAAGACCAACTAGATTGGAAGATGTGGTTTTGTCAGTGATGTTCAGAGGAGGGGGTTTGGTTTTTTTTAGGAACATACTCAGGCAAGGAAAATATTTTTTGAAGAGAGAATTGAAATAAAATTAATTAAAATGGAACTCCATTCATGGTGTCTCAAATTAAAAAATGTAAAAAAAGCTCCTGGGTCGATTGTTGGAGGAACCTCATTTTCTAACGTAGTTGACATTTTAATTAATTTTTCAAAAAATTCTATCATATCGCTGATTGAAGCATTTTGGATATGGAAAACTGTATGCAAATTTGCGAGACTATATAGGTTTGTGTTTGGTTGCATAAGATATTTACTCTAGTTCAATGTTCTTTCTAATTTATTAGGGGATACCTGGAGTCCTACCATGGGTGAATGGGGCAGCTCTGGAGCACTTGGCGATGATGTCGTTGTCATTGACGAGCTCTGGAATGCTCAGAGGCAGCAGCAATCCTACCTATTTGTTGGGAGGGGGGTCACCTGCCCCTTAGCGGTGTGCCGGTGGAGGGGGGGCAGTGAGGAGTTGTGTGGTGCTGCCGCGGTGACCACTTTTTGGCCCTCCTGCCTTCCCCTATATCCATATCACTCTAAAATGGAGCTCTTCCAGGCACTGGGGGCATGGTGGTGGCAGTGCAGAGGGGGAGCTGGTGCAGGGGGCAGCAATTATTAGACCTGCACCTGGGCGGAGACTCAGGTAGGTCTGCCACTGTCGAGGGTGAAGCTGCACAGGTCTTCTGTTTCAGCCGTGCGGCCACTCAACCTTTAGGGAAGGCTGCTCTAGTTTATATCTTTTGTTTCAAGTT
The DNA here is from genome assembly GCA_029204185.1 of Lerista edwardsae. Classification (NCBI taxonomy): domain Eukaryota; kingdom Metazoa; phylum Chordata; class Lepidosauria; order Squamata; family Scincidae; genus Lerista; species Lerista edwardsae. The sequence continues at coordinate 16,247,498 of JAJKFI010000001.1, forward strand.
GGATACCGTACTGATATGATCTTGATATGGTATCTGCTTGATACGATCTGTTCCTAGAAAGGTAGGCTGTCACAAAAATCAATTTCATAGACAAACGGAACATTTGCCCTAAGAATATGCCCAGAAATAGATTACACTTTTTTTTTCTTTAACTGAAAGTCCTCACCAAAGCAGGCAATTAAGAGTGAGCTCCATAATCAGTTATTTTTATTGTTTGGAGCTAATATATTAAATGAATTGAGCTGAAGAGGGTCAGCATGACATTTTTTTAAAAAAGTTAAATGGAATACATTAACTTTGCAAGTGTTTACCTAGGTTTCGAAACAAAATTGTTTTTGGACATTGCGTTCTGTCCAGAGAAGAATTTCATGAGAACTTTACACAGAAGAGACAGCATTTCTCTTTTTCTTTTCTGGGCCATGAATAATAGTTATCTAGTTGTAGACAAGCACTTTGCACATTTAAGAATGCTTGATTAGACTTTTAAAAAATCCCATTTGCAACCACCATATCTGAACTTTTCTATTTAATTGTACAGTAGTTTCCTTTCATGAGTTTTCCAAAGGCAGCTAACCGAGCAAACGTCCAAAAATTCATCAGGCTAGAAATCAGCCAAAAGATACAGTTCTGAAAGTGACCTACACTTTTAGTACCCGCTGTTACCTGTTCCAAAGTGGTTTTCCACCATTCACAGAGTACTTCCTGCTGGAACATGGACAGTGATGGAACCAGCACAACTGCTGCCTTCTGCCCCTGAAAGAATATGTCATTCTTTCCTGTCTCCAAACGCAGGAAAAGCAAATGTGGGAGGTTGTGTTTGCTTCGTCCTAAAATGTGGGAAGAACTATTGCATGTGTTCTACCTGCTTGTGTATGTATGTGTGTGCGTGCACATCTATGTGTATTCATAAATGTAAGTTAGGGAAAAGACAACAGCACTTACCTCTTTGTGGTATCTAATTGAATGCCTGGAAAAACAAACAATGTAATAATACTCTTATCTAGTAGTTACAACATTTTCTCCATAATGGATAAACTGGAGCATCAGATGCAATTGAGAAAAAGTTAAAACATACTTAAATCACACTGAAATCAACGCAGGTTCCGATGAGCCTTCCCTATATCCAGAGCTGCTTTCTTTTATTTGTGATGTTTAGCACACGCACAGCCATGGCGCATGACTGTAAAGAGAACTGGCAAAATGGACTGGACACTGGAATATGGCCACCGTCTCTGCATTTGCAAATGCTCTTTTCTTCAATTGCATGATAACGGGAATTGCTCCAACGATCTGGTTTCCACGAACATTTCTCCATTTGATTATAGGCATGTGTGTGGCAATGGGGAGGGATGTGAGCAATGCTTGATTGTGTAAACTGGCCCTAGCTCCTTTGAGTGTAAGGCTTCTTGCTACAATAGCCTCTTCTCCCCTCCTTCCTTCTGTTCCTCTCTGTTTTATCTACTAACTGCAGTTAAGCTTTTGGCTTAACAGAACAGTTTCCCCATTCATACTCCCAGAAAATTGGAACATGTCTGTGGTTATAGTTCCAATTGTTTACATCAGTAGAAGCTTGCAGGCAATTTTAGTTCTCCCGAATGATTTGTACTGTCCTTTTTTATTATGGCCTATAAAACAAATTAAACACAGTGATATCTGGCATCTTTCTCTTCATGTTGCTCATTGAAAAACAAAAAAACAAAACAAACCGAAGGCTGAACTCAAGACGCGTTTGCCTGGAAGTAAGTTCCATGAGACTCAGTGGGACTTATCAGTAATTCTGTATAGGTTTCCAAACTTTGAGAAGCCCTAGAGACTGCTGCCTGATTTATAAATGTCATTGAGCAGGCTATAATAGTGTGTGGGAGTGCTCCCCCCTAAGTAGCAACTTATTGAACCCTTGATACATATAGCATAATGTTCCCTGTCACTTTCGAGAACCACCCAAAATTGGGTCATGGCACACTGGTGGGTCCAGGACCCACAGTTTAGGAATCACTGCTGTATAGAAAAACTGCCTCTATCAAAACACTTACAAAATATATGCTTCATGATAAAATGATGGATGGGTTTTGCAACACTGGTTGGTTAAAAAATTGTTTTAAAAAAGAAATGCTTAAAAAATGTGGCAATGTCTGCATTGTATACAGCACATGTCCATGATGTAATTCTTTGGATGCATGTTTTTTAAAAGAGAAAAAAAGAACTGCAGGTTGGGTTGCAACTTTATACACACTTCCGGGAGAAGACGTTCTATCAAACTCAGTGAGGCTCAAGAGACATGCATAGGATTCTGCTGTTGAAAATGTACTGCACACATATATGCAAAGACATTTCGGGCGCAATCCAAGAGCACCCTAAGAGTGATGTAAGTTGCTTGCATTGGCCCAACACGATTGCAAACATGCCGTCAGGCCCGTCTGTGCTGAGCAAATGGGTGCTGGGCTGGTGAAAGCAGCAGCATCGACCCATGGATGTTCGATGCTTGAGTTCGAACCGACCTGAGTTCGGCCAGGGCAGGGCTTTTCTGGGCAGGAGGAAGGCTGGAGGGAGGCAGGGAGGAGGCGGAGGGAGGCAGGGGGAGGGCGGTCCTACAGGCAAGATGACCTGGGGCGGGGGAGGAATCTGCAATTATGCTGCATCCAACCCCCCAACATCAGGCCACGCAGCCCTAATTTGGGCTGCTGCAGTCCGCTTCGACTTGCGCCTGTTAAATAGGAGGCAGGAGTCTGAGCATCCCTATTGGGCAGCTTGCAGCTTACCGTGGGACAAGGGAAAATTTATCTGCTCGGCTCGAACTAAGCTGCTGCTCTTGATTAGGATGCAGCACAGGCCGGCTGGCCTGCCTGCTCCTGCCCGAGTTAAGATTGGGCTGCCCAATATTTTGCCACAATGCATCAATGCTCAGAATATTTGTTGTTATTTAGCAATGAAAGGCACCACCGATGGAATAATGTTCCAGCATGAGAGATCATATTTATAATGTGATTGCTTTGTGTCCACGGCACCTCCCCCATTTTAAAAATACAGAAAAAAATTCCCAAATATTGTTCCCAAAATATTCCCAAATATCTGGGCCCACTGCAAGGAGCAGCAGTGCTGAAATGGCTGCCGCTGTATCCTGCAGGGCTGGGCCAGTTGCTGTGGCCTCCTCGTAGGAAGGGAACATTTTGTCTAAAGCTCCATGGTTGGCAATTGGTCTCTTTGGAACTGTGCCTGCTATTTAGTGGGTGCAGAACAAAGGAAGTCTGTGTTGGATGGAGCGGCTTGGGAGGGGGCACAGGATTGGGTGGCAGCCTCTACTACCATCCCTGCCCCCTCCCATCTGGCTCAGCCTCTTGTCTTCCCCCTGCCTCAAAAGGCCTCACTGCCGGCTGGTGGGAGCCCTTCCCACTGCCTGCTCCAGTCCAGCGTCTTCCTGGCACCGAGTGCATTATGGCACTTTTATGATACCCAACGCCTGCAGTATGAGCGTACCACCAGTGCTGGGTTCCATAGGATTGGACTCTTAGTAAGCAGTTTATAGTTTTGGTGGGTGTATCACATTTTCAATCGATTGCTTTGATAATATTATACACAGTCATCTATTATTCGGAAACGTAACAGAACATGTATTTATGGATTACAATCTATTTTTGTGCTGTAAGTTTAGTAGTACAATACTTAGCAATTGCACATGACCCCAAATAACCTAGCTCTGACTCATAATAGTGCGTCACTCAGTCCACATCATAACATGTATTTCCCCCTTTTCAGACAGTGATTAAGGAAAGAAGAAGTGCAGCAAATGTACTCTGATGTGCATATGCTGCACTTTTGTTTATGATTTGTTTATGGTTTTTGAAACATATAGTAACTGTAAATGCTTCATCTGCATGTACTCTGACCTAGGATAGATGGTTTAGCTTGGTTTTAATTAAAAGTGCCATTCAAATGAGAAATTCTCATTTCTGTGGTTTTGGAGAAGGAGGAAAGCTAAAAGACCAGTGGCAATGAATATTCAGAAAGAAGGAGACCCCAGCTGACATTTTGAAACAAATGGCCCTTTACAAGGAGTGGTGGTGAAAATGCTGATCTGCTTCTAATGAACAAAGCATTTGTAATTCTAAACCCTGCCCATGGTGATTTGAGGTCTCCACTTTGACATAATTTAGCTTGTGGTGCTTTGTGAATCGAGCTAAAATGTAGATTGTCATGGTTTGCGTCTGTAGGGAAACGTTCTCATCTGTCCCAAACAAAAAATAGGACGAATTCTAACCTATAATTGCAAGATGGGCTTTGAAGTATATACTGCTTTGATAATCACATGTTGATCTTGGGTACAAACAAGTTATTTTGGAAGAGTGGTTTTGTTTAATGTGAATGTTAACGGATTATTTGTAGGCATAAAGCAATGAGAACATTCTTTTTTACAGTGCTACTTGGGAATAGAGATCTCTTTTGCCATTATCTTGGGTGCCACCTTAAACTCAGATTTCACTCCCGACACACTTGCAACCCAGTCCTAAGCACCCATTTTCACTGATTTACAAATAGTGTTAATATTCCTGCTCAAAGTACCTGAGGTCACAGGCGCACTTGGAAAAGCATTCCATGAAATCTGTGCGGTTAAAGACTGGCCACTGGAGTGATTTTTTTTTTTAATGAGGTGGTTCCTGTATGAGGAACACAAGATCTGATCACCGCTTCCCATACTATTGTTTCTATATATTTGCAGCGAAGCTTTCACTTCATCAGTCCAATTGCGTGGACAGATCTGTTATGTCAGGCTGCATTATCAAAGGTTTATTTTGAGAATTTTTCAAACTGAACATGTTTTGACTGGCAGTTCTTGAAGTGCTGTGTTGTTAACCCCGTGCCCCCGGTTGTGCTGGTTCTATTGTTTTCATTCCGTGATACTTTTCTTGACTTTGGCACTCTTTAGAGCAGCTGTGGGGGACAGTAAACTCTAAAATTCACATTGCCAGCTGGCAGCTGTCCCGAAAGGGCTGTCTGCCAGCAATAGATAGACAGAGCATCTTGCCCTTGGGTACAGGGCGTATGTTTGCCACAGTGAGATGCTGCTTGCTTGTATTGGAAAGAGAATGCAGAGTGTGAAGGAATTAGTAGAGCTTTGAAATTTAGGGCGCAATCCTCAACTGAGTTAGGCCAGCATAAGCTAAACCAGCAAAGTTTGGCCAGCACAAGGGACACTAAAGTATGTTTGGACCACTTGTGGAGCCAGAGAGGCCAGCACACAGACCTGTGTCATCCTCCCTGACTCTGAGAGTAGTCCAAACACGCTTTATGGTGGCCCTTGTGCTGGCCAAACTTTGCTGGCTTTGTTTATAGCAGTCTAATTCCAGTTTAGGATTGCGCTCTCAGAGATTGGACATGATTTGTGGCTAGCTTCTAGTTTCAGATATTACGCCTGCAGTGCAAGCCTAAATGCATTGTTTACGTTAACATATTACTCTTTCTTCAGGGAGTTCAGGACAGAGTAAAAGCTCTTTCTCTTCCATTTTATCCTCACAACAACCTTGTGAGGTGGGCCCAGGATCATCCATTCGGTGTCAAGGCCAAATGGGGATTTGCAGCTGAATCTCTCTGCTCCTAGACAACATTCTCTGTTTCACTGGCTTTCAAGAAGTACCTCCTAAAGCAGTGGTCAGGTTTTTACCCCAAATGGGGTAAAAATGAAATTCCTGGGGGTAATGGACAGATAGGAGTATGCCCCGCCCCCTTTTCCCTCATCCTTCCTTCATGACCACTGTTCTCTCTTCTGACCAATGGGAAGTTCCTCTCATGCTTGATGAATTTCCTTTGCTTCCTATAGGAGATTAGAAGCGGCAAGGTACTTGGCCCCCAATAGGCAGTGTTCCCCTCCCTTCCCAGGCAGCGAAGAAGGCTGTGGTTATCGATCCTGCTGCTGGTAGAGGGAGAAGGAAGCAACAGCAGAGAAAATGGTGGCCGTGGCTGCAACTGCGGTGGTGCCGGGTGATGGGGGAGCCGGCGCGGCCAAGCCTATTCTGGGCAGCGAGGCCGGCGCAGACCCGCTCCCGGCTGGCACTCAGGCTGCCGTGGAGTCGGCGGTGCTCAATGCCAGGGAAGAGCCTGAACCAGCTCCGGGTGGGGAGGCCGAGGAGCTGCCGCTGCCGCCGCCACCCAGGAGCCTGGCAGGGACGCGAGACGTGCAGGCGTGGGGGAGGCTCTGGTGAGCGGCTGAGGTGTGTGTGCATGTGCCCGCAGGCGCGCACGTGTGTGTGTGTGTGTGTGTTGAGAGGACTTCTGTGGACGTGCCTCTTTGCTTGTGAGCAGCTAGGGCTCTCCCTGGGTTTGCCTTGTCCCAAGGAGTGGGGCGGGCGAGTGGGGGGAGGGCTGGGGTGCCTGCGCCTGCACAGGGAATCAGGGACACAAAGAGAGGTGGGAGGCAACAAGGCAAGGCGAACAGCAGAAAAACAAAATCAGAACTGCTGTTGCTGGCCTGTGTGTGTGTGTGTGTGTGTGTGTGAGAGAGAGAGAGAGAGAGAGAGAGAGAGAGAGAGAGAGAGAGAGAGAGAGAGCACCGGCCAGCCCCAATCTGACTTCATTACAGAGAGAAATCTTAAGTCCAAGCACCTAAACCTGTTGTCAAAAAGGTAAGCTAGTTGTAACCCAGAAGGGTTGAATTCTATTCTCTCAAGGTCTGCAGGTGTACCCAAACTCTTTACAACTTCATATTTACATAGCATTAATTAAGCTCATTAATTAATCAAATAAAAAGCAATGGGTTCCAGTATGTAATATTTTTCTTTTGTTCTGGCGGGGGCGGGGGTTTAACATCAAGGGGGTAACGTCGGCGTATCTAAATATATTTTGGGGTAAAAGGTAAAAAAGTTCCCTGACCCCTGTCCTAAAGCGAGGATGCAGGCGGGGGCTGTGCTCCTTCTAATGTGGTTCACAGATAATTTATCCTTGGATCCTGGCAAGGCTCAGGCTGAACATCATGCCATTTCTGTGCGTGGAAGTCCCAGATGAATAGAACAGGCTGGCCATGGTTTTTGAGTACGGAGGGAAATACACTCTGCAGGTCCTCAGAGGCACACTTCTGCTCTCTCTTCCCTGCCTGTCCCACCACCTTGCCTTCACTTCCCCTCTTGCAGGTGCAGTCCATGGCATGACATTGGCATGAGTGCTGCCACTCTTAGGGCACAATCCTAAACTGAGTTAGGCTGGCATAAACTAAGCCTGCAAAGTTTGGCCGGCACAAGGGCCACCGTCAAGTATGTTTGGACCACTCTCTGCATCAAAGAGCCCAGCACACAGACATGAGCCATCCTCCCTGACTCCGAGAGTAGTCCAAACACACTTTATGGTGTCCATTGTGCTGGCCAAACTTTGCTGGCTTAGTTTATGCCGGCCTAACTCCAGTTTAGGATTGCGCTCTTAGCTGTATTCACAGCCCCAGTGCATCACATTTTTATTTATTTAATGTTCCAGGCTTGTTATGGAGGGACCTCCAAGTAAAAAATCCTGTTGGGTGAAAAAGGAGGTGGAATTTTGGACTGAGAATTATGGAGTTATTCAAAGAAATGGGAAATCATTGTGCATATTGTGTCATGAAACTTTTGTTCTGGCGGGGGAGGGGGTTGACACACCAGCAGAGCTGAGTTACAAATTTTCCAAATTTCTGACAGACCAAGCCCAAAAGGTTTGCCATCACTGTCCTAAAGTGCAGTGGAATGCACTATAGCAGTGTTAATCAAACTGTGGGTTGGGACCCACTTGGTGGGTCATGACCTGATGTCAGGTGGGTCGCGGCAAGCTGGGAGCAGCCATCTTGGAAACTGCAGACCTTACTCTTGTTATAATCCTTTTGTGAGTGTTAACATTTTGAACTTTAAAAAAAAAATTGTTTTTAGTTCGATGCTTTTATTTCATATTTTGTCCTAATCTTACTTTCTGTCAGGGATGTTTCATGGTTGTACAATTGCTGCAGTCCAAGAATGCCAATTTGCATTTCAAGCGTGTCACCTTATTATTTTACAATGATAGCACTTCCTGCTTGATGATGTCATTTCCTGCTATGACATCACTTCCCAGTTAATGATATTACTTCTGGTGGGTCCCAACACAAATGCCATTCTAAAAAACAGGTCCTGGTCTAAAAAGTTTGAATACCACTGCACAATAGTATACGAGCTTAGGGCTGCAGTCTTAGATGTGGTGAGTGCACATATATATGCAAACCTCATGCTTGCAAGAATAATGCCTGTCTCATCAGAGCAGGGGGGTGGGGGATATAACCTGTAGTGTTTTAATTTAGAATCCATTTTTTGTGTGTGTATTTTTCCAGGTCATTATATTTCTTTGGACACCTCACAGGGAACACCTGGTGACACTGCAGTCTTGCTCAGCCCTGAACTATATTCTGAAGAATGGAGCTGTATCAGACTCATTTATCAGATTGCATCCTCCTCAGTGTTGCCAGTCCATCCCACTGCCTTGAAATTGTACCTAAGGGTAGCAGGGGAAAGTTTTGATCATTTACTGTGGACGACGACAGAGCGCTCAGAGAGCTGGCTCATAGCCAGCCTAGATATGCGGAACAGTACAAATAAGTACAAGGTAAGCCTGACTTTAAGACGCATGGCACTTACTCCTGTAGACCCCGTCCCGAGCAGCATGTACCATTCCACTGCTACATGGCTGTAGTCTTTGCCTGATCTGGGCATCGGGACACTCTGGGTAGTTACATCTATGGCACAACGTCCCGGCAGGCTTTGCACCAGGACGTCACCATAGACATGACTGCCCAGAGTATCCCTATGCCCAAATCAGGCAAAGACTGCAGCCATGGAGCAGTGGAATGTTACACGCTGTTCCCATGGGGGAGGTATTTTAGCAAATGGTGGCTCCAGCCTGTGGGCCAGGGTTTGGCGAGCGCTGCTGTAGACAATCAAGATTGCTTTTGGATTGAAATATAGGAGCAAGGCTGTGGTTCCCAAACATTTTTGTCTGGTAGCTCTCTTGATCTACTATGCCATTGGCCACAGCTCCCAATTAGGGCTACAATTCTATACATTATATAGGGTGGCAGGTTCTGCAAGGATTCTGCGGGAGCCATGGAAACTAGCCTGTACCTTGGCTGCTTTCCATTGCTCCCGAGAAAGCCATGGATTACAATTTGGGAACCACTGGAGTAAGGGTAAGGCTCGAGAGATGTTTCTTGGGTTTACTTAGTTACTCCTGTAAACGTTGTAGTTCACTCTTTCCCTACGGGAGCATGAGTGGATGAAAAACTGTAGAGAAATGCATGCATGCCTTAACATGCACATAGCATAATGAATTAAAAGTTGATTGCTCATGAAACTCCTTGTACAGGCATAGTGGCATCTTGGACCCTCAGCTCTATGCTTTTTAATTTTTTTAAATCAAAACCCCTCTGTCTGGAAGTAGCTGTAACCATCAAAGAAAACATCATGGAAAATCAAAGCGAATTCACTGGAACGGAAACAAGATGGATTCCCTCCCATGATTGTTGTCCAAGGACCTATATACAAACCGAAAACATTTATATACTGTATTATATAGTTGACTTCATGGAAATGTGTGTGTACAAAAGGTTTTGACAATTCTGATTTCCAAAAGTTTTGCTAGAGTCTGATTTAAAATAAATGGATCTGCTTGTGGTAATTGATATGGTATATCAATGTGTGAGATGTTCATGAAACCATGACTGAGCTTGAGCTATGCTACGAATATACTCCCTCCCTCCCCTTCCCCCTCCCTCCCTCCCTCCCTCCCCCCCCTTCTCTCTCTCTCTCTCTGCACAGATGCTAGCTGGAGACTGAAGGTTTGGTTCCCTGCAGGCTCATTCCTTTAAGATGGTCCTGAAAAAAAGAGAAATATAGAACTGCTTTTTCCCCATTTTTTTTAATTTTAACAAATGCAAATATTAATTTTTTTTGTCTCTCTGCCTTATCTTGTAGATCATACTAGAAGGGGTATTGGGAAGAGAACCTTTTGCCAGCATAGCTGTTTTTGAAATTAAAATAACTACTGGCTACTGCATAGGTAATAATTGCTTGTAATAATTGTAATAATTGCCATCAATACAAATAAGAATTATGTGCTTAATTGTGAAACCACCAATAATAAAGAGTGCTTGAAAAATGATGAGGGACGTGGCTCATAGAAATATGAATGGATAGATTTGCTTCCATTCATTGCTGATGATGAGGTTTGCAACTGGGTGTTGGCTGACAAATTCAAATACACAATGAAAGCCAAACACCTGATCTGGCAATACTGGAAAACAGCAAATTCTGCACACGTTGGACATAGAACAGAGGACTTCTTGTGATCTGGTGGTCAAGGAGAAAAGGGTGATTAATGGACAAGCTACCAAATGCCAAAAGCTATCAAATGCCAAAATTCTTGGAGCTATTAACAAGTCATGTTTCAGTATTAATCTGTATGGTTCACCTCCTGTTCCCTCTCTCGTTTCTGTTATGTGTGTTGATCATTTGGTTCATGATTCAGTGGATGAGGGGTAATGATGGGCAGGAAGGAGATATAGTTGCTGCTTTGTTATACATCTCTTCAAATGAAATAAAATAGTTTTGTTAACTTGTAACGTTTTTTTTTTTAAATGAATGCACTGGTTATACCCAATATACAAGATCTATGGCAGAGCCATGAAGAAGATGCTCTCAAACGTGCTGTATTCTTTACATTACAGAATGTAATTTTGAAGAAAATCATCTGTGTGGTTTTACAAACCACTGGAACCCGAACGTGAACTGGTTTGTTGGTGGAGGCAACATTGGAAATTCACAATCTATCCTTCTAAGAGATCACACCCTTCACGATGAATTTGGTAAGCAAGAGACATAATTTACTTGGAAAGGGGTGGGGATGAGATTTTTTGAGGGAGTTTTTCCTTAGCATTTTCATTTACAGGCCGGGGCGGGCGGGAAAGCGGCAGAACGTGCTGTTACGCAATGGGCGGACTGCCGGTCAAAGGTAAGGGGCAGGTCATTCAGGTACCGGCTGAATGCCGCCGCTGGGGCTCTCCCATAACTGGAAAATATTATCACAATTTGTGCATTTTCTCTTGTCACTTGCAGCTAATGAGTTGCTAAGTGTGAAAAAGATGCTTATTTCTGCTTAATGACATCACTTCCTGCTTAATGACCACTTCTGGCCCTCAGTAGGCATCATAAGTGCTATTCGGCCCACTGTATGAAATGAGTTTGACACCTCTGCTTTAGAGAATCCGCTTGAAGAAAAATGGAAAGTGAGGGGAAATTGCAAAGAAAAATCCTTCAAACCAAACCATTTCATGCCATTTCTTACATAAAAGGGGCATTCATCTGACATCAAGCCCAGCTTCCCATAAACATTTTTCCTTCTAAAATATTTACATATATGGCATACATAAGCACAACTGTGCTTTGCCTAATTTCCAAAGAAATGATGCCTTTCATTTTTCATTCCATGTTTTGTATTTCAGGCCTGTTTTCTTTCCAAGTCTGGTAGTTTTTCATTCATAGTAGTACTAATTAATCACTACTCGTGATCTGACTTATTCAGGAGCTGTTTCCAGAGCAATTTCATTGGCTTTTCATCAGCTATTTGCACAGACATCTACTGTAGAATAATTAACATGAGTAAAATTAATTGCATTTTCGCTCCCAATTCTGGGGCAAGGGTATGATTCTGCTTTGACTTCATTATCTTGAAATATGCAATGAGTTGCATAACAAGCATTCATGGTAGCGATATGCAAAACCTGCCCCTATATTTCTCTGGAACTTTCCAGAGAAAAACTCTCTGGAAGAACTCCACTGAGTGTATTTGATAAATATTCTTGCTTTTAGGAGTGATGGGAATATATCAGTTGCCCTTCTAGATGTGTATCCAAATGCAGGTGTTGCTCATTGTTTTCAGTGCGCTATGTATGAAAATATGGATGCTGTCTTTACCTTCTGGTGGTTAATTTCAGATATGTCCTTCATTAAATGAATGTGGCAAGGCATGTCACCTTTTCTCCTTCAAGAAATTGGCTCTGCCGTTTAAGATTCTAACCTCCGTGTTTTTACAAACTGGGGATGAGAGGATACTTTAAAGCTGAATTAGAGACCCCTTCAGAGATGTTAAATCACCAGCTGTAACATTTGGGCAATGGAATGTCTGAGTGCAACAGATACATTTGGTTCTGAAATGATAGCAGACAGCAGCAAATCCAGAGGCTACTTGTGCTCATTCAGCAGATTTTACTCAGTCCCATGTGATTTGTGATTTTGATGAAAAAGGAAATTCCATAGCTATGTTTGAAGAAGCGATTTCCCAGTCAGCATATCATTATGCTGTTAGAATTATCCTGTCTGTTGTGGTTTTACTGCAGAGATGGAGAGGCCATAATCCACAGAGCCTCTTTCAGTTTGTCAATACACAGTTTGGCTTGTGTATGCACAAGATGGAGCTTTCAGCAGTTTTAAAAATAGCAGCATCCCTGCCCTCCCACATCATCTTAGAAATGCTAATGAGGTGTCACTGATAGAATGTTGGACTAGTGGCTTTCAGTTCACAAAACCTGCCTCTCAGTCTAACCTATGCCATAGGATGTTTCTATATATATAAAAAAGGATGTGTGTGTGTGTGTGTGTGTGTTCCAGCATAACTCTGGAATACCTGGAGTGATTGACACCAAACGTGGTACACATATGCCTTACGATCCGGAAAGAAATACTGCGGGGGTAAGACACCCCTAGCGCCCCTAGGGGTGGGGGTGCGAAGGGGGTTACATGTAAAAATAATCGGAAACGGCAGATATTAGTGTCAAATCCATAGTTTTCGGGGTCGCTGAGATGAATGGTGACATTCCCAATGCCGTTTAAGTTCAGGTTCAGCCCCCATCAGCATGGGGGGTGAGAAGGGGTGCAAGATGCAGTGCTTGGAAATAGAATATCCGCAGCACACTGATGGTGGTGTAGAGGACCCCATTTGATTTCAGATTTCACATCTCACTTCTAGAAATAATGTGGGGGTAAGGCACCCCTAGGGGTGGGGGTGGGAAGGGGGTGACATGTAAAAATAGTCAAAAACGGCTGATATTTGTGTTGAATCCTTAGTTTTTGGGGTTGCTGAGATGAACGGTGACACTCCCGATGCCGTTTAAGTCCACGTTCAGTCCCCATCAGCATGGGGGGTGAGAAGGGGTGAAAAAGATGAATGTTCCAGCGTAACTCTGGAATGCCTGGAGCAATTTACACCAAACTTGGTACACATATGACTTACACTCTGGAAAGAAATACTGCAGGGGTAAGACACCCCTAGCACCCCTAGGGGTGGAGGTGGGAAGGGTGTGATGTAAAAATAATCGAAAACGGCTGACGTTAGTGTCGAATCCATAGTTTTCGGGGTCGCTGAGATGAATGGTGACACTCCCGATGCCGTTTAAGTCCATGTTCAGCCCCCATCAGCATGGGGGGGGGTGAGAAGGGGTGAAAAATAAAATGTCCAAAATGACCACCATTAGTGTCAAATCCATAGTTTTCGGGGTCGCTAAGCTGATTGGTGACAGTCCCGATGACATTTAAGCCCAAGTGTAGTCGAACTCTGTAGAACCTTCTGGAAATTTTTAGAAATCATTATGCCCCGGTCTTGGACTCCAATCAAATACTTGCCATGTGACCAGGCGTAGTCACTGAATACAAGTCTATCGATACCATAGTAGATGCCTATGAGGTCGTCAATTTCCCATCAGACTTCCTAAACTCACTTGATCCAGCTGAATTGCCACCACATCGTCTTTTACGGTGGGATCTCCAATTATTTTACTATGGGACCTCGACCCGCCAAAACTTTGCAACGGCACAAGGCTGTATGCCAAGAAGATGCTGGGTACTGTAAGCAACTATCTTAACAAGAAAGGGAGAGGGTGAAACAGTTTTTATCCCACAGATAACATTCTGACGGATCTTCCTTTTAATTTTAAGAGATTGCAATTTCCAGTGAGACTTGCATTCTCGATCACGATCAACAGATCACAAGGGCAGTCTATTAAGTACTGTGGAGTGGATTTGAGATTGCCATGTTTCTCCCACGGACAACTTTAAGTTGCTTGCTCAAGGGTGGGTTCACCCAATAATTTATTTATTCTTGCTCCTGGAGGTGAAACTACAAATGTTGTTTATAATCAAGTTTTGAGTTAAATTTAGATTATAGTGAATTTGTAAAAGATTTTACTTTATAATTTTTATACTGTACTTATACTTTTAATTTCCTGTACATAAAATTACTTCAATTTTACACTATAGATAGAATTCATTCCTTTTCCTGTCTAATAGAAGCTTGGGATAAATAAATACCCAGGCAATGCCGGGTAAGGACAAGCTAGTTGAATGTAAAGTGGGATGGCCTCATAGATGCTACTCTCAAATCTCCAAGGGATGGGATTAAAAGGTAATAAGTAGCTTCTGACCAAGAGTGATGTAAAGCATCAGCCAGGTTAGGCACTGACTGAGAACCCCTGCTCATCAGAGGACGCATCTGACTAGTCTGACCTCTGAACCCTCAGTATGGGCAAGAATGGTAGTGTCCAGTCGGCCATTCCGGAATGACACGGGGGTGCAGTGTAGGACTTCGCTACAGCGCTCTCAGCAATCTGGTGTCAGCACTGCTTCTGACACACCATGAGGGCTGCTTCATGTTTTACAGTTTTACATATTTCATACTTACGTTGTACATAGGGTTACCAGACACAAACGGGGACAGAGTGCCTATACCTTTAACTATTGTATAGAAGAGGGAGTTTGGGCAGGTGCAGCTCATCATGGAAAGGTTTTGAAACTTCACCTGATAAAAAAATTCACCTCTTCTATACAATGGTTAAAGGTATAGGCACTCTGTCCCACTTTGTGTCTGGTATCGCAATGAGCCATCCAAATCTGTCTCTCTCAGAATACTCTTACTCTCTCTCGGAATAGAACTTGTTATTACCCCTGCTAACTGGGCAAGAGACACTTTTTCAGGTGGTGTTCCTCTTATATTTAGCAGGGGGAGAGTAACTGTCCCTCTTCACCCCTGCACAGTCTTTTTAGTGGCTGTTGCTGGTGGTCTGCCTTTTTTTTAGCTTGTGAGCCCTTTGGGACAGGGAGTCATTTAACCTTATTACTATTACTATTTGCCTGTAAACCTCTTCGTGAACTTCGTGTTGAAAGGTGGTATATAAGTACCTGTTGATTAATTGATTGATTGATTGATTGATTATTACTAGAGGGCTATGATGTAGCCTTGCCTACAGTATTCTTCAGATAAGGCCACACCATAACTGCTTGAGAGCACCTGGTCACCGGATGCTACTGTGCAGTTACACCATGCAACAGAGACACAGTTGCTGGTGGTGGAAGAGATCAGGGCTGTAGAGGAGAATACCCCCAAACTCCAATGGTTAGATGTTTTCTTCTTAGAACTTTCTTTTCCAAAGCATGTTTATGATTTGTCAGGTGCGCTCAGCAAAATTATTGTGATAAATTAACAAAAGGTGAGGAGAGGAGACAAAATTAAATTTATTATACTTCTTATTATAAGAACATAAGAAAAGCCTTGGTGGATCAGGCCAAGGGCCCATCTAGTCCAGCTTCCTGTATCTCACAGTGGCCCACCAGATGCTTCAGGGAGCACACAAGACAACCTAGATACTTGTATCTCGCTGCCACTCCCCTGCATCTGGCATTCTGAGGTACCCTACTACTCTTGCACCACCCCCAAGGAAGACATCTGACTGAGGTTGGGGTTTACCTTTATTAAACACAAGTGGCCAGTTTTTAAGTCATGAAGCCTACTGAACACACTGTCCCATCCTCACCACTCTGGGGTATCCTGAACAAGCATGTGAAATTACACTTCAGCTTGTCCATGGGAGATACAAATACATACATGGGAGAACCATACAAATGTTAAGTCATTCAGTTTTAAGGAGTTGTATACTCAGTATTTATTGTGTACAGTAGCTGCGTATCAAATGTATGCGTACTTCATATACGTACTAAATGTGGTTCTTTTGAAATGTGTCATCATGCACAAATATTATGTTTTAGGTCACTACATGTACGTGGACTCTCTCTATGTCAAGCACTTCCAGGAGGTCGCTCAGCTGGTCTCACCTAGGACAACAATTCCTATGTCAGGCTGTTTGTCCTTTTATTACCAAATGCAGCAGGAAAGTGGCATTGTTTTTACTGCCTACATGAGGGACATCCATGGTTTTTATGAAGAACTTTGGAGAGCCGACAGTCTCATGACTACAGACTGGGTTTTAGGAGAAGTTGACTTCAGTGCACCGTACCCAATGGAGGTAAGGCCATCAAATACGTGACCTGTGCAAAGTACAGTCGTCCCTTATCTTAGTTGCAGTTGACTTGCGCTAATTCAACTTCCCATGGTTGGCAAAACAAAAACAAACAGAAGTTTTAATATCCAGGCAATTCCACCCATCTTTCCATTTATTAAATACATACCAGATCGTAAGGTCAGAAAATGAAGCTACTATTCTCCCCATAGGATTCAAATTCCACCAGTCTTTTAGGGCGCAATCCTATGCAGCGCCGGAATGGCGAGGCCGACTTGGCAGCGCCATATTCGATGCTGCATAGGAGAGGCTGGAGCCCCCCCCACAGCAAGGGAGCGTTCGCATTTAGCCCCCCCCATGGCTAAAGAGCGGGCGCAGATCCAAGGAGACCGTGCAGCCCGAATCAGGCCTTGCGGCCTCGCGGACAGACTTAGGAGGTGGCCGTATGGCCACCTCCTAAGCCCGCTCCTGCCCCGCCCAAGTCCCGCCCTGCCTCCCTCCCTCTCTCCCACCAATCCCTGTCCCGATATAGGACAGAGCCTCCCTTGTGCCGACCGGCTTCAGTTGGCGCAAGGGAGGCTCTCTGTCGGCGCTCTGAAGCCAATGCTGCTCGTAGCGTCAGCTTCAGAGTGTTAGCACTGAAGCAGGGGTGTTGTTTGGCGCCCCTGCGTCAGCGCTGATGTAGTACTGACGCAACGACATTGCGTCAGCGCTATGTCCATTAGAGGATTGCGCTGTTAACACTTTCTGAGGCTTGGGGAACCCTGCGGGGGGCTCCCCACACACCCCAGACACTAGCACTGTCAGGGAAAAAAGTCCCTTTGCCCACAGCAGCAGTGTGATCCTGGGGATCCTACTGCTGTCTTCCTCCTCTCCCCGTCCCTTAAAGGGGCAGAAGCAGTTGCTTCTCAGGGTGGTGGGTCACAACCCACCACTTTGGAAACTACTGCTCTAGGCTCTAATTCTAAGCATGCTGACTAGGGAGTAAGTCCCACTGAACTTGCAAGTAAGCATGTTTAGGATTGTACTGCTAACTCTCCTGTATATTGCTCTTGCCAGGGGGTGAAGCATCTGAGGATCTTTTTTTATTTTTCATGTTTCAACTGAACCACATCTGATCCATCTTGTGAGCTGTACAGCTGACATCCAGTTCACTTTTTTCCCTTCGTGAGAGTTGTCATGGCAATGATTTGGTGTCAGTAACAACCATGAGCAAGTATTCTCTTTCATGTACAGCAAGTCCTCACTAAAGTCGTTTTGTTCAGAGTCATTTCATTATCAAGTTGATGAGGAAAAAAAGGCCTGTGCCATTGTTTATGTGGAGTTTGTACATACTCCTCAGATCTGCATGGGTTTTCTCCAGCCTGGAAAGCTTATATTTATTTCAATGTTTAATATTAGAAGTGCTTTGGGTCTTTATTTAGAAAGTTTGGTGACGTTTTTATGACCAGAAATATGCAATAGGAGTGTAACTCCTGCGTATATCTCTTTATGTATATCAATTAGCCTGTTGTAAAACTGGTTTCATTAGATGCTGCTTCGTTTAAAGTGGCACTTTCCAAGAACCTATCAACAACTTCAAGTGAGGACTTGCTGTATGTTATTGGTTAGGGACCTGCCATGAGGGCCTGCTTTTTCAGAAGCAGATGTTCTGCATTTTCAGAATCTGCACGGTAGTCAATTAAAACATTATGAGACGGTTTCCTGTGTGAAAATGTATTACACTGGGCCCTCTTTATCTGTGAACTTAGCACTCAACTATGCTGGGGGGTCTCAGAACAACTCCTGGATGTGACCGGAACTGCTTTCCGGTAACATCTGAGAGGCTTCTGAGAAAGCCAGGAGACCTCTGCCTGTGACCTCTGGAGGGATAGCCAGTGATGTCATGCACCCACTACGCACCACTACGCGAGTACCGGTTCCTAGAAGTTGAGCTGGCCCCGCCCACTCGAAGCTGGCCCCTGCTATTTAACCAGGGAACAGTTGAAGCAAAATATGTATATACACATCTCTAGAAAGCAAAGCAATAGAAGTTAAATCAACACTAACCACAAGCTGAAGTTATTACAAACATGATCACATCCATGGCAACAATCATGACCTCACTTCCGGCTTATGACATCACTTCCGGTGGGCGGACCCCGACAAGTGCCAATCAAAAGTGAGTCCCTGTTCCTAAATCATTTGGAT
The DNA here is from genome assembly GCA_029204185.1 of Lerista edwardsae. Lineage (NCBI taxonomy): Eukaryota > Metazoa > Chordata > Lepidosauria > Squamata > Scincidae > Lerista > Lerista edwardsae. The sequence goes on from JAJKFI010000001.1 coordinate 16,266,003, forward strand.
GACACCACTGGGGATAGCTGTGGCCCTCAAGTAATTGTGGTGCCAGGCTGGCCTCCCCGCATAGATTCAATATCCATGGAATTCGGTCTCCACGAAAGTGGGGGTCCTAGAGCGGATCCCTTCCGGACACCAAGGGCTCACTATATGGCGAGAATAAGCCATATAGCAGTTAAGTAACTGTGCTTGGGTGTTTGTTTCCAGGTTATTTTTGAAGTTGCTTTCAACAGTGCCAAAGGAGGATATATTGCACTTGATGACATTTCTTTCTCTCCAGTTTTCTGCAGTAATGAGACAGGTATGAGTTTTTCCTTTTCAATTTCTTTTCCAGATTTGTTTCTTGTTAGGTTTTAAAATGCCAGTGAACAAACAATTTTAGTGTAATTCCTGTTACAGGGTAGCGGCTTGTGTTATTTTTTAAAATAATGGTTTCATTGGCCACGTAAAACAAGGTGGTGGCTATCTCAACAAACTGCCAACAGAGAAAAATAACAGATCTGTGATAAAATGTCATCTGTGTCATTGAACAGCATTCAACTACAAATGATAATTCTGTAGGATGAGCTCTATCCTTATGCGTTTCCATTAAATTGACCCCATAATGTGGCGGATGTATTAAATTGTTGTAGCAATTCTGTTGACTACTCTGTTACTAGGTGTGCTTTTAAAACATGCGTAAGGGAGAAAGAAGGGGGAACAGAATGTATGGAAATAAGAATTGTCCAGGAGGAATAGGGGCTGTAATAGTGGAAAGGAAATAGAAAGTAATAGAGGCGAAAGATCAAGAGAAAGTCAGAGAAGATGCAAAGAAAGCACTAAGATTCTAGCTACAATGTGAGACTGGGACTGAGTCTTTCTTCTCTTGTAGTCTGAACCAGGATCATGGGCAAGGAGTGAGCCCTTTAGCAGGCCATGAAAACACTTCATTCAGTTGTGCTGCCTTTCGCATCATGCGGTCACTCTTAACCCATGTCCAAAGCTTCTGAGAAGGATATTGAAAGTGGAGATTTCCCTTGTGCTTAGTTCTTGATAATGCACTGGGGCTGTTCTTCAGACTACTTTTTAAACCAGGGGTGGCCAACCTTTCATCTTTAGGACTCCTGGACCTTTAAAAATTGTGTAGAGGAGGAAATTTCAGCAGATGCAGCTTCTCAACTGTGAGACGACAAGCTGCACCTGCTGAATTTCCCTCTTCTAAACAACTGTTAAAGGTCCAGGAGCCCTAAAGTTGAAAGGTTGGTCACCTCTGTTTTAAACTGTAGAAAACAGACTGAGTAATCCTGGACTTACGCTCACGCAACTCACCTACACAAGGAGGAAGTGATAGAACACTAACAGCATGAGCCTATGCATGTCTACTCAGTAGTGTCATCTGGCAACGAGCTGCCGGAACGCTAGGCGGGACTTACCACTTGATTGACAGGCTGTCCGTGACGCGTCGCCGCCCGCCTGCCTGCCACGTGGGCTCCCTCCGGTTGGCGCGGCCCTCCGCAGCTTGCCTAGGCACCTGGCGCGCCCCCCAGGCAAGCGGGCACCCTCTCCGAAGCCAGAGGTGCCTGCATGGCGGGCGGGCAGGCGGTGACACGTCACGGATGGGCAGCCAATCAGGTGGTAAGTCCCGCCTAGCGTTCCGGCAGCTCGTTGCCGGCTGACACCGCTGTGTCTGCTCAGAAGTTAGTCCTAGTGAGTTCAGTGGGACATACCCCCAGGTAAGTGTGCATAGGATTGTAGCTTAAGTGACAGCATGTGAGACACGGACCATAGAGTAGGGCTTGTGAGCCAGTGGTCAGGGTTGCCAAAGGCCAAGGCTACCTTGCCATATCTGCTGAAGCGAGCTTATAACATTGCAGAGTAATTTCCTCAGTAATTTCCTGGTTCAAAGGTGGGGGGAAAGGCCTGAAAAGCAAACCCAGGAGGGTTGGGCAATACCCTTAGCTGGTTGTAGGGAGGGAAGCACAACACAGGCCCCAAGATTATTTTCCTGGGGGAAGGAAAGGTGGCTCAGCAAGTGCAGGAGTGGCAATTTTTGTAGTGCTTGGAAAATGGAAGGAAGTGGTTTGATACCTCTCCTGGCTGCCAGGTGACACAGCAGTTTCCGTGTAGCAGAGGAAATGGGGTTTTATTTGTTGATAGACTGCCAGTGGGTCATGGCACAATTCACTGACAGCAGCAAGAATGGGGAAATGGTAGATGACAACCTGAGGGCCTGGAACCTTGCTTTTTTAATAACCGAAATTCCTGTAAAGAAGCATAGAGGCTATTGTGGGGTGATAATCTTTCGTTGTTGTTGCCTGATCACCCTTAATGCTCCATCCCGGGCTTGACATGGTGCTGCTATTGTGCTGCAGAAGCAAGGTCTTCTTGATTGCTCTGGAAGCCCAACCTTAAATTAGCATGCAACTCTTGACGGAATTTAGCCATGAAATTGGTGATGGAAGGAAGGCTGAAGGCATATCCTTTTTGTCTTTAATGGCATTGGTCACTCCAAAGCCACCTGCTTTACCAAATCTTTACCATATAAAGCCAGATCTCCTGGGTTTCCTTTTGGGGGAAGAAGTTAGCATTTTGTTAGTTACTGTATCAAATTGAGCAAGACCACCCTGCCACTGAATTGTAGCTTTTGTTTTTAAATTTAAAATGTATCTTGTATTTCCTTCAGGATTTCAGAGAAGTACCTTTGTGAAATCTTGGATATATGCAAATGTATTAAGTAATTGTTTGCTTCTCAGTTTGCTTCTCAAATAATTAAATATTCTTTATTAAGGCCATTAAAGCCTTACTTAAGCCTTCAATCAACTAAGTTCTTTGAATAATAAAAGCATGTCATTGTGAAATTTCCCACTGTGATGGTGAGATGTGATGATAACAATAAAGGGGAAAAAAATCCAGATTTCATTTATCATAGAAAAATCGAAAGCAGGCCAAAGAGCACTCTTGATACAAAACATATTTTCCTGGAAACATGGATGTTTGTGTTTTTAATATGCTAGAGGCTGTCACATCGATGACTTTAAAAACTAATTACATCTATAATTCTTATCTATGCATCTTTCAGATGGAGGCTCAGCAGAAAAATAAATGCCTTTCAGCATCTTATCTTGAAGCAGTTTTTGCACTTCTTCACATCTGCTGCTTATTTATGTTTATGTAGCCTTTTTTTTTGTTCTTGGCAGAAAATGAAGGAGGATCAAATTGACATGCAGAAGTGATAAAACTGACTTTTTCTTATCTGTGCAAAGATTCAGCATGACTCAATAGTCCACTACAGGCAAAGCACAAATATACAGATTCCCAAGGGGCATTAAAGTCTGATTTTCCTCTTCCTGAACTCCAAGTGCACACAGAGGCACATGCAGCCAACTCACTAGGTGTTTAGATGAAATGGGAGGTCTGTGCACATCTGCCCTTTTTCCTTTATTTGTGCTCTGGAGCACAAGTGACTTCAACTGAATGGAGCAAAACGCCTTGTTATAGGAGGTGTGCAAAGACTTCTCATTTTCCTTAAAGGCTCATTGTATTGCTTGCTGTGATGAATTACTTGGATGTGTTGTTGTTTTTAATGAAGTTGAGCTTCATTCAGCTTTCTGATGCTGCTGAGAATGAATGGGAAGAGCATTGGGCCAGTCAGAGGATTGCTGGAGGAAGGAGGGGAAAAACAACTGCTGCCCACCCACACTCTTGAAAGTAGCCAAGTGTGGGCAAGAAAAGGGAGATGTCCTCCTTGCCACCACCCAGTGAGGAATTGACAGTGGCAGCTGGAGGCTTCTGTTGGCAGTGGCAGCTGGTGGCGATGCCTGGAGGGGTGGCAGAATTGGGGTGCTTCAGAGAGGAACCAAACTTTGACAGATCTTGCTTATACATTGAGACCATGTGAATTCATTCTCTTCCTTCAATCTTTTTTGTTCCCTTTCAGAACTATCCTTCAATCCTACAGAAGCAAGTTGCAGTTTTGAGGACGATCTGTGCAATTTTTATCAGGATCACAAGGATGGCCCTGGCTGGAGCAGGGTGAAAGTAAGGCCCAATGCATACAGACCAGGGGACCATACTACTGGCATGGGTGAGTGAACTGTAGAACTGGAATGACTTAGAACAACAAGTAGGATATGGAGATGATGAATCAGGTCAATCACTTCAGTTCAAGCCTCCCATATGAAAAATCTCTTGGGGTCCAGGGTTTGACTGCAAGGACAGCTGAATACGTTTTTAGCTTGCTGAACTGCTTCAGATCCAGACTGCCTTACAGCACAATTCTAACCCCCCCACCCCACCCCACCCCCACCCATTATAGTATGTGGCCGTGCAAATGCAGGCTGTGTTCAGGGCTGACTTTAAGCCAATGTGACCAATGTCATCACATTGGGAACTGCGTTTGGCCCCCTCCCGCACCAGTGCAGAGAGCGTATCGCTGCAGCAGCTGAGATCTCTATGGGCTGTGAGTCAGTGGGGCGAGCAGAGCAGCTTTACCTTGGGTCCTCCCATCTGCCCCTGCCTACCAATGGCCCAAAATGGGACTCTTGGACGCGGCTAGTAGTGACGTCATCATGTCACCACCAACTATTTCTGGGTGCCATGCTTTGTGCACACAAGCACTCTTCTTGGTGAGTGGTGGGGGGGCCCGCAGGGAGGGTGGTCCACCCGCGGGAATGCCCTGCATTGGGCCCCACTGCTCCTGGAGGCAGCCCTGGCTATACTGCCCTCTGTGGTGTGGGGGCAATTGGACAGCCTTCAAGAGATGGGTAAAAATATTACCCTTGGTGGCCGCTCAACTGCCTAGAGGTCTCCTCAGACCTATGCCAGCCATTTTGCAGGCTTTTTATCCACTGACAATCTGGCAGAGAGAATGTGTTGCCTGCCCTAACATCGCTCTCGTAGTCAGGGTGTGGTTTCCCTGGAACTGGGTCCGCCTGCCAGTTTCACTGAAGCCAGGCTTCAGCCAGGCCACGGACTGCATTATGAAACAGCGATATGTTCATGCCCACTGACAACTGGAACTTGGCTATGTACAACTGAAGATTTGCTAAGGACAGAGAGCTTATTTAGGAAGTTTTCTTTTTAAGCAGGTCTTGAGAAACATGTTGTATAATCTGCAATGATCATGGTTTGCAAATTTGCCAGTGGAAATTTTTCATTTGCACCAAGTCTGGGTGAAATGCCTAGAAGAGCCCTAAAGTGAGTCGATCACAAGAAACTGTTTGTAATTTTTTTTTTTAAATAATTGCATTGTTTTGCAGGTTACTACTTGCTGGCAAACACAAAGTTTACATCACAGCCTGGGTATATTGGCCGATTATACAGCCCCACTCTGCCAGGAAATTTGCAGTATTGTCTGCGTTTTTATTATGCCTTATATGGCTTTTTCAAAATGAGCGACACTTTGGCTGTTTATATCTTTGAGGAGAACCATGTGGTTCAAGAGAAAATCTGGTCTGTCTTGGAAACTCCCAGAGGAGTCTGGACTCAAGCTGAAATCACCTTCAAAAAACCCATGCCTTGCAAGGTAACGCAACCAATATTTCCTGTGTGGGCAATCATGTTCAGTTAGCCCAAAATGAGTCATGAGAGTCCAGCTATAAAGCCAGGGTGTGTTTGTTTTTTCCAACCATTACCCAGTGAACATTTCTCCACACATGGGAATGTGACCTCAAATGGATAAATGTGAAATAGGTTGAGCTGCAAGAGATTCTAAAGTAGACACGCTCCCATTTAATGGGCAGTGCAATCCTGTAATATGTGCAGGGTCGGTGCAATAGGGCTGCGTCGACGCTGCGCACTTAGCGCCAATATGGGAGCACCGATCGGCATCTCCACGTTGGTGCTAAGGCAACGGGACTGGGGCTGCAGGCAGCGGCAATCCTGTTGCGCCCACGCTGTGCCTCCCATACATCGGACAAAGCTGGCGCAAGGGAGGCGCCATTTTGGAATGGGGCGGGGGGAGGACATTTCTGAGCAGGCGGTGGGTGGGTAATGGGTGGGCCGGCCTGGGATGGCTGTAAGTCCAGGATTCAGCCAATTCAGGCTGTGCGGTCTCCTCAGATCTGTGCCTGCTGTTTAGCAGGCACAGATCCAAGGAGCACATAGGGGAGGCTGGAGCCTCCCCTACAGTAAGGGCATGTTTTGCCACAGCCACGGCTCCTACCAGGGGCTGCAGGCTCCTTTGGTCAGAAGTAGGAATAAATGATGTTCAAGGCTAATTTACTCATAAGTGACAAGACTTTATTACAAAACAACCACAAACATAGAACACAGGAGCACCTCTGAACCCCAGAGCACCCTTACTTACAATGAGGCATCCTGCCCAGGCAACACAGCCTCCAGCAGAATCTGGGGGAGTGTTCCGGCGACCCTCTGGACAACGAAGCCTGCTGGCATTCACAAGGTCCGGGGGGCCAAGTAAAGGCCCCCAAGCAAGGCTTTTATTGGCCAAAATGCCAGCTGAATGGCCAAGACTTAATTAGCTGGCCAACCCCACACACACTTGCTTGTTGAACTACACTCTGCTGCTGATAATTAGCTGTATTTCCACAAGAAGATTTGCAGCGGCTGGGGCTCTTGGCCTGTGTCCAAATTCTCCTGGTTGTTTCCTTGAGAAAAGCTCCACCAGGACTCCCAGAGGCCAGGAGATACCCAGATGATTTTGGGGGCTGGCACCGGCCATTACAGGGCACGCATGTGTCCTTGCCGTGTGGAGGCTCCAGCCTGTCCTATACTGCATCGGGATATGGTGCAAGCTGGCCGGCCTCGCTATTCCGGCCCAGTATAGGATTGCACCCCAAGTCAGAGGATTCCCAACCATGACTGATATATCCTTATATCTGTTCACTGAAATTTGAAATTGCCCATTGCTGAGCTAAAAAAGAAAGAACTCACAAATGGAAAAGATTATTTAGACCACTCATTTGGCCACATTTTGGTGGTCTAAAAAAGGTGAGGCCACCCACCCTGCCCCTACTTTAATATTGGATATTTATTTATTTTAGTACTGCCATGGCAGAAGCTGAAAAGAGTGCTGACTGGCAAAGCATATTTGCAGTATATCACTGCACTATATTAGGAGGAACTTTGGGGCATTGGTTGGTTGATGTGAAGTGCTCATAGGCTTGAATGGCCTGAGCAGTGGCAAGTTAAATGAAGACCTGCCACACTTGATAAAGGAATGGGGTCCAGCCAGCTCCCAATTGGACCCTAGAGTTGCCATAGCAAACATTTGGGCAGCTCCAAGGGCTCAGCACCGGAAGTCACTTTGTGATCTGCCAATTTATGTGACAACCTTGCTGGATTTGGTTACTTTATATCTTGGGAAATGGGGTTGCAAATTTTGGTATTTATGGAATTGTTTGGTCTTTCCTAAATCAATATCAAAGCAAGCCATTGTGGCGGTGAAGGATATAAACTTGGATTAGCTAATACTTGCTTGTTTTACATACATAAAAGATGACCATGAGATAGGGATACTGAGATTCACACTTATAAAGTGCCCAACCTTCAGTACCTGTAGCAGTTTTGCTTCAGTGCTGACCTGAAACAACATGTAAAGGTTCTTCAGGTGGTAACTACTGTAAAGGATGAGAACAACAATGGCTGTGTTCTCTGCTGCGCTTCAGGTTTAGTGTGGGATACAAGAGAAGGAATCATGTGTGCATGTGTGTGTATACCTTTCTCTATATAAGTTATTGTAGTAGAGTAGGACTTAGATCCTAGAGTAGGATTTGTCAAAATCATGCAAGACGTCTAAGGTACGGGGATACATTCTGATAACCCTATCATTAGGTGCATCATTCATTGTCAACCTTCAGTAGCAGCTGGGTTGCACCCAATGGTGGGATTCAGGGGGTTTGCCCAGGTTCTATAGAACCGGTTGTTAAATGGCCGGGCCCTGCCCACTCGCTTACCTCAGCTGGCTTTGGTTTTTTTTTGGCTCCGGCTATGACATCATAGAACCGGTTGTTAATTTATTTGAATCCCACCACTGGTTGTACCCCAGAATGCCTTGCAGTAACACCTCAGAATGCCTTGTGGGGCCAGGAAAGCAGGCAGGTAGCATGCAAAGAAAGTGTGCAAAGTGCGGGTTAGCCAGTTGAACCAGCAAGGAAGAAGTTAATTTAACTATTTTGAAATGTTAAAATATAAAGTGAAACAATCCACGAAAAATAATAGCTTTTAACAGTGCAAGCCCTATTAAAATGAATGGGAATTGTCAATGGCATAGTGTAACTCCTATTCATGAAGCTCAAACCGGAGAATCTCCTGGTGGATTGTACTAAGTGCATGTTTTTTTTCCAGATCTGCAGTTGATTTATGCAATCCTGATTTTCTGGCTGTCTATTGAAATAGTAAACATGCCTTGACAACCAAATTGTCAGTTGGCCATCCCTGAATGCCAAAGAGAGTGAGAGAATCGGCACTTTCTGTGTTCCTTCCATTTAGAGTCCCTTCCAGTCTTTTGCAGTCGGAGGAAACTGCCGAAACATTTTTGACAGCATATTTTACTCCATGTTCCTCCTCACTGTAAAGAATAGTACTTAATACACATGTTAAATAAGATCTATATATTAGTATTTGATGATGTGCTTTGTGAACACATTTGCTCTCTGACGTGGGAAAGCAGGCCAAGGAAAGATTTGGTTTGAACAGTCGAATGAAAGAACTCTCTGTCTCTGGGCCTATGTGTGGTTTTTTTTTTCTTTTGGTACGATCTGTTTGAATTAGCTGTCTAAAGCAATTACTGGTTAGAGGTTTTTGTACAGGAAACTAGTAGCTGGGCCACCGGCATGAATGAGATACTTGGAAAACACCATCTCCCACTCTTGGGTGGATTTGATTCAGGGCGCAATCCTAAACTGTGTTAGGCTGGCATAAGGTAAATCAGCAATGTTTGGCTAGCACAAGTATGTTTGGACCACTGTCGGAGTCATAGAGGCCAGCACACAGACGTGAGTCCGAGAGTGGTCCAAACACGCTTTATAGTGGCCCTTAATTGCACATTTCCTAGAGAAGAAAGTTTTAAGAGCCCAATCCTACTTCCATCCCTGTGTGGCAAGGCAGTGGCACTAGCATGGACTACTCTGCACTCTGTGGGTGATTTTAGGCTGCTGGAAGTATCCTCAAAATAATCCCCAGTAGCCACAACTGGTCAACTCAGACCTGCTGACACAAGTCAGCAATATGACTTGCAACGATATCGCTGGCACAAGCCCGAGTTGATCTGTGCAGGCAGGTTGGGACCAGGAAGGTGGTCAGGATTCGGTGTGTACAACTGCCAAATCTTCCCCCCTCCCAGGCCTAATCTGTTCACTCCCATCTCCTCCCCATTCCACCCTCCCCAGTCTTGTTTAACCCTGCAGCCTGCAGTTGAAAAGTATTGGGCGTAAATCCCTGAAACTTCATAGCATTTTCAGACTGCATTTTCCCCTAGGGAATTCTACCCTGTTCAATCAATTGATGTTGCTTTTTTTTTTTTTTAATAGGGTCTAGATCTGATTAAGGAGTAAAAGATCTCAATATGCTCCAAATTTTATTAGGTTTCATTTTAGTACTAGATTAGGAACAGCAGAGCCTTCATAAATGTATGACGCCTTGTCTTGAAAGCAGTTTGTTCCCATAGCCATGCCAAAAGGATCATTTCCAAATTGAACTTCTGTTACAGCTAGAAACCTTCTCTCTGTCTTCTCTCAGCAAAGGAAGTCCTTTTTATCTGTGTAGTTACAAATGTCCCTTTCTTCCTTGTTTGGATGCTTGCAACAAAAAACAGCTAAGAAAAATTTCTATGTGATGACAAAAGGTATTCCTGTTGTAAAAAGAATCAGGGTCTCATCTCAGAGTAAGGAGACTTGTAAAATGAAGATGTTGGCAGTCTAAGCATGCGCTGACTGAGGACGTACTAAACGCATCACCATTCTGTTCAGGCTGCCCTTTCTGTCGCTCTGTGTAAATGACTGAATATAGATGTAGTAAGACTAGCCACTAGCTTTGACTTGGTCTCAGGGCTCTTTTTTCACCCTTTCATTCTTCGTTGCTACAATTTTTTAAAATTCTTAGACGGGAGGTAATTTGCATAATGGGCAGCGCAATCCTAACCTGTGCAGGAGCAGGCTGGCCGGCAGACCTGCACTGCATCCTAATGCAGGTAAGGCAGCAGCTGGAGCTCACCTTGGGGCAAGGGGATAATTACCTCAGAGTAAGCCCAGCCAGCCCAACGGGGCTGCTCAGACCGGCGCCTAGTAAATAGCATGCACAACTCCAAGCGGCCTGGAGCGGGGCCACGTGGTCCAAGGACGGGGGTTAGGATCTGGCTGAACGGTCAGTTCCTGACTCCTTCCCCCTTCCCAGGCCACCCTGCCAGTGAAGCTGTCCCTGCCCTTCTCTGTGGCCAGAACTATCACCATTCTGTTAAGTGAGATGCTCATTTCCTGGGTTTCAGGGTCACATTCACCGACTCTAGAATTTTACCCAACATTTTGCCTTATACTTTGTAAAGAATTGTCAAGGGACTACAAATAAAAACAAAAACAAAGCCAATACTAAAAAATACTAAAAATAACTAGGAGCAAAGATGTTAAGGCTCCAGCTACAAGTTAGATCCCACTTGTCCAGCCTTAGGGTTCTAATGAACTTCTGGCAGGGATATTTGTTTTAGTCTTTTTGTTTGCATTTAGAAGACCCTGCAAGAAGATCTCAACTATCCAGGTAAGGAGTAAAGCTCCTGGGTGCCTGAGGTGCCACAACCACTGTAGCACCATCAGGGCAGCCCCCACTCCTACAGGGGGTCTGATCTAGGAAACTCTTTGTGGGCGACAAGTAGTGGAATCTCTTTCCCTGGATGTTTTGTCATTTTATTTTAATACTTCACATAATTGGGTATAGGAGCTGCTTCCTACGGTGCAGTCTCACACTACTCCAGTAGCAGTTTGATGGAAAAACCACATAGGCATGGAGAATGATTGGGAATCTTCCTCTCCAAATCCTCTTCAACAATGCCATTGTTTCATGTTCTCTCCTGGCTCTTTTTGCTTCTTCTGTAGTTGATTATTTGTTCTGTATCTGTCCTTGTGCTTTTCTATACATGCCTGTACTATATACGTGCACGATGATCAGTACAAGGATAACAGGGGAAATGCTCTGGCCTGCTTTTTCAAGTGGCAAGCTGAATATTTCTGTTGCAACGAAACACTGCAGCAAAGTTAGTTCTGTTTAAATGAGATTCTGACTTTACTGAAACAAATGCCAAAAGTGGAGCTGTAATCAGATATACGTCCTAGGACTGGGTGCATATTGAACAAGCTGTCTCCATTGTGTCTCTGGCAAAAGAGCTGGTGTTGCAGACATGCCCTAAAAGAATAGCAGGCAACATAACCTAGCACTATGTTGAGAATTGCTGAAATGGGGCTCTGCCAGACTGTAGCATCTTTCCTTTTGAGTTTAAGCCGATGCCAGCTCCAGTGATGTCAGCTCATCAGCATCCGGGTAGATGCTGCTTCTTGCTTCTTGCTTCAATGAGCTCATTTATACAGGAATCTGTATAATTATATAGTTCTTTAGAGTTCTTTAGAGTTCCATATAGTTCTTTAGAGATACCTCTCTAAAGAAAAAGCTTCTCCTCATTCTTGGAAAGGTCCAAGGCTTTCTTTGGCGAAGAGATTAAGGATGACAGGAGGATGTCTAAGTCGGGTCATGTCCTTCCTTTCCAGGTTGTAAAATCTCAGAGCTGGCATATTTCTCTCCTTATTCTTGGTAGGATTTTCCCATTCCTTGTCAATTAGCAAACAAAAACACTGAGGCAAGGGAAAACCCTTAAGGGTGTCTTCTTGAGAAGGAAAAACCCTATGCAGCTTCTGAAGAGGGTGTCTCAGTAGGCTTCTCCTTCTGGAGTTTGAGCTCAGTAAGCACCTTAGAGGACATCTTGGAAAACAAGTCAGGAGAAAAAAGGCGAAACCCCTTTGAACCTGACTCCTGCTCATCCTCAGAAAGATCTTTGTCCTCCACAGAGGAATCAGACTCAGCCTCCTCAAGATCCAAACCAACCTCATGGGATCTGCTGGAACTAGTCCCACAACGTCCCTTCTAGGTCTTTTAGAGGCACCAACCTCTGCAGGCGGAGGTAGAACTGGGGCAGATGCAGATGCCGGGGCAGCAGGCAGTGGGACAACCTGGGAGGATGCAAAGATGACAAAGCCAACTGCGCATCAAACATGCCCTGAATCCTGGCCTCAATCATTTCCCAGGTAAGGGCAACGGGTGTCTCGGTCCCAGCTTGAGCCATGGCCGGAGAATCTGCAGTGTCAGCCATTTTACACACAATATAACAGTGTGGGAGACTCACCCGTCTGCCGTCTTCACATGGACGTGCCAGCTAGCCTGTTCCTGAGCCCACGTTGGGAGAAAGAAAACAAGGCTTGCCTCGAGGTGCACCCAGAAGGTCCCTGCAAGCTGCCCACGGCCGCAGAGAAAGGCAGAAAACGGGCAACAGCCGCAATGGAGGCTGAGAGTATCTATGTGCTGAAGTGCGGCTAGAGAGTGATGATACGGCATGGCGTGATTTTGCGCCAAAACAAAATGGCACCCAATCGCTCCGCGATTGTGAGGGAGAGGAGGATTGAGGCGCTGAGGCCAGACATGCCCCAGAGTGCCTTGCTGCGAAAATTGCTATGAAAATTGGCACTGGAGGGGGCGCTGAAGCAGAAAATATAGAGACGCGATTGTGCTGTTTACTTTCACTTTCGCTGGTCCAAAGGCAAATATGCCCCACAATGCCCTGCTGTCAAATCACTGTCAGACCGGCACAGAAAAGGGCGCGCTGAAGCAAAAATGGCTATTGCGTACTCAATCGCGCTAAAAATTCACTTTTTGCTGATCCGTCGCTCAGAGTAAAGGAAGACCAACCAGTGCCTTGCAAGGCGAAGGCCAGTCTGGCTGACTTGCAGGTGCCCCTCCCCTCAGGAAGACTTGGAACTGGCCCGCCTATCTGAGGAGGAGGAGCTACCCACACAGAAGGACTGGCCCTACTATGAGGCACCGGAGATCCTCTTGCAACATTTTTACTCATCCTCTAACCATTGGAAGCTACAAAAAGTACACATTTACAAATTATAAACATGTTTCCTCAGAATGTAATATAACCACTGTGAAGGAAAAATAATATGATGGCAGAAGTGGAAACCCTGCTACAAAATTAGATGTTTTGTTTTTGATGTTCCACAGTTGGGTGGATGTTTGTGTTTAAAATGAATGTGGTGCATCCTCTTGTGCCAGTAAACCTGATGGTGGAGAAGATAAAATTGGAAACAATAACAGATTCTGAATACTGTGCACAATATATTTTTTAAAAAAATTGGTTGAGCAAAGCGGCACAGACCGCAATCCTAACCAACTTTCCAGCACCAGGGTAAGGGCACTGCAGCTCAAACACTCCCTTACCTTGAGGAGGCCTCTGTGACTATCCCCCTCTCCTCCAAACTGCAGGATGCAGCAAATGCCCCACTGGCACAACTATGTCAATGCTGGAAAGTTGGATAGGGTTGTGCCCATATCAGTTTCCAGATTGTGGTGCTACATTAAAAAAAGAGTGTTTGATTAGGGCATTAGCTCAGGGAGTTATTTCTGGGGAAGCAAGTGGTTGAAAAGGAAGTAAAAAAAGTACTTTTTTGCTTTAATAATGTTAGCCATGACTGACAGATTGTTGTACGTTATAGTTTCTGGCTTAGTGTTGAAGCTGTCAGAGAAAGCAAGTTAGTTTATGTTGTTTGGTCTGTTACAATGTGATATATTGTTCAGCTGCCATATTATATTGAGAAAGCCCAGTGATCATTCATTGGAAGAATTATTAAAAGAAACCCCTTTTTGCCAATTGTCATGTTAACATTTAGTCATAACCAGTCAAAATGCCTGTGCTGTTTCCAGGAAACAGCTGATGCCAGACTTAAATAGCAAAAAAAAAAAGGCATCTGTCAGGAGGGCCAACTGATACAATTCATGTTGACAGGTCATCTGCAAGTTATCTTAACCAGTTGAAACTGCAAACAGGAGTACGTGGAGTAACACACTTGAATTGCCCTCACCCAGATTTGGTGTTTTTTATACAGCGTAAAAGGATTTCAGTTCCATTTGTCAGAGGTGGACCAAAAGTGTAACTGCAAACGCGTTTGACACTGTCCAGAAACCAACGTGTTTATAATTGCATTTGCTGCCTATTGCAAAACAGCTTCTTGCGATGAGCATAAAGCAGCCAAGGAGCAGTAGAAACGTTACCACCCACACCAGAGTCACAAGGCACAATCCTTACCTGGAGTTAGACCGGCATAGTTAGGCCAGCAAAGTTTGGCTGGCACAAGGGCCACTGTAATGTGTGTTTGGACCATTCTTGGAGTCAGAGATGATGGCACATGTCTGTGTGCTGGCCAAACATACTTTATGGTGTCCCTTGTGCTGGCCAAACTTTGCTGGCTTTACTGTGCTGGCCAAACTCCAAGTTAGGATTGCACTCACAGTCAGTTACAAGAGACCTAGCAGACTGTAGTCATTATTTAGACACTGCTATTAATTCTTATTTAAAAAAGAGAAAGAAACAGCATTCGTTTGTGTGTGTGTGTGTGTGTGTGTGTGTGTGTGTGTGTGTGTGTTTAAATGGCAACAACATCTCTTTTATTAAGACCAAATGTGCAACTTGTATCATTCACCTGTCTACACCCCCGCTTAGCAACAAATGTGCAGGGGAAAAAATATCTTCTCAAATATTTTCGCCAATCTTGGAAGCAGTGGCAGCTATGAATTGTTTTGTTTTGTTGAAGGAGTTGTTATAGTGCTTCCCTTTGAAGGCTGAATTGTTTTCAGTGGTGTCTTGTGTCCATATGACCTTCTCCGAGTAGAATTCTCCAGCACAGTCATGGCTGGCTGCATGAAGAAAGCTGCAGCCAAGAGCAACTAAAAATGACCTCCATGTAGCAGCCATTTTGTGTATACCAAATTCTATTATACCAGATTTCGCATTTGAACATCTAATAGCAGTTTCTTTGGATGGATGTTGTAAATGTCATCAACATGTTTATTGTGTTCCTCAGAATTTTATTATCAGTTTCCATATTTAGAGTTACCAGATACAAACTAGGACAAAGTGTCTATAACCTTTCACCATTATATAGAAGAGGGAATTTTAGCAGGTGCAGCTTTTGAAACCCTTCCATGAGGCGCTGCACCTGCCCAAATTCCCTCTTCTGTGCAATGGTTAAAGGTAAAGGCACTCTGTCCCAGTTTGTAACCCTATCCATAGGGTTCTAGTTTTATTATTTAGTTTAATATCCCCCCCCCCATTTCGGTCTCTTGGTTTGTTCAGTGGGCTTGCCTATCAGCAACAGTTTTGCTAGAAACCAAGCCAGCATTGACTCCCCATCTCTGCTGCAAGGTTTTGCCTTGTAATAGTGACAACTGTGGAATCTTAGGCATGTTTACTTGGAAGTAAACCCCATTGTATTCAGTGATACTTACTCCCTAGGCATTTGTTGGGTTTGCAGCCTAAATAAAGACATGTATTTCTCTTTTTAAATGAGCTCAACTGGTGATAACAATTCTGTTTTAGGGCACAATCCTAACCAATTTTTCAGCACTGGAGTAAGGGCAATGCAGCCTCTGCAAGACCTGTAGGATGCAGCACATGCCCCATTGGCACGGCTAAGTCAGTGCTGGAAAATTAGTTAGGATTGTGCCCTCAGACTGTACATAACCATCATGGCTTGTAACATGTGATGGGGTTTTCCTCCATAAACATGTCTAATCAGCATTTAAAGGCATTTAGGCCAGATGCCCTCACCACATTCTGTGGCAAGGAGTTCCACAGACTTATTAGAAGCTGGGCAAAGAAATACTTTCTTTTGCCTGTTCTAACTTTTCCGACACTCAATTTTAGTGGAGGTACCCTGGCTTTGGTTTTGTGTGAGAGAGAAAAGAGCATGCCTCTATCTAGTGGTATCATTCAAATAATTTAGGAACAGGTGCTCACTTTTGATTGGCACTTGTCGGGATCCGCCCACCGGAAGTGACGTCATAAGCCAGAAGTGATGTCATCGCAGGAAGTGAGGTTGTCAAGCAGGAAGTCCTGCCGGTCGGCCTGGCGCTGGATTGGGTGCCCACCCGATCCAGTGCTGGGCCAGGCCAGGAAGGAGCTTGCCGGCCGGCCCGGCGCTAGATCGGGCGCCCACATGGTCGCGCAACCACGTGGGCGCCCGATCCAGCGCCGGGCAGGGAAGGAGCTTGCCGGTCAGCCCGGCGCTAGATCGGGTGCCCACGTGGTCGCCTGATTCAGCGCCGGGCCGGGAAGGAGCTTGGCGGTCGGCCTGGCACTAGATCGGGCGCTCATGTGGTCGCCTGATTCAGCGCCGGGCCAGGAAGGAGCTTGCTGGCGGGCCCAGCGCTAGATCGTGCAACCACGTGGGCGCCCGATCCAGCGCCGGGCTGGGAAGGAGCTTGCCGGCCGGCCCAGCGCTAGATCGGGCGACCACGTGGGCGCCCGATCTAGCGCCGGGCCAGCCGGCAAGCTCCTTCCCGGCCTGGCCCGGCACTGGATCAAAAAAAAGAGCACCCCCCAGGCAGCCTACCTTCACTCTTGCTGCCTTATTCCCGCTGGGTCTCCCTCACTCCTCTCCGCTTCCGCCGCCACCACCACACTGCTTGCCTGCCTGCTTCAAGTGGGTGGGCCAGCTTCCGTGGGCGGGCCAGCTTCCAGTGGGCGGGGCCAGCTCAGCCAGCAACCAGTATGCACATACCGGTGCGTAGTGGGTGCATGACATCACTGCCTCTATCCACTCAATCCATACCCTGCATAATTATATAATAGATATATTTTCTATAGTGTATAATGCCCACATTATTTCTGTTCAGGTTACCCGATTCACCCATCCATATGCAATATGATAATTTATAAGGCCAGGAATTTACCAAATCTTTTTTTAATTAGAAATTCAGACAATTGGAAATGCTATTTAATATAGGCTTGCACTGAGATGAGACGGCTTCAGAAATATAGTGAACTACAAACAATAACTGCAATCTTCTTAAACTGCCATCTTTTATATTACAAAATGCTTTTGCTTCAATAACTTTTTTGCAGAAAAATGAGAGAAGTGCAACAAAGCCCTCTAACTAGAATAAAGGGGAATGACAAAACTTTTTAAAATGAAGAACTTTAAAACTGAGATAGCATGTTTTCTGTAAATTTCAGGTGGTGTTTGTAAGCTGGTGTAAAAGCTTTTGGGATTGTGGACTAGTGGCACTGGATGACGTATCAGTGAGTTTAGGAAGCTGTCATGCTGTTGGTAAGATCATGTGCATATTACGCCCCTTAATAGTGAAATCTCTCAATTATATTTTGAAATTATCATCTTCTGCTTCATTGAATCGCCTGACACGGTCTGTATTTTTTTTTCTCAAAAAAGAACATTCAATTCTTTCAGGGTTTAATATGACAATTATGATCATGATTATATAGTTAGCTGTAAACAAACAGATTTAAGTCAACCATGAGTATGATCCTGCCTTCTCTCTGTGAAGTGGCATATGGACGTGTGTGCCTGCATGTTAGTTCCCTGTGGCATGTGGACAAATGCACATGCTGATCCTGATCTGCATGAAGAGCATCTGCATGAAGCATCTGCCAGACTCATTGGTGATCTGGGGAGGGGGAGGGATCTGATACTAGAGAGGGACCAACCCTCCAGCAAAAGCATACTTGATTCTGCAATGCCCCAGGTGCTTTCTTACCTTGCACACAAGGTATACTGGGTTGGGCCATGCTGATGGTACATATCGTAGAAAACCTGTTCTAAATAAACCACTTGTGATTTCCCAGGTGACCCCAGGGCACACAGAAAGAAAGTATCCAGCATCCATTGATCAGTACAGCCAAATTAGGTTACTAGTTGCTGTGGACCCCGGGCTGGCCTATCCACCCCTCTCCATTGTGGAGCAATCCTTCCTAATACCTGTCTTGGTGTTGTAATGAAAACATGAGTTCTTCGTGTAAACCATCGTATCTATCAGTTTCAATGACTCTGTAACTTTGTAAAATCTTTGCTGCAGACCTACTGCCTGCTTTTTCTGGAGAATGTACTTTTGAACAAAATGAGTGTTCATTTACTCAGCTAAAGAAAAACCGGGGCAGTTGGCATAGGAGAAGAGGCCAGACGCCTACATCTTACACTGGACCAAAAGGAGACCACACCACTGGGGTAGGTGAGTTACAATTTAAATTGTGAACTTTCAGCCTAGACAGTGATGACTAGGATATGGAAATTCAGACACTCATTAATCAAGGAATGACGACAGGATATTATAGCTAAGGCACGTTTCTATTTGGGTAGACCATATACCACATCAGGCTCCCTGTTGCTTCTGCTGTAAAAGAGACTTCCAACAAACATTACTTGTAAACTTGGCTCTTTTCTTATTGACAAATGACAAAGGCATGATCTTAGCTTACTTTGCCACAGCAGATTGTCTGGTGTATTGCAGTGATGTATACAGTGCACATCATCATAGTTCCATTTCCTCTTCAGTCGCCTCCAGTAAGCCATATCCTGGGCAGGGTTGGAAAAAGTTGTTTATTACAGGAAAATATGCTATTGAAGGAAGAGAGTAGTCTTAACACAGTGCAATGGACATTCCATTTTTCCTAACTGGCAATAAAGCTTGCATGGCCAAAAGCTTTACACATTAAGTTGCAAACACAACAGGGGAACAACAAATATTGGGTATACAAAGAAGCACGGCACTGACTATTAGTCATGCAAGGCTCTGTAAAACTGCAGCAGTGGTCGAGGAATTAGCCAAATTCTTTGCAAAAATAGGAACATGTTTGAACCAGATGTCATTGCGATAGCTGTAGTTAAATTAGGCAGATGAAGAATTGAAACTGAACCCCATGAAGCATGCCATAGATTCTGACATGGTAGCTACGAGGAAGCCATGCTAGAACTCACCTAAAATTGCCACACACACACCCATGCCAAGAGGATTGTCGCCAAAACAGAACCATGCACAAAGAAGATGGAGGTTTCTGGGTGCTGATGGAGCTCCAGATGTATGTAAAAATAAGAAACTTTCAAATATAAAAAACCAAAGGAGACGAGAAAGCTTTACTCAGTGGAATAAGGGGGAAAAACAGAGAGTCTGGATTCTCAAATTGATTTCATAATGCATTGGTAAACTCCCTCATTTCAGAAACAGAGTGGGGCAAGGTAGGAAAAGGACTTTTTAGTGAGTAGCACACTGTATGTGAAATGCATTGAAAAGATTGAGTATGCTCAGCATCCCATAGAGGGCCACAAAATGTTGAGAAGACGGGGTGGGGGGAACCACAGCCATAGAACAGGGATGTGGGTGGGGAAAGAAACTGGCTGCTTGAGCTTTTAATAGCTGCAGGTTGGATTTAATGTTAAGGAAATGAGGATCCCTTGTGTCACTCATATAAGTGAAAATCATTCATGCATCTAACAAATTTTATTTATTAATAACATCTATTCACCTTTCTTAAAAAGCTCAAAATGGATTAAAAAGAGACATAGGACACAGAAACATATACAACAGCCTAAATTGTAACATAAAACTGCTATACCTGGCCAGTGTGTTGAAACCTAATGTGAAATTGCTAAAGGCCATGGATTATGCTTAGTATTTAATTCCTTCTAAGGAAAGCTACATTTGCCTTAAGATAGCCAGAAAAACCCACACACTCTATTTTTACTCCCTGATAGGGATACTGCCCTCATGTCTGGCTCATAGGCTTCCCAGAGGCATCTGGTTGGGCACCGTAGGGAACAAGATGCTGGACAAAATTGGTCAGATCTTCCCCCAATTAATACATTGTTTTTATTGCTTGCAATTCTCAACCTAATTTTTCATATACTCACCAGGAGTTTTTTGGATTTGTATCCTCAACCTCTTGTTCACCTAAACACATTTCTAGTGCCTTCCACAGTTTTGCATATATTTATTTTATTGTCCACAAGTTGCAGATTACATTACTTTATTAAAAGCAGTCACTATAAGGCTTGGATGAGAGTGTCTTGCTGCACATCTGACTGGTAGGAGACTCAGTGAATGCTTATGTAAAGCATTTCAGTCTTCTACGATGCATCATTAAGGGCAGGAAAAAAACAGACGTGGAGCTGTTTATACTGAAACATTGTGTCTCCTTGAAAGGAATTTCTCAAATATTAGAATATTAGAATATTAGAATTAGGTACAAGTACCTAATCCCACAAAAGGCTTATATGTTAGCTCAAATATTTAATTACTTGACCAAAGCCATGTAGTTGATTGATATGCCTTTATTGAAGTAATTAAATGTTTGAGCCAACATATAAGTGTTTGTGGGAAAAATACAGCAATTGAACCATTCATATAAAGACCTCAAGTATAAGACAGAGGTTACTTGTTCATCATAGAGCAGTGTCTAGGGTACAGGGAGGAACACAAAGCATTCAGTTTTCTGAAGCAGGTTGTTGGTGAAGTGAAATAATCATTTCATTCTAATGAATATAATTAAGGTCAAATAATGAATGTATAATGAATAATAATGGATTGGTAATGAAAGAACTTGATCAGATAAGTTTTCTCTACAAATTAAGAACACACTGTCATTTCCTTGGTCCATTTATGTTGAAGGCTGTTTAGTTTTCAGCCATTTCATGTATCAATCAATCAATCAATCAAAAGTATTTATATACCGCTTTTCAACACAAGGTTCACAAAGCGGTTTACAGGCAAATAATAAAGTTAAATGGCTCCCTGTCCCCAAATAAAAGGGCTCACAATCTAAATTTTATAGAGAGTTGATGTCTGGTAGGCAAAATAATTTCACCATAATTAGGATAGGTAAACTTGTGGGTTTTTTAAAGTAAGTTTCTGGCTCTTACACTTGATGTTTGAAAATACAGATGGTTCCCCAGGTACAGACATGACTATCCCAACTTATAGGCAGCCATGTTTGCACTTTACAGCAAGAACTGGTTATCCAACTTTCTGGTTTCATGCCTACCCGATTGCACTGTTCTGACTTACGTCACTTGTGGAATGGAACCACAATGTAAGTCAGGGACCAATGTAAATCAGCATGCTTGTATGCTGGCAATATCTGTTAACAATCTTAGTGTTTTAGAAGAGCCTGCGTGCCCTAACTTTATATCTGTTCCTTGTGGTATGCAACAAGCTTCTCCCCTCAGAGGTTGTAGATAAAGAAAAAATGAATTTGGATTCAGTTCTTGTTCTTTTGGCTTTGATTAGCTTTGTCCCATTCAGCTTTGACCCCGTTTATCACTTCACCTTCTTACCTTCCAAAACTGGTTTCTTTTGCAAAGGATAAACAAGGTCAATGTACACGTCTGGAAAAACAGTGTATTTGTTCTTTGTGTCTTAGATGGAATTAGGCAGTAAAGGGGATTACTGAGCAATGTGCAACGGTGGAACAAAGATGCATAGTCACGAAAAGGCTGAGTGCAGAGTGCAAAGGAAAGGAAGGAACCGGGTGGGGAAGGGGCAGAATGGGGTGGGGAGGTTGTGGGAAGGGGTGGATCCATGCCAGATCCTATCCCCTCATCTTGCAGCCTCCCTGCCACCACCCCTCTCACCTTGGATTTGTACCAGCTACAGAACTGGCACAGGTCTGAGGAGACCCACTGCAGAGTGAGAGACTTAGGGAGGGGTAAGGGGATTTAAGGGTGCAATCCTAACAAACCTTCCAGCATCAGGGTAAGGACAATGCGGCTCTGGGGTAAGGAAACATTCCCTTATTATATCTTGAGAAGTCCTCTGTAACTACTATTCCACTGCAGGATGCGGCTCATGCCCCACTGGTGCAGCTATGTCAGTGCTGGAAAGTTGGTTAGGATTGCACCCTGTATCTTTCTTCTCCAAAGCCTCCCCCACCCTCTGTCACCATCCCCACTCCCTATCACCACTGGATACAGCACGTTCCTTTTGGGTACAGCTGCACCAGAAGGGGAGTGTGAAGGAATAGTTTGGGCCCTTTGTTACTGGAAGTATTCTGAAGATAAAAAAAGATTTTGCTTGAAGTCAATAAGCAGAATGTATGTCGGTGAAATGAGTTAATCATGACATCATTGTAGGAATCTTACAGTCCAAAGGAAAAGAAGGAAATATTGCTTGGATTCATAAGACTCAGAAAGTAATTTCAATTAAAAGTTGTTGATTCATCTTGTTTTGTGCACTCATGACAAAATATAATACTGTATAAAAAGTGTGTTAACTCAAATAGGGGCAGGTGGAGACTTTTAAGCCTCATTCCTAGAGATGTTTGAAAATGATGGTTTTACCTTACTCAGAAGTAAGACCATTGTGTTCAGTAAGACTATAAAGGTAAGTTCAGTTAGCTATAAATCTATCTTACTCACTGGAAACAAAGTATTCATTTCTTGCTGTGAGTACAGTTTCAAACATATGTGGGTGATTAACCCTATGCTCTTTAACATCTTTTTATGTGCTATTTTATGTCTGTTATAGTCTATATAACCCAGAGCACAATCCTAAACTGGAGTTAGGCCGGCATAAGCTAAGCCAGCAAGGTTTGGCCAGCACAAGGGCCACAGTGAAGCGTGTCTGGACCACTCTCAGAGTCAGGGAGGATGGCGCACGTCTGTGTGCCGGCCTCTCTGACTCCAAGAGTAGTCCAAACATATTTTACGGTGTCCCTTGTGTTGGCCAAACTTCACTGGTTTAGTTTATGCTGGCTTAACTCAGTTTAGGATTGTGCCCCCAGTCTTGTTTTATGCCTTAAGAATAGTAAAAGTAATTGCTAGAAATGAGTTGCCACTTGTGTATTTTGGGTTTAATATAATTGTCTAAATAAACTATAGCACTCTGGAATCATGATGAGCAAGTGTTTATGCCTTAATGAGAACTTTACATTGTTTTCTGCGTTGTTGTTGTTCAGTCGCTAAGTCGTGTCCGACTCTTTGCGACCCCATGGACCACAGCACGCCAGGCCTCCCTGTCCTCCACTAGCTTCCGGAGTTCACCCAATTTCATGTTCATTGCTTCGGTGACACTATCTAACCATCTCATCCTCTGCTGCCCGCTTCTCCTTTTGCCTTGGATCTTTCCCAGCATGAGGGTCTTTTCTAAAGAGTCCTCTCTTCTCATGAGGTGGCCAAAGTACTTGAGCTTCAGCTTCAGAATTTGTCCTTCCAGGGAGCAATCAGGTTTGACTTCCTGGAGGATTGCCCGATTGGATCTCCTTGCAGTCCTGGGGACTCGCAAGAGTCTTCTCCAACACCATAATTCAAAAGCATCTATTCTTCGGCGCTCTGCCTTTCGTATGGTCCAGCTCTCACATCCATACATTGCTACTGGGAAAACCATCGCTTTGACTATGCGAACCTTTGTTGGCAGGGTGATGTCTCGGCTTTTGATTAAGTTGTCTAGGTTTGCCATAGCTTTTCTCCCAAGAAGTAAACGTCTTTTAATTTCATGGCTGCAGTCACCATCTGCGGTGATCTTGGAGCCCAGGAAAATAAACTCTGACACTGCTTCCATTTCTTCCCCTTCTATTTGCCAGGAAGTGATGAGAGTGGTTGCCATGATCTTAGTTTTTTTAATGTTGAGCTTCAAGCTAATTTTGGCACTTTCCTCTTTCACCCTCATCAGAAGGTTCTTTAGGTCTTCCTCACCTTCTGCCATTAGAGTGGTATCATCGGCATATCTGAGGTTGTTGATATTTCTCCCAGCAATCTTGATTCCAGCTTGTGAATCATCCAGCCCTGCCTTCCTCATGATGTACTCTGCATATAAGTTAAATAAGCAGGGTGACAGTATACAGCCTTGTCGTACTCCTTTCCCAATTTGAAACCAGTCGGTTGTTCCATGTCCAGTTCTAACTGTAGCTTCCTGACCCGCATACAGGTTTCTCAGAAGGCAGATAAGGTGGTCTGGTACTCCCATCTCTTCAAGAACTTGCCACAGTTTGTTGTGATCCACACAATCAAAGGCTTTAGCATAGTCAATGAAGCAGAGGTAGATGTTTTTCTGGAACTCTCTTGCTTTCTCCATGATCCAGCGAATGTTGGCAATTTGATCTCTAGTTCCTCTGCCTCTTCGGAAACCAGCTTGTACATCTGGTAGTTCTCGATTCACATACTGCTGAAGCCTAGCTTGTAGGATTTTGAGCATCACCTTGCTAGCATGTGAAATGAGTGCAATGGTGCGGTAGTTCGAGCAATCTTTGGCATTGCCCTTCTTTGGGATTGGAATGTAAACTGATCTTTTCCAGTCTTGTGGCCACTGTTGGGTTTTCCAAATTTGCTGGCATATGGAGTGCAGCACTTTGACAGCATCATCTTTTAAGGTTTTGAGTAATTCCGCTGGAATGCTGTCACCTCCACTAGCTTTGTTGTTAGTGATGCTTTCTAAAGCCCACTTGACTTCACACTCCAGGATGTCAGGTTCGAGCTCAGTGACTGCACCATTGTGGTTATCAGGAACATTTAGATCGGCCTTATATAGTTCCTCTGTGTATTCTTGCCACCTGCGTAGCTTGAGGCTGCGTAGTTTTCTGTGTAGCTTGAGGCTAATTGAGGTTTGAATACCTCACAATTAGGAGGCAAACTGCAGCATATTTACCCCTTTCAACTTCTTATATACTGTTCTTGCTCCTGTTCTTGGTACATAAAAGCGATCTTGTTAAAACAAAGAAACAAACTTCCAATACTTGATTTATAAAAAGGAATGCCGGATGAACATCTACAGTATGTGGAAACTCAGCACATTTGCACAAATATAATTAGTTAACATAACCATGGTGGTAAGGTAAAGGTTTTCCCATGTCCGAATGCTCTAGTCATGACCGACTGTAGGGGACGGTGGTCATCTCCGTTTCTAAGCCCATAGAGCCAGAGTTTATCCGATGAACAAGCTTCCGTGGTCATGTGGCCAGCATGATTACACGCCGTAGTGCACGGAACCTCATTTCCTTCCCACCGAAGTGGTACTTATTTATCTACTCACATTTTTAGGTGCTTTTATACTGCTAGGTTGGCAGGAGCTGGGTCAAGCAACAGGAGCTCACTTCATTGTGTGTTCTTGAATTCCCAACCTTGAATTCCCAGAAAGCCCAGCAGCAGCGGTTTAACCCGCAGCGCCACAACGTCCCCAGGGGTGTTTCTAGGGTGTGGCAGGGGGTGGCACGAGCCATGGGCACCATCTTGCAGGGGGTGCCGTTCACATGGCGCCCGCCCCCCCAAAATGGCGCCCACGGCCCGCCCGCTCCCGCCCAGGCCCTGCGCAGCATTCTCCTCGCTCCGGCTGGCCTTAAAGAGCCAGCCAGAGCGAGGAGAACGCGCTGCCACCGGGCGCCCCCTCCTGCTTCTCAAGGGGGGCGGGACGCTGGGCGGCACCATGTTCTGTTCGCTCGTGCTGGCTCTTTAAGGCCGGGGCGCCTCGTTCTGTTTGCTGCGGAGCGAACAGAACGCGGCGCCCTGGCCGCCTTCTGTTCGCTCGTGGTGCCGGCTCTTTAAGAGCCGGCACGCACGAGCGAACAGAACGCGCCTCTTAGAAGGGGCAGGGCGCTATGTCATGACGTCACGTGCCCCTAGGGGCGCATTTTCATTGGGCGCCATGGGCGCCCTTTCAAATAGATTCGCCCCTGAACGTCCCAGCCATACTGAGGGTATAATAAATGCTTTTTCTGGTACAATAATTTGGGAATTCCGACAAGGGCACACAGAAAAACGTGAGTCATTCATTACATACTGTATTGTATGTAATGTTACCCTGAGGCATCTGGTGGGCCACAAGCTGGAAAGAAGCCGCAAGACATATTGCCCCCCCCCCCATTTTTAAAAAAGGCGAATCGTGCGCAGGTGGATGTGTATGTACATTGCATCGCCGCTCCCCCCAAGCCTAGCGCCTGGGGCATTTGCCCCCCCATCTGGTCTGCCACTGCCTGGTTCTGGTTCTCCCTCCAGCCCCCCCCCCCCCTGCCCGGTTCTGCCCTCCCCCCCAGTTCTGCCCCCCCGCTCCAAGGAGCCTCACCACTAGGTGGCAGTAACACTGTTGGCTGCTCCAGTGGTGGGTCTTCTTGGCGCTGTGGCCCAGAGGAATGCCTTACTCACTTTTACAACACCCAGCGCCACCGGTATAAGCTTACTGCTGGCGCTAGGCTTAATAAGATTGGGCCCTAAATGTTGTCTATATTACAGTCTCTTGCATTCTAATAGAACTATGAGCAAAGTAATTCATTAAGCAGGAAATTAACCAGACAGGAGCTTTATTAACCAGACAGGAGCTTCTACTAATAAAATATATCAATATTTCAATTTTTTTAAGGTTATTATATGTACATTGAGGCATCTCATATGATCTATGGACAGAAAGCACGACTTACGTCAAAATTACTACGATGGACCTCTGGATACCAGTGTCTTCAGTTTTTTTATCACATGTATGGAGCCGGGACAGGGATATTAAATGTTTATATGAAAAAGCATGGTGAAAAAGATGAGACCCTCCTCTGGAGAAGAAGAGGTGAACAAAGCATCTCATGGTTAAGAGGCCTAATTGAATACAGAAGTGATAATTACCATCAGGTAAGCCAACAATGCAGCTATGAATGTGATCACAGGAAATATTCATGACCTGTTATCACAAGATAACAACCACTTAACTCACTTTAAGCTCTGTATGTGGTACGAATAAATCAGAAGCTGATTCCTGTTAGTTTCATCCCGTTTTTCCAAGCATTCAAGCTGTCTACAGGCTGCCTCCACATTGCTAGGTTGTATGCTTATAGTGACCTGTAAAAGGAAGAACATTTTCATAGCCTGAAAAGATCTAAACAATGTTAATGCGTGCATGGGATCCACAGATCCCATGGGATCCATGGATCCTGGATCCACAGATGTGGGGGAACCCCTGTACTTTAATGTTCTAGATGTGTTTCGCATCGAATAGAAAAAGTTATTTCCTACAACTCACTGAAGAAAATTTCAGGAGATAGCACATGGTTCATCAGGCTGTATATTTAAAAGACATCAACTTATTCTGCTTCAAAGGTACTGATAAGAGTGTTTTGGGGTCTATTTGTTTTTTACAGATCATATTTGAAGCAGTCCGTGGTGTGTCAATAAGAAGTGACATTGCTATAGATGACATTTTGTTTCAGGCAGGATCTTGTAAAGGTAAATGTCATTTGTTTTGAGTTTTCCATCATACCATTTATAGTATTTGAGTCAGATTGACTGCTTGTAGGCAGCTTAGGCAGTGTACAAATTTCAAACCAGAAATGTAAAGTTTGTTTGAAATTATAAAACTAGGCAACTTCCAGTAGCAGTTGTGAGTTATTGGGCACCCTTATGTTACTATAATAACTTACCCATATTAGGTACATCCTAAATGTAACCACTAGATTTTTGCTCTTAAGCTAAAACTCTTCCATCATGGACAGATGATGTCCATTTCACTAAATTTCACTACTCTTTTGGGAATCAGTATGTATCTGCAGCCCTTCTCATTTATCAAACAAAAATCCTTTCACGTTTGTTATATGGAGTGCCTATATGGACACAATCCGTTAACCAGGCCTTTGACCAAATTGCAGCCTCCTTTCTTAGGAAGATATTGGGGGTACCTAACCTAATTAGTCTTTCCACTATTGTTTTAGAATTAGGGATACATCTTCCCTCAACTTCAGCTTGGTCACTAACCTTTAAGTATTGGTTACGGCTGTTTTTAAACAACCATTCTGGCTCCCTGTTACATGATTTGCTTCAGGATTCTTACTCCTCTACATGGTTTAGATTACTTGACACTAAACTCTCCTCATTAGATCTGTCTGTAGAATCCCTTGTGGACACAAACCTTTTAAGGGCTCACTCCATAATTAAGGACAAGCTCTGGCAATTTGAGTTTAACCATTTAAGTGCTAATCTTAACCCTACTTGTTCTCCCCTATTCCTAGGTCTCTCCCCTCACCCAGGTTGCACACCTAACTATTTTAGTTTGTTAATTAACTCGAATCTGAGAAGAGCCTTTATGCTTGCTTGTTTTAATATTTTTCCTTCGGCCGTTCATGTAGGCCGTTTTCTCAATATTCCTTGAGATAAAAGGCTTCGTTTCTTTTGTCATGTGTCCCCTGATACTATGTTTCATATTCTCTTTCAATGCTCAGCCCATCAATACCTTCGTAATATTTACCTTGAACCTTGGCTTTCTTCTTTTTCTGGCTCTTCTGATGACCTTCTTCCTACCTTTATGAGTGATGGATATGCTCCCCTCACAGTAGCAGTAGCGAGCTATTTATACGTGATTCTCTAACTAACCCCTTCCTCTATCCACCACCCTCTTTTACCTTGAGTTTGCAATATCTTGTTATAATGTATTAATTATACATGCCAATAAAGGTTTCGGGAAAGAAAGAAAGAAGAAAGACAGCCCAATCCTATCATTTGCTGGAACAGGCAGGCCAGCTGGCCGGCACTGTATCCAACACAGGGTTGGAGACGGCTGCAGTGGAACTTGGAGTAAGGGGACTTATGTCCCCTTATCCCAAGTAATGCCCCAGCCACTGCAATGGGGCTATTCAGATCTACATCAGTGAAGTCACTGGTGCAGATCTGAAGAACCCAGTGCAACGCTGGGCTGCTTGGGAGGGGGGTTAGGATCCGGCCTAAGTGCTAGAGACCTTTCCTGATCTGTCCTCATTCCGCCGTCCTCAAACTCCAGTGCTGGCCAATGTTAGCAGGCACAAACTGACCTTCCTGGATTTGGCCTCTGCGAGCCAGTGCATATCCTCACACCTGACTCCTGAAGAGGTGCAAATGTGCCTTATGGCACATATGCAACAATCCTGGGCCAGCATACGAGGCTTATGCCAGCAATCCTATACAGTATACAAATCCTACAGTATATAAATTTTTCCTGGGAATAAGTCCCACAGAAGTCAATGACATTTACTGCTGAGTAGACATGTATAGGATTGTGCTGTTAGTTTTTCATGCCAGAATGGAAAGCTAAGTTTGTGACATGTAATGTGCCTTTTTAAATCCAAGGCTTAAAAAATTACAGTACCTGTAATATAATATGCAGATGTGTCAAAAAAAAATTCCCCATTTTCTCTCTAGAAATAGGAGAAACAACGCTCCAATCGTCTGGATATTCTGCGGATTTTAATGAAATTGAATACTGAACTGAACAGAAGCAGATGAAGTGCCACATTACTTATCTATAGTAGAAACTGCACATCCTTGTTTACTCCGTCTCAGTATTTAAAGTGATAAATATTGAACTATTTTGTTGACGACACAAAGGCAAGGGGAGAATTCAGCAAAAACTCTATCCTGGCCTTGCCAATAAAGTTACTGACTCAGGGCTTCCCTCAGTTTTTTTATTGTATTTTATTTGCATGTGACATCAATTATTATAAAGGACTTTTTATTTTGCACAGAGTTTTTGCAGTAGCAGATGCTTTTTTGGTAAATATTTTTGGGCACATAATTTTCAGAAAGCAAAATGGACACAATCTATCATTGTGTTAACTAAATCTGCATTCAGTGAATGTTTTGTTTAAGCAAATAATGGATTAAAAATCTTTTGAATAATGAAGAAAATAGTATTGAGCACTAGTGATGTCCTGTAGTCTGAATGCAATTGTTTCAACTCTTGTTATTCAGGAAAATAAACCCCTTTGGGGAGAATTTGTAACATATTAAGGGTTCCCTTATAAATGAATGTTTTGCTATTGCCAAGCAGTTACCCTAATGAATCCATTTGTTATCCCTGTGGCTAACAGAAGAACTTCTGTAAACGTTCTAATATAATTCAGTATACGTAATTTAAAGTGCAACAAAATTGACCTACACGCATTACAGAAAACTTCCAGTTTGGAATGCAGTTTTACATTTTTGTTATATAAATAGGTTGATGACTTGCACAGAATGGTCTTTTATATTCTACTCAGTAATGAATTACTTGCGTTCCTGTCAGCAATAAATAGATGCCACATGCTTGACTTGTTGAACATTTTATAGATTTCTGTGGGTGTGCATTTTATATGTATATGTGTGTGCACACATGTATAACGTATTTCACGTGCTTTTCCATCATTATGAACTATCTAATAAAACGAAATTTTAAGTAACATCTCTGCCTTTGCTCAAACTATCTTTCATTGGCTTTTGTGGGTGCACCAGCTGCGTACTCTCATGGAGAAAGAAAATCTTGCCATTGTCATGCATAACATACTTCATGTTGAGCTGCCTTTAAAAAGAATTGGGAAGATACAGCTGATCCAGAAAGCAGCATCCAGTTGGCTAACTGTTACTTGCTGCAATGAACACATTAATTACACTTCTGCTTAAGGAACTTAATTGGCTTCTAGCTCGTGCAAAATCCTGGCGCTGACCGAGAACAGTACAGCCAAAAGACCACCTATATGTGAGTCTAGGAGTAGATTCCTGAGGTTCTTGGAGACCCTGTTCTGGGTAGTAATACTGTCAGAAGGAAGGCTAGTGGTAAGGAGGGACAACGCCTTTTCTGTGGTAGCAACTTCCTAGATACTGTAAATCTACGTAACTTTCCCTTCTTTCAGATGACAAATTGAACCATTTTCTTTATGTGTACTTCTGTAGGACAAATAGGTCCTGCTGCTTGTTGTTTCTTGTTTAACACATTATCAGGGATGGCCATAGGGCAATTTGACCATCTTGGCCAAATTTGACTCTACGCCTGGAGGGGCCCAACACTGGGGCATCAAGTGGAGCACTGCAGCTGCAATCGGCACCTTGCTTCGTAGCTGATGCTCTAGAATGGAATCTTCCATGCCAAGGCATCATGAGGAGAGTATGGTGAGCTGAGCATTGCTGCTGGATGGCCCTCCCTCTCGCCCACCTCTGGGTCCAATTGGCTTGAAACCCCCTCTCCCCCTGGAAGCAGTTGGTGGTGATGCTGCTGGCCAATTGCATCCATGGAGGGGGAAGCCTAACCTGGGACCCCACCCCAAAATTTTTTTGTATTGGGCCTGGCAGCTCCTAAGGCCAGCCCTGCATGTTAATGTTTTATTTTGATGATCTCATTGACCACCTTGGAGGAGATACTTGCCAGTCCACATTTTGCAAATAAAAATGTGGAGAAGTCTAGCATTTTCAAAGCAAAAACCATTCTGGATCATTTGATGCAGTTTGCTTGCTTTACGCCACAATGAAATGCGTGCCATTTCAACTAACTTTGCAATGGTAGCCTAATTTATGCCCCTCCCAACATTCATTTCCCTCTTCTGAGGGAACTATACTATATGTATGGAGAAATACATACTATATGTATGGAGAAATATACATACTATATGTATGGAGAAATACATACTATATGTATGGAGAAATGTGGTTGTTGCTAGGTAAAAATCCAACATACCGGTACTCTCTTACTCTCTCTCATAAGCTAAATGAGAACAGCAGATAAACAGGATGGCTGTTGCTAAGCAATGACATCACACCTATCTCCTCCTCATGCACATGGGAGGATGATGGGAGAGTGGGGTGGGGGGGGAGAGAGAGAGAGAGAATGGAGTAGTAGAGCATGAATTTTGCTATTTGACTAGGATAAAGGAGAGTACTTGATCTGTCAGTTCCAGCCCTATACAGAACTCTAGGAAAAAGGAGACACGTAAGCGCTATTCAACCAAGGCTTTCTTGCATTACCGATATGTATAGTAACAGATCTTTACATTCTTTGTTTATCAAGGGTCAGAAAAGAAATAGGGCCCAGACAGTACAGTTAAGTGACTTCAAATATTTTTCCTACTCAATGAAACTGACTCTGCACACACCAATGAATTCAGTCTCCTGAAAATGCATGCTCTCAAGCACACAACAGGTTCTGGACTAGAATAAAAATTTCCACTTAACAGCAATAGTGAGATAAGGCTTTAGGAGAGTGCTTTCTCTCCCTCTTTTGTCAGACTCTTGACTTGTGCTATTGCAGCACAAGTGGAATCGTGAATATATCAAGCAGGAAAATGCTACGGAGCCATTAAAAATTCATCCAAAGCCATTTACTGTAAAAGAGAGGTGGTGAAAGAGTTTTGCTGCAGCAATGCAATGCATGGACATAGCCTGAGATGGCACTGCTAAACTAGTCCCTCTCCTCACCCTTTCCTCAGGATAGTGCCAGCCTTCAGACATTCTGAAGAGTTCTGGTTGATTGTTTACTGCATTTATATAGTGTATTTCTACTGAGATACTCAAAGCAGTTTACAATGTAAGATACTAAAATGAAATAATACCAAGTATTCTTTCAGGCTTCCTTATTTGCCCACCTCAGGGCAAACATATATTTATGTAGTAGCTGGTAAGATGGGAGAGGGGCTGTTCCGACTGAATTCACTCAGGTTGCTTCGGCAGCTGATGGCATGAGCATGGGGTGGACATGGACAGTGGCCTGAGTCGAGCTGCCAGTTTTCCCCTCTTGTTCCAGCGCTTGGATCATACTGCCTGATGCAATGAGGTGCTAGATTGATACAAAATACCATTGACCACAGTTTGCATGAAATTGTTTGCTAAGCTGTTTTTTTTGTATCATCCTGTAAAGTGAGTTTTACTACAACTCAAATACAAATATGTGGTCAAGTGGTTGTGTGTCCAGCCTCTCTGTCAGCACAGTTCTTCCGAGGTTCTGTGGATTTTTAAAATTAAGAAAAGGCACTGGAGCTTGTTTCTAACTCAGGAAAGCAGAGTGTGATAAATTACATATTTCTAAAAAATTTTCATATTTCATATTTTTCAGTAAAATTAATCAATCAACAGTACTTATACGTCGCTTTTCAACACGAAGTTCACAAAGTGGTTTACAGGCAAATAATAATAAAGTTAAATGGCTCCCTGTCCCCAAAGGGCTCACAATCTTAAAAAAAAATGCAGAGCACCACCAGCAACAGCCACTAGAAAAGACACAGCGCAGGGGTGAATAGGGACAAT
The DNA here is from genome assembly GCA_029204185.1 of Lerista edwardsae. NCBI lineage: Eukaryota > Metazoa > Chordata > Lepidosauria > Squamata > Scincidae > Lerista > Lerista edwardsae. The sequence goes on from JAJKFI010000001.1 coordinate 16,298,960, forward strand.
TACTCTCCCCCTGCTAAAAATAAGGGAATACCACTTGAAAAAGTGCCTCTTGCCCAGTTAGCAGGGGTAAGTGATAAATGGATTTTCATTCTTATATCACATTGTCCTCACAGCAACCTTGCAAGGAAAATTAGGCGTTCCTGAACTATTTGCTCAGTAGCGCCACCTAGTGAGCTTCTTGGTCTAGAACTGGGTTTTCTGCATTCAAATCCAGCGATCGTTTTGCTAAATATATGAGCTATGGTTTAGATCCTTGTCTTATTTGTCTCTGTGTTGTGCTCCATTTCCTTCATTGCATCAGTGTTTCTAATTATTTCCTCTTAACAAAATAAATTCAAATCCATTATGTCTCCCACATTGTTGACTGAAAATATATTTAGAGCCTAATACGTTCTAATTAGAGGTGTTTGAAAACAGTGTCGTACATTTTTCTCAGAAGTCCATTGCGTTCAGTAAAAAAAAGGCTGTAATCCTAATGATTGGAAACAAAGACCTAATAAATAAAAATAACTGTATTTTGAACATAAGTCTTGCAAATGAAGTCTCAGTTATCTCACAGCTGTAAGATTCTGACTCTTCTGTAACTAATAGAATATTATCCTGACATCTGGTGGAGACTCCAAGAATATCATTCTCCCGTTTAACCCTGTGCAGAATTTCTTAGGTTTCATAAGGCGTCTGTAATGCCTCCTTGGTATGAAGTTTCAGAATGTAAAACAAGTGAAATTAGGGGGTGGAATGTGGGGAAAAATATGAGGAAGACGTCAGTTGATGACAGCTGACAAAGGGTGAGCTGAATAGAGAACCAAAAGACAAAAAAAAAGAAAGAAAGAAAGAAAAGGAGAAAGCAGATAGGTCACTGAAAAGAGAAGTAGCCACAGAGCTGAAAGAATGAAAGGGGCTTTCAGTAATACAGTCTGTTTTCCAATTAGTTAGGGGTGGTCCTACTGGGGGGGGGTCAAGAGGGTCACATGGACCTGGGCACCATCACCTGCCCTCCGGAGCCACGGCCCACCCTTCAGAGTCCTCCTGAGGGCCAGGCAGCCTGCATGTGGCGTCCGCAGGCCCTCCAAAGGTTTACTGCAGCCTTCAGGAGGCCTTTAAGCATTGCTTCTGGTTTTTGCCTTTTGCTTAAAGGCCTTCTGAAGGCTGCAGTCTGTGGAGCATGTGGAAGTTGTCCAGATGAGTCGGGGTGGTGGTGGGCAGGGGCAGTCCGGGGAGCGGCGGCAGTTTGCAGTCCTGACCCTGGACAGTGCATGTAATGGGGCCAGGGCTGCAACTGCAATTAGTGCTGGATAAATGGCCGCATTGTCGCATAACACTCCCCTGGTCAATTGTTTTTCCCACCCCCCAATACGTCCTGATATGGAGAATAGGGTCTAGCTTTTCATTCCTGTTCACTCCTGTTTCATTCCTGTTCTCGTTAGTGTTTAATTTGTTGTTGTTGCTTTAATACGTTGTTTTAATGTGTTTTTCTTATTATGTTTTACTTATTATGGTTACATTGTATTTTGTTTGTTCTCTGTAAGCCGCTTTGGGCATTTGCTTTGGCATAGGAAAGGCGGGGTATAAATTCTTCAAATAAATAAATAACAGTGATTTGGGGGGTGGGGTTTGTTCATCGTTCTAATTTTTTAAAAATTAAATTGGGTAGGAGAGGAAGAGCTGCCTGAAGACTACTGGAAGCTTAAGTAGGCGCAGCTTAGGTCGTGTATGAAGGAGAGACCAGAAAAGTCATTAATAAGCTGACATGACCCTTGAGGAGAGGAATCATTGTTGCTGTTACTGGCCATGTCTTGAATGCTGAGAACGTTGGTTACATTAAGTGGGAACTTGGTATTATTAAAATGAGAACTGTCACATAGTTTGTATCTAAAGAAAGTTAGTCTGCTTTCTCCTCATGAGTAACTTATCTATCGGTAATTAATTTCTGTGGTGCTTAGTCATTGCTATTTGAAATAAACCCTGCATAGAACGAATGTAATTGACAAACACTAGTTCCCATCAAACCAGAAAAGCAAGTAACAAAACAGACTAGTGGCACTGCTTTTTCTAGATCATGACCATTCACACTTCTACATTTGCTACTTGAGCCTTTTATGCTGTAGTCCAGTGGTTTTCAAACTGGATATTCGGACCCACCAGTGGGTCACAAGCCAATTTCAGATGGGTCGTGAAGCATCTAGCACAACCACATTGTAAATAGGGGGAAATGGGACACTGGAAAGGAGGAGGGCTGTGAGGTTCTTTTGCTGTGTCAAGGCTGTAAATAGACTTTTTTCTTTCTGATTCACTTTGCTTTTGGAAAATGGCTGAGAAATAACCCAATTTATAGTTGCATTCTCAGGAAAGCAGCACACTCTGACATCTCAAGGATGGGATTTCTGGCCATGACATCACTTCTGGTGGGTCCCGGACAGATTGCCATTCTAAAAAGTGGGTCCTGGTTGAGAACCAGGCTAAAAAAAAGTGGCTAAAAAGGTTGAGAACCACTGCTCTAGTCTAACCCACCTTTTCTGTCACCACAGGATAGGTGCAAGAAGTCTTTACTACTAAGGGACAACATTTCCAGCATCTTACGTCCAGGGAAACATTCACTTCTGGAGCACTGAACTCTGGGAATTGTAGTCTTCATCAGGAAAGCATGCAGGTAATATAACGGTCGGCCCGTGCGCGTATCGTTGATTGTCATCATCATCTCGGCCAGTAAAAGAAGTAAAGCCTGAATAGTCTTGCCTCCTCTGTCAACAACAAATAGTGCCGTCACAAACGCGCCGCCAGCTCTTTGGCATCCTTTGCGTCGCACACGAACCTTTCATAGACTCAACCCCTGGCCCTGCGTTAAGAATTAATAGGCACGAATTGAAGCCAGGGGGCGGGCTTAGTGGCCATGTTTTTACACTCAAAACAATGCTGATTCCAAGCATTTCAGATTGCTTTGCTCGTACTGTTTAGGATTTAATAGTTTACTCCTGAAGTAAAAACTCACGAAAATAATAACGTGTGATCGTGTAGAAACATTACTGGTAACCTTATTATGATTTAATATGCAATTCCAAGGTTTAATTCCTCATAATTATATTACTGAACATACTGGATGAAATGCTACTTGCTGTCTATTTAAACTCAGATTGCACTGTTTTGACAGACTTGTTTTTTGAAATCTACACAAGCAAAAATAAAACGGCCATGCCCCATTAAAAAAATGTCTGTTAATGTTTAGAATTTCATAAGTATTACAGTAGGAAAATTACATTAAAATCTCTTCATGACACAAGTAGTTGTCAATATGAGAGTAATTTTTTTTTACTTCTAGACTATTAAGAGTATTTTTTTTAACTTCTACACTCACCCCCCCCCCGCAAGAAAAAAAACAAATTCTGTTAATGTTCAGTACTCACTGAACGGTAGTTTTATTGAACCGATGTAATGAGAATACATGAATCTTTCCGTGGAAATTAAATCCCATTTTTCGTTCAGCGATTCGCACCCCCGTATGCAGAACACGCAGGCATGCTTAAAGAGGTTGAAATTAACTTTTACACGCGTGCAGGGAGATTTTTATTCGAGAATTCGCGGCAATCCTCCTCCTTCGCGGTGATGATCTGAGTCAGCCATATTGTTCTGTCCATGGCTTCAAGAATGTGACGTCATGGCTTCTCCAGTGTATAATAACTCCATGCATAGACTCGTTCGCACAGCAAGGGACCACCCACTTTATTTTTCCACCCAATGAGAGCACGCACTTCTGGCCGCCCTCCTCGCAGCAGCCAATAGAAACCACCTTCCTCGGGGCGCTGTGAGAGGGTACGGGTGTCCGCTTTTCTCCAACGGAAATCTTCCAGAACCTAACAGGGTTACAGCAGCCAATGAGGTACGCTCAAAGCCTGCCGTAGCGCTGCAACAACCAATGGGAGACGGGCGCGCGTTGCCGGCTTACTAACCCATCAGAACGGATCGTTGTAGTGAAGGCCTTGGGTGGTGGTAAGATGGCTACCGCAGTCAAACGCAAATCAGGGGAGGTTGAGGCCGGAGAGGGCAGTGGCAACAACCGCCAAAGTAAGCGAAGTGCAGGGGCTGACGGATCGGAGGCGAGGGGCCGACGGGATGCAAACTCCCAGTTTGTAGAGGGTTCTATCGTGAGAATCGCTATGGAGAACTTCCTGTAAGTGCGCGGGACGCATACGGTGCTACTTTGGGGCTGGCCAATGACGAGGCGGGGCGCGTGTAGGCGTGGCCTTATGCCGTCAGCGAGGTGCGCTTCTAGTCCTCATGGAGGGTCACTTCTCTCCATGGAACGGGGCCTGTTGACATATTGAATTGGAAGAAAAGGGGGCGGGTTGTCCTCAGGTTTTGATGAAAATTGCTGTACTGCATTATCTCGTATGTCAAAGTCACTGGCGTGAATAAAAATTTCCTCTGGCTGCTTTCTCATACAGTAGACCCAAAATTTTTAAGCAATGTGGACTAAAATTGCTCCTGGGGCCCCTCCTGGTTTAGGGGCCCTTAAACTTCATCAGTTTCATAGTAAAGCTGCCAGGTTCATATTCTTAAATCTCAACCACAGAATCAGGCCCTAGTGTTTAAACTGTCAAGCTGGAATCTTGTTCCTTGTGTTTACACTGAGTAAACTTCTGAGCAAACGCACATTTGATTGCATACATACATAGCATACATACATACATGATTGCACATTTGATTGCATTTGATACATAGGATTGGATTGCCCAATAGTTAACATTATAACTTGCTGTAACCCCTTGCTGATGATGAAAATACCAGCCTCCAGAAGTCACCTCTGTGTTGTTTTACTGCCTTTAGGACTATTTAATCATTGCTGCTTGATTTTGCATATAGTCTGTACCCATATGACCAGAGATTGCCTTCTAAGAAGTGCATATTTACAGTATGTGCTGGGCAGAGTGTGTCATATATGCATTACATTTATAACCTGTTTTTTTAGCCAAGATTGGTTCCATGACATTTAATCATGGGTAGGGTTGCCACACACACACACCCGCATTGGCTTGTAGTCTCTTAGAATCAGCATAGATCTTCAGGTGGCTACTGAGATTTTAACAGGGCCTTCTTGACTTAATGATGTTACTTCATTCAGTGAAGGGGGCAGTTTCTAGTCATATCTTCAAGCTATATAGACGGAGCAGAGACCCATCACCTGCCCTTACCGCCTGCCCTGCACCCGTACCGCAGGAAAAGGGGATGAATGTCCCTTTTCCCTGCAAAGCCCACCACGGCTGCCTGGCTGCCATGGGATGCAACAATATCTACCTCTGTATCTACCTCAACAGTATCTACCTCTGCGCTTCTGGGTGGTCAGGCAGCTCTGGACTGGGCTGGAAGGGGAGATATGTAATGATAGCTATCTTCAGGTAACTGAAGGGCTGTCCTGCAAGAGAATGGGAGGCCATTATGTGGTGCCTAAGGGCAGGGATAGAACCAATGGCTAGAACCAATCTACAGAGAAGTAGATTTGGACTAGACATGGGGAAGAATTACTTAACTATAAGTGCCGTCTGGCATTGGAATAATCTGCCTCAAGCGATTGTGTGCTCTCCCTCACTGGAGGTTTTCAAAAAGAGGCTGGATACTCACCTGCCAGGGTTGCCTTCATTTAGCAGGAGGTTGGACTAGCTGATCTCCAAGGTCCTGTCTTTGAATCTGAAGTATAAAGTTGAGAGCCAGAGGCACCTGGCCTAGGTGCCTTTAAAAGGGGATTGGACAGTTTTATGGAATTAAAATCCATCACAGGTTACAAGCATGATGGGTAAATGCAACTTTCTGGTCCCAGATGTAGGCTAAAAGATAACAGAAGGTAGTAGATATAGATATAGATGTAAGGCCAGATGCAAATGAGTGGCAACAGGATTCAGGTATCTGGTTGTCTTGTATGCCCTCTGAGGCATCTGGTGGGCCACTGTGAGATACAGGAAGCTGGACTAGATCCAGCTTTACTGATCCAGCTTTACTTGTTGTTTTGACCAGTCCCTCCTGAAACAAAGTGGTCTTATTATTTACTGACCTAGCATGAACAGAATAGCTTCAGGCTGGAGAATATACTTTTAGTGACACCTGTGATCCAAAGGCTGGGTGGAGGACATGACCAGAAAGAGAAGCTAATCCTCTTTCTCATGGAACATCCGATCCCCCCCACTTCTCTTCCATCCCAGCCATATCACTGCCATCTCTCCCCCCTTCCTTTGCAAAAGACTCATGCTTCCCAGCAGAGACCCAGCAGTAGAGGGTTCCTGACTCTTTCCTCTAAAGAGAGGAAGTAAAAGAAGCATTGCAGGTAGAGCATGAAATCTAGCACTACCAGTATGTAGACCTGGGTTCAAATTATCACGCAGCTGTAAAACTTACTGAGTGACATTGGGCTAGTCACTCTTGTTTTATATATATCACCATCTTGGTGTATGGGTTTATTAATCATGTAGAGTGGCAAAGCCAAAAGGAGAGGGAAAAATGTGTGCTGCCCCAAGCTCCTTAGATAATGGGCAGGATACAAATACAATAATATTGAGAAAGACTCCTGCTCTTACAAATACTTGGAAGTTTTTTAAACAGCAGGTTACACAATCATTTGGTTCAGTTCAGATATTGAAGTGATTTCAATTCCTGATGCAGGAAATGAGGCGCTCTGAAAGTCACTTTCCCAGCCTTATGTCTGAGATGTCCATTTGAAAATAGTGTAATTATCTGTTTGTATGAATGTTGTTTTGTCTTTAGCCACTGTTAATTGTTTTAACAAGAATTTGACGTCTTATGCTGCATTCTGCCCAAAATTCAGTGACATGCAGAATATAAGACACAATATTGCAAATGTTTAGCCTCTAATGTGGTTCCAATCAGCAAAAGTAAAAATTTCTTGAGTTGCTTTGGAAAGCATTACTATACCTAAATAATGAATTGTTGTTACTGTAGTTTGAATTGTGATTTGTTTTTCAGTTTCGTATCATGTTCACCATATTTGCATATAACTTAACAATATTGCTTTTCAGGACTTATGATAGCTGTGAGGTATATCCAGGATCCAATTTAAATATGATAGTGGGAGCTAATGGAACAGGTAAATCCAGTATTGTTTGTGCCATTTGCCTGGGCCTGGCAGGAAAACCTTCCATCATAGGGCGAGCAGATAAGGTAAGGATGACCCTTTGCAATCTGTAGACTTATTAGATTGATTCTATTGACATTTGTTAGGGTAATATATGCAAGATTGTTTTCCTCTACAAAATGGATAGCAGACTTTATAAAATACCTTAATGCTCTCTGCTCTCTTTTCTTAGTTGAAAACGGTTTCTTAGTTGCAAGGGTTACTCTGGAATGTGTGTTGTCTGGATCTATGAGTAATGATGAGATTCCTCATCTCCCTTGTTTCTTTTATGACAGTATTGGAACAAATGGAATTATTACTGTTGCTTCAAAGCAAAATTTGCATGCTAATTCTGTTGTTTTAATTATTTTTAAACTAGGCATCCACATTTGGTCTTCGATATATATTCCTTGTGTGTTTCTTTTCCAATTGTATTTTGCAGGTTGGTCACTATGTGAAGCGGGGTTGCAGCAAAGGACTGGTTGAAGTTGAGGTGTGAGTAATCAGATGTGTTCGTATTTCTAGTTTGTGTGAATCAATCAGTCAACAGTATTTATATACCACTTTTCAGCACAAAGTTCACAAAGCGGTTTACAGACAAATAATAATAATAAAGTTAAATGGCTCCCTGTCCCAAAAGGGATCACAATCTTAAAAAATGCAGAACATCACCAGCAACAGCCACTAGAAAAGACACTGTGCAGGGGTGAATAGGGAATAGGGCTGAATAGGGAGACAATACTCTCCCCCTGCTAAATATAAGAACATCACTTGAAAAAGTGCTTCTTGCCCAGTTAGCAGGGGTATGAATGGGTTTATTAAATATGTCTTGCTAAGAAAATTTGGAAACGCACAGTGTTGGGCATGTGGATGGGTGCATATGTTTTCTCCCCCATCTTTTCAGTCCTTATTTCATTGCTCCAGATAAAAAGTGAAAATTGTTTTCTTTTTTTAGGTTTAAGCCTCCAAATAATGTCATTATCAGACGAGAAATGTCTGTAGTGAACAACCAGTCAACTTGGTATATCAATTCAAAACCTTCTACTCTCAAAATGGTTGAGGACCAAGTCTCTGCCTTAAATATCCAAGTAGGAAATCTGTGCCAATTTCTTCCACAGGTATGGGAAGGATTTCCTTTTAAAAAGAATGTTAACATTAATTTAGTACTGCGAATTCTAAAGAATAATCCATTATGGCAGCGATTCACAAACTTACCTGTGATGTGATACCTTTCCTTTGCCAGTGTCTGTTGTGGAAGTAACTGCCAACGATGTGATGATGCACGACACGCTGACATAATCAACACACTTTTGGGTCTTGTCCGGAAAAATACACTTGAAAATTGGTGTTCAAATGACCAGGGAGGATGGGTGGCCCCGAAACACATTGCGTCTCTGCTCCGCAGTCTCTTATGCTTGTGCTGCCAAGCACGCTGGCTGGTGTGCAGCATGTGGTGCTCCTCGAGATTGATTGATGCGATCAATTGCAATGCACAATTTGAGAACTTCTGCATTTAGGAAATGCAATGGTTCAGTGGGAAAGCACAAGGATTGTGCGACAGCCAGTTCAAAATATCAAAATTTTGACAGCCAGTTCAAAATAGCCAGTATCTGTGCATCTGTTATGATTTCCCACAATTCTAAGTCTAACTTATTGTGGAACAAATGGTAAAATTGCCCCACACGTACGAGGGTAGCCCCAACTGTACAGTATTTTAGAACTCCAGAAAAGACGGGCTGTCTCCCAATGCCTCCGATGAGGCAAGCAGCAGCAGTGGAAGCCACTCAAGGACAACATGAGGCAACAGGAAAAAGGGTACTTCAGATCTGAACTCTTAGGCTTCACTCTGACTTGATCAAAGTTTTAAACATCGCTAGTATAGGGCTACTACGCTGTCATGGATGCATGGTGCCAACTTAAAACGCAGGCCATTCCACCACTGCCGTTTCTTAGGTTCCACTGTGCAGATTACTTCTGGCAGAAGAACTACTATATGTGGGAGCTTAGGGACAAATTGGCAACAGGATTCTTCCAGTTGAACGCAAATGGCATATGTTGTTATTGAATGGCACCACCTGGATTGCACGACTGGCTTGCTGTGGGAAGAGCACATGTGAAGGAAGCACATGGTGAGGTGGGAAGGGGCTGTCTTAGAGCTCTGTGGAACCTGCTACATACTTCGTCAACCATGAGTACAGGGTGCAGATTTGCACCCCTTGCAATTAGCAAGCTTTATTATTATATAGGTTACTTATCTTGCTTTAAGGAGTAAATGTTGATGTAGAGTTTACTGTGCTACGTTTTTGTTTATAGAGTCTCACCTATCATATGCCAATGAAAATAGCCTCAGCCTCCCCTGTGATTGCAAATGCGCTGCACTCAGTTTCTGAGGGGTTGCACAATCACAGGAGGGGGTTGAGCTTTTGTCTGCCACAAGCTCTACGCTCTCTCTAGTATATAGGCACTTGCCTGTTACTGTTCAGGGAAAGACTAGAGCTTGCTGCAGCGAGAGCTCAGCCTCCCCTGTGACTGTGCATGGCAACTTCCCAGAATGCCTTGCAGCACCACAGCGAGTGCTTTCCCAGCCAATCACTTCACAGCATGTCCCTGATATATAATGTTTCTTCCTTTTTGTTTCTTGCTTTGTAGGATAAAGTTGGAGAATTTGCAAAAATGTCCAAGATTGATCTGCTTGAAGCCACAGAGAAGTCAGTTGGTCCTCCAGAATTGTATGAATTTCACCGTAAGCTAAAAAACTTCAGGCAGAGAGAACGTGAACTTGAGGTCAGTGGCTGCACATTTGATATGTGAAGGAAGTCTTTCCTCAGTCTTTCCCACTTTTATAAACACATTATATTTACTCAATTCTAGGAGGAAACTGCACCAGTAGAAATTTTCTTCCTTAAAACGCAATCCTAACCTGGTGTTAGACCGGCACAGTTAGGCCAGCAAAATTTGGCTGGCACAAGGCATGCCATAACGTATGTTTGGACTGCTCTTGGTGTCAGAGAGGCCTGTACACAGATGTGCGCCATCCTATCTGACTCAGAGAGTGGTCCAAACACACTGTACGGTGGCCCTTGTGCCAGCCAAACTTTACTGACCTAACTGACCTGGCCGAACTCCAGGTTAGGATTGCTCCCTTAAGCTCAGAAGTTGTGGTTCATGCCTTTTTTTTTTTTAACCTTTGTCAGAATGATTTCACCTTGGTCAGATGGAGTTGGTACTCCTGAATCTCCAGTTCAGACTGGAAAGCAAATATCTCCGTTATGCATTTATGTTTTCATAAATTTTATTCTGGGATTCCTCTTCTTCCTTCAACTTGTTCCTCTCGTTTACTCTTTGCTTACAATTGTATTTGTTTCCTCTCTCTCTCTCTCTCTCTCTCTCTCTCGTTTTCTTACATTCTCATTTCCTGCCTGCTCCTGAACTTCCCAGACTTACAAAGTTTACAATTTACAAAGTTCCCAATCCTACGCGGGTCATGGTGCCCCCACAGTCTCTTCTTCCCAGCTCAGCTGGGTGCCTCCACTTTGGATGTCATGAGATGGCAGCACCAATCTTGTGAGATTTGGTGAAATCCAAGGTGGCAGCTCCTAGGAGAACAAGTAAGAGTGGGCACCAGGGACATCCCATGTGCTCCTGTGAGTGCACTGTGATGTTTCAAGGCAGTGCTCTTCAAATGGTGCGTCTCAATCCACCATAGAGCAAAAAAGGGGCCATTTCCCCTTAAGGGGAGTGGGCCAGGAATGGGTGCTGTAGCACTGTAGTGATCACTGCGCCGTGGGGACCCAGACACATGTAAAGGTACCTGAGAGGTTGCGAAGCTTCCCGGAGGGTCCTGGAGGCTCAGAGCCCACTCTGTGAGCCTCCCCTCTGCAGAGGTGAGCTCTGAGTTGCAATTGAAACTCGCTTCCAGTTTATGATCACCGGGGTTCCTCTGATGAGCTTGTCAGGCTTGAGGGTGTCTAGTAAGGTCTGTAGTTGCCTTAGATTTGTCTGTGTGGAATCTACCCAAAACATGCCATCGGAGTGAGGGAGCTGGAACCATTTTTTGCATTTTTATATTGCCCTGCTTGTAAGGAGGTCAGGGTGGCATGCGTGGTTTCTTCCCTCCTTTTGTGCTCAGAACAACTCTGGGAGCTCAGTGAGACTGAAAGGTAGTGACTGGTCCTGATAGTGACTTGATTGATTGGTCCAAGGTCCCCTAGGAAGCTTCATGGTTGAGCAGGTATTTGAATATAGATCTTCCAGATCCATATTCACCAGAACTGCTATTGCCAGAGCTTCCCAAACCTTTGAGCGCTGGGACCCGCTTTCTAAAATGTCAATCTGTCATGACCCACATAGCTTTATTAGACAAAAGAAAGTGACCTAGAAAGAATATTTTTATTAATAAGTAATAACATATTAATAATAATCGGGGTCCTGTTCTCCCGAGGCTGCTAAAGACCTCATGTATAGTGTGTGTGTATAGATTTTGCTAGACTTCCCATAGAAATGAAGGTCAAGGACTGTTCCCCCAAATCTTTACAGTCATTCAAGGGTACTGAGAAGGCTGAACTGGAGAGCAAAAAGACTGAAACTGGGTTCACACTTGATCCATGGCATGCCAATTACTAGAGAAAATAAGAAAATATGACATTTTAATTTGGGGGTATGAAGATTACCTCATACTACAGGTTAGCATTCTAGCCACAAGAATGCTCTCTCTATCCAGATTGCCCCCTGCTACAATTTTCTTTTGCAAATTGGGCAAAGATGCTTGCAAAGTTGTTTTTTTTTAATATTTCAGAAACTTCACAAACCACCAAAAATCAGCTCACGACCCACTGGTGGGTCCCAACCTACAGTTTGAGAAACCCTCCACTTCACCATTCCAGCTCTTTTCCTCAGAAAGACCAAAAGTTCTCAGTTCAGTTACAAATGGGGCATGAAGCAATTTATAAAACAAAAGTTGGTTTTTTTGATTAAACGAAGTAAATTCATTTTCTGGCAGAATTCATGCAAGGAGACCGATAATACTCTAGAGAAAATGAAACAAAAGAATGAAAGGTGTAAGCAAGACATGGAACGATACCATGAATACAAGCGTCATGAAGATTTAATTGCAATGCTTAAGAGAAAAAGACCCTGGGTGGTAAGTTCTTCATTTTATTTTTAAAGACGTTTAGAAATATGCCTTTAAAAATGTGCTGTATAAAGTGAAGGAGCTAATCAGAAATAAAAGTAATACAACAAGGGAAAATGACACTAAGGGCCCAATCCTATCCAAATTTCCAGTTCTGATGCAGTGGTGCTAATGAGGTGTGCATTGCATCCTGCAGTGGGGAGGCAATAATGGAAGCCCCCTCAAGGTAAAGGAATGCTTGTTCCCTAACCTCAGAGCGGCATTGTTGCTGTTTCAGTGCTGGAAAATTGGACAGTGAGCAACAACCTTTTGTGGGGGTCTCTTCATTAGGAGACTAGGACTATTTCACAGTCGGAGTGAATGCCTGTCAGTCCAGTTGTCATGGTAGCAACAACTCATTTTGACACATTTTTTCAAATGTATCAAATAATTTGCTTTGGAATAATTCTTTGGAGCAATAATGTTCCTATATGGAGGTCTGTCCCACTCCCCTACCAAAAGGAAAATGAGAAACAATACAATCCAGCAGAAAAATGAGATACTATACCATCAAATTAACTGTACCAAGACCACAGGGTCAATGTAAAAACAACATGTAATGAGAGCACCATAGACAGAGAAAGCAGCTGGATAATGTTGTGTGTTGAAGACAAAGGGCTCAATCCTCACCTGCCTTCTAGCACTGATGCAGTCGTAATGCAGTCCTGTGGTAAGGGAGCAAACATTCCCTTGAGGGGCTTCCATTATTGTCCGTCCCCCCCACATACACATCCATGTCCTCCCTGTTCTTGTCACTGGGTGAGTGTCCATCAAGTATACAGATGGCCTCATGCTTCTAACAATCCTGTTGACATTCCAGACTGTACTATTTGAAAAGAGTCCATAACAGCTGAAAAAGTAATACATTGCAGAATACATCAGTAAGATCTATTTATGTAGTGTGTAGGTCATGAAAGATGGGATCAATTTTGTCTGTAAAATGTCTTGCAAATTGGTCACTGCAGGCTACAGAACTCACAGTTCTGAGGGTTCAAGATGTATAAGACCCCTGATCATTCATCCAGTTCTGCTGGATGACTCTCTGCATACACAATGGTGACAGAGAAGTATGCCTGGTATGAGACCTTGAGAAAGTGGGATAAAAATTCACATTGATAAATAAATAGGGTCATAACTGCATCAGTCCCTGACCAGGTTCAGTTTGCTCTACAGGAACAATAAAATGTGGACTGCATCACAGTTGCATTCAGTCCACTTGGCTCAGAACCATGAAAAGGTAATTTTTCTCACACACCCATGCAATGTATAGTGCAACTTGTTACAGTGGACAATCTGGGTCTCTCCACAGCAGGAGAGTTTTTCAGCTGGGCCTTGGGCTTTGTTCCTTTACAGCTGTTCCAGCTGTACGTGGCAACACTCTGGGGCACTGTAAGGTACCTCCTGGGAGTGTGGCAGGGTGCCTGCTACAGGGAGCCTGGCACCAAGCACCAAGATGGTGCCATTGTCTAAAAATAGTGATAAGGGACATGACGGCGGGTAGAGCTGCTGTGTGTGAAAACCACACAGTTGAAAAAGCCCTCCTGCCTGTCTTGGCCCTCCTCCCGCTATTTTTAGGCTCCCTATCAGCCTCGCAGCAGAAGTCAATTTCACTAGTTTCAAGTTTACCATCTTTGAGTTATATTCCTGACCTAGAAGCCTTATCTCAAGCTCTGTGAGGCTTTTGGGTAAGGACACATTATGCAGTAGGAACTGTTTGGCTGGTTGCTCAATTGTCACCTTTTCTATCTTCTCTTCCTATTGTAGCAGTATTCTAATAATAACTAATATTATTCTAATTCTAATAATAACTGACAATCATGGGAAGCGGTTGTCCCCCACAATGGGAATAGATTAGAAGGACTACAGTGATTTTGGTGGTCTCCTAGTTTTGTTTTTTAAGCAATGTTGTAATCCCAGAAAGGGACTGTAACTCAGCAGGACAGCAACTGCTTTGCATGTTGAACTCCCAGCTTCAACTCCCTGCATCTCCATTTGGAGAAGATTGAAATTCCTGTTTGTAACTCTGGAGAGCCACTGCCAGTCATTTTTGTCAGTAAAGAATCTAGTTGCTAGATGGGGCAATAATCTGATTCTATATAAGGCAGCTTCTTAGGTCCTGTCTTCGATCTAGTGACAGAACAGGGATTCAAGTAAATTGACCTTTCATTAACTTCTGGACCGGAATTGGTACTGTTCCTTGGGTCATCCTTCTTCAAACTTGAACTGAGCAATGCCAGGGTAAGTGCCTGAAAATGTCACATTTAACAGAATAATAGAGTCATTCTTCTAAACGCTATTATTTGTGCCGTTCCTAAAAATACACTTGTTCATACATTTGTGTACGAGGCAAATGGGGAACAGCGCATCATCATTAAACAACCCTGAAGTCCATTCAGCACAGAGATATTCTGCCTCTAATTGGCTTGTGTGGATTTCTTATTAGGTCTATGAAGATGTTCGTAAGCAGTATGAAGAGGTGAAAAAAGGTCGAGATCGTCTGAAGGGGGAACTAAGAGCATTAAAAGAAGCGCAGGCCCCCATGACCTGTCGGATCCAAGAAGTTGACAAGCAGTGTACAAACCTGGATGCCAAAATCCGAGAGAAGGTATGTGCTTTGAATTCATAGTGTCAGTTTGCTTGCAAGTATTGTGGAAGCCAATGTTTAAACAAGAGTAAACCTCTTTGTGGTCTGGAATTAAGTTTTAAAGGTTTTCCAAGCAGATTGTTGCAGACTCACATTTGGCTGCTAATTATTAATTTGTGGTGATCAGTCATTGATTTATCCCCCCCCCCACTTCTCTTGGCCAGCAGAAAACAAGAGTGCTCCTCATCCACAATCAAGGGAGCTCTATTGGCATTGGCAGTAGTCCAGTTCCTTACCAGCGCAGTTACCATATCAAATCAAAAGAATTCAAACGAAAGCCCTCTCAACTGGATTCGACAGTACTAGGTGTGCATATTGCCAGGATGAAACCCCGGGAAACTCCGAGTACCAGAAGTGGGCCATTTACAAGATGCCATTCTGAGAATAGGCCAAAATGCATTGAGAAGTCCTATATGTAAACTGCGCCAGTCCCAAGCTCGGACACAGTCCAACCACAGGTATGACTGCAGTTTTTCTCAGAGCTGGGTGTGCACATTGCAGGAAAGACAGTCCGGGAACTTTGGAGTACCCGGGGTGGGCCATTTCCACCAGGTCCCAATCTGTAAATGGGCCAAAATGCATGCAAAATCCTAAAACCTCAGACTGGAACCTGGTGGAAATGGCCCACCCCGGGTACTCCAAAGTTCCCGGACTGCCTTTCCTGCAATGTGCACACCCAGCTCTGAGAAAAACTGCAGTCATACCTGTGGTTGGACTGTGTCCGAGCTTGGGACTGGCGCAGTTTACGTATAGGACTTTTCAATGCATTTTGGCCTATTCTCAGAATGGCATCTTGTAAATGGCCCACTTCTGGTACTCGGAGTTTCCCGGGGTTTCATCCTGGCAATATGCACACCTAGTACTGTCGAATCCAGTTGAGAGGGCTTTCGTTTGAATTCTTTTGATTTGATATGGTAAGTGCGCTGGACTACAGAGAAAGGTGGAGGGTAGCAGCTTTTCATCACTTGTTAAGAGTGCCAGCTATGTCCTGGGAAGGTTGTGTTCTGGCTATTCTTCTGCCTGATGCTAGGAAATCAGTCAGTATCAACACACACAGCGACACAGGCTGCTTCTGCACAGCTGCCATACCTTTTCATTCCCTCTTAGCCTCATTCCCTCTTAGTTCTTAGCCTCATTCTCAGGAGGGATTTCAATCCTTCAAGGCTGATTCCAGAGGAGAGGACGTCAACAAAGAAGGCATACCAGCCCTTTCTTAAACAATGTTTGCTGTAATGGTCCTGCAGTTCAAACTGAGATTTTTAAAACAAGTTTGACCGTGCCTCAGAAATGTCACTGGATAAGTGTGGTTGGCATGTTGGTCATGTGCCGTCATGCTCACATAAACATTCGTAAAAGTAAGTTTTGAAATGCATGTAACCAAGCATAAGGAATTATATCAAGCAGACAACACAATTGCTTCTTTTGAAAAATAAAAATATTGTATTGCTAAAATAATTGTGTATTTGTTAAGTAATAATAAAGATTCATTTGGTCAGGGGTGTAGCTAATGTAACCCAGTGACTGGGAAGATAAGATGGCGGCCAGCTAACAGCCCTGCATCTGGCGTTCCCCGAGACTTTTATCAGTAATTAAGTTCTGACTACTTCAAACTCCAAAACTAAATATTGTATGCTCCTGGCAAGGACTCCTCATTAAGGGTCTGCTGGTTTTATTAGACTCCGTGAGCCAAAGGCAAAGGATTGAGTTGGATTGTTTGGGATTTCTCTGCGGGCAGTTTGGACTCCTGATAACCGGCTCAAGCAAAAGCAAAAGAAAAGGACACCGTCTGGCAGTAGCCCGCTCAATAAAACGTCCAAACAACTTCACCTGGATGACCCTGCTTTTTGGGGTGAGACAGTATCCGAGAAGGCCTATGAAAGAGGAGTTGGTGAATTACAGCCAAATTCCACCACCTCTGCTTTTGGATGCCTTAGCAGCTAAAGAAATGAACGCAGCCTCCCTTTCCACTCTCCCTTCAAAGGAGGATTCTGCTGCCTCCCTTCGAAAAAGGAAAACAAGAACGGTAGTGACCCTGACCGACACTTCAAACAGAAAGAGGGTATGTTGTTACATGATAACTCTATGTTGACTTTATTAGGAGAACACTGTATTATGTCTGGGAAGGCAGTTTTTGCCATCTTCCAGGAAATTAAACTCTTAGCTTCACAAGTCCATGAGCTGCAGAAGTCAATTAACAGCTGCCTGATAGACTTAAAACATCCAAAAAACCCGGGGCTAGTAAGGAATCCCCCGTTCTCAAACAAACTCCAGCCATTTCTGATAAAGCAGGATGTGGAGGAGGAGATCTTACACACACAACCCCTTCCCGGCGCTTGATAGTGAAGCGAATAACCTTAGAGATAACTAACAATTTTGTGAACAATCAGAGATGGACTAACAGACCCAAAATTTTGGACTCTTTAGCCAGGCTGTTAAGACTGGAAGTGAGGCAAATTGACTTGAACACCTTTGAAAGATTACCCAGCCCTCCTTTTATAACAAGATTGATGCTGGAATTCTCCACTCCTATGATTCCCTGCATGTTATTTAAAATGAAGAAATTTTTGGGCTCCCTTGATATCATGGCGAAAAGAGTGTTTATGGACACAGGCTGGGTGTTACCGTTGTTTGAGATACAGAGACTAACTCCCCCTGCTGTTCCTATTTGGACACCGAGGGTGAAGTTGGCTGGCTCTATGCCAATGGCCCAACCTGTTGATAATTCCCCGGAAAGCTGCGCTGCTAATCTGCTGAAAGTCACACCAAGACAGGCAGTCCCTGAGTGCTCATCTAATGCAGCTGCAGTTGCATTAGAGGAACCAACCCGGGACTTGGAAAAATCCTTGGCAAATTTGAGATCTAATGCAGAGTTGCAGCTCAGGACCCCTTCTGCAGAATTGATAGAGGCTGCAGCAACCCATGCAGAGAATGTGTCTTCAGCCTCCAATTACTAAAGAACAAGAAGATGCAGCTCACAATACCAGCAGGAGTGTACATTCAGTCCATGACCTATTATTGCAGCTAGACATAGAAGGAGATGAGTTTGTAGATGAGGCGATAGCCACCTTTAAGAACCTTTCAGCTACAGAACAAATACAGATTATAAAAAGCTTGGATAAGGTCAGAACTGAACTTTGTAATAACCTTAAGGGAGAGATGCCCCAACAATTTCCAATACCAGCAAGAACTGTGGGACCCTGGTACAATTCCCTCCCTCCACAAGACCCTGCAATAACAGCGTCCCCTCAAAGACTGACAACTCAAGCTGAGACCCATCAAGAGCCACTATCTAGAAGAGAACACGGAGAGAAGAGCCTTAACCTAAGGACTTCCCCAGGTACTGATGCCATGCCCCTAAATCCCATAGCAGCCTTCTCTTTGCTGGTCTCGTTACTCCATGCTCCTAGCAGCCCTAACAGGAACGAAACAAGAACTTCAACTCTTCAACACCTGCAAGACTACAGCATTGAAGAGCTGTCGGATCACTCCACCAAGGCAGACACTCAGACTCTACCTACGAGAACCAATCTAGAAGAACACAAGTTATATAACCCAGTTGGTCGGGAAGCGAATTTACCAATGGATGATTGACTACAACCAAGTAAATCTAGACCATACCCTGCCCCTAACCATTTTCCCCGGACAACTAAAAATACTATCTTGGAATATTGCAGGTTGGAAAAGGAAACAAAATAATAAGGAATTTCTTAACTATATAACCAAATCTGACATCATACTTCTACAGGAAACATGGACACAAGAGCCCATAAGTATTGACAAGTTTCAATCTTTCTCCTTGCCGGCTTGCAGAATTAAGAAGAAGGGACGTCCACAAGCAGGTTTGGCCACCCTGGTTAGGGTATCGCTAAGATCAGAACTCATCTCTGTTTCCCATAACTTTTGCAGCTTGTTAACTGTCAAACTTCGTGTAAATAATATGCTAATTGTTATAATCAATGCATATTTACCCCCCTGTTCTAACAATGACCATCGTGCCCATAAATGGAATTAGTTATCGGAATACATTGAGGGTCTTGATAAAAGTCATCCACAGGCTTATTTTCTACTAGGGGCAGACTTAAACATGAAGGTGGGGGAGGGTCAAGGGATTTATCATAGATCCTTGGATGATGAGAGTAAGGCCCAGCTTCCACATTTCTGTTCATTCCAGAAGCAATCTAAAGACAAATGCCTTAACGATGCGGGACTTTTTCTGGCCAGATTCAGTATCCAGTTTAGTAGTATTTGGTTAAATGGTTTAACCGATTTCAAGAGAGCCTCTGAGTTTACCTTTGTGTCTCCACTGGGTTGCAGTGTAATAGACTATGTTTTAATCTTCATTCCACTATTGCCTTTTGTATCTGATTTTGTAATTGATGATTTCAAGATTAGTGACCACTTACCGCTGTTACTCTGGTTAGATTTAGATATCCCCAGACGCCCGCCTCAAATTGTCTTCTCGGGCGAGACGGAAATTTTACCCAAATTAACTTGGAACAGCACAACTTTGCAAAAAATTCACCTTTTGCTAGAGAGTCCAAGAAGTAGAGACCTTAGATCCACTATACTACCCGGGAAGGACCCGAAATCTGTACTTGAAGCTTACGAAGGTCTAATAAGGCATATAATATTGTGATGGATTTAGGACACAACCGCAGAGGGCCCAAAATCAGGGTCCTCTCAGACAACCAAGGTTGGTTCGATATGGAATGTAGATTACTAAAAGATCAGTCCCAAGCATATTTTAGGAAGTTTAGAAAGACAGAATCTCGGGAATCGCTACAGGAATATTTTCTTGTTAAAGCCCAATTTAAGGAATTGATTAAACTCACAGTGCAAAAAAACACTAGATTGTTTTGGGATATTGTATCAGGTGCCTTTAGAAACGAGCGACAGGACCCTAGTGCAGTCCCCAAATACCTCTGGAAACAACATTTTACCACACGTTTTTACAACGGCACAGCCCCACAGACAATCGAAAATGCCAGCACAATAGTCAATCTCCCAGAATGGACCCCAGTGCCCACGGAAGTGATTAAGGAACTGAGTGCCGATTTAAAGCCTGGAAAATCGCCGGGCCGTGATGCCATCCCAGTTGAATGGCTGAAAGCAGATCCGGACTGGTGGGCCCCTATTCTATCAACTCTCTTTACAATCATTAACTGGACCAGACTAATCCCAAATAACTGGCTAAAAGCAATTATGGTCCCCATTTATAAAAAAGGCGACCATAAGTCGCCGGATAACTACAGACCTATTAGCCTCTTATCAGTTACTGGCAAACTGTATGCCAAACTCCTTTTAACTCATCTTAATCAATGGATCATACAACAGGAGACATTGGGAGCTGAGCAGATAGGATTTAGACAAGGTAGGGCTACAACAGACCATGTCCTTATTCTCTCTCACCTAATCTACAAATATATATCAGAGATTAAAACCAAGTTATTCGTAGCTTTTCTGGATCTAAAGTGTGCATTTGACAGTATAGATAGACAGCTCCTTTGGGATAAACTGCGCCATTTAGGAATTGACAAGAGACTGCTGTTTCTCATTAAGTGACTATATTCTAGCACACTTTGTCAAGTTAGATTCTCCCCGGAAGGGGGCCTAACTGAGGAAATTCCAACCAACAGAGGTGTGAAACAAGGTTGTTTGCTTGTGCCCACACTAATCACCCTATTTCTAAATGACATGGCCACCAATTTGGTTGGAGTGGAGGGCCATCCCCCGAAACTTGGTGACCTTAGGGTTCCCCTGCTGCTTTACACAGATGATGCAGTTATTTTGTTGCGATCACGCATAGGCCTTGAGAGACTGGTCAACAAATGCATAGACTACCTATTAAGCGAACAAATTGCAGTTGAACTACAGCAAATCCAAGATAATGGTCTTTGCAAAGACTTGGAAACCATTTAATTGGAAATTTAAAGGTCATGTGATCGAGCAAGCTAAATTCTTTAAATACCTAGGTATCCATTTTTCATTCAGCCATTCATGGATACGACATCGTAACATGGTTCTGTCTTCTGCAAAAATAACGATGCAAGCCATTATCAGATTTTTCTATAATAAGGGTAGCTCCTATGTGCCAACAGCTCTCAAAGTATTTAATGCGAAAATTATATCCCAAATCCTGTATGGGATCCCCATATGGATAAACTCTTTTGACCACACATTAGAACAGCTACAAGCTATATTTTTGAGGAAAATCCTTGGTCTACCAAATTGTGTGCCCTACTCAGCCTTATGTTTAGAGACGGGCCAATTTCTGATTGAAACACTGGCCTGGTTAAGAACAACCAAGTTCTGGCTCAAAGTTTATTACAATCACGATCAGAACAGCTTATTACATCAGCTCCTGAAGGATACATATCCCCCTGTTGGCACCTGGGAAATAAAAATAAGAAAGATTGGAATCGAGGCTGACTTACTTGGTTCAGTTTCGCAATCCGAGGCCTTTCGAATCATTAAACGCAGGCTTCTGGACATCCAAGCACAGAGTTTACTGAGCTCAGCGAATAAAACCTGTTCGCCGCTGAACCTCCAGATTCCAGTTACAATTGGAAAAACTGCAACATATCTATCTCTGTTAGAATGCCCCCAAGAAAGAAGGGCTTTTTCGCTCGCCAGATGCAATGCCGTGCCATCGGCAGTACTGCAAGGCAGATTCAGGGGCATTCCCTACAATGACAGACTCTGCCCTTGTTCCCTTGGTGAGGTTGAGTCAATTGTTCATCTGATTTTTCACTGTCCCCTCTACTCTGAGGCCCGGAAGAAATTTTTAGACCCAATTTTATCAACGAAGCATCAGAGTTCGGAACCCGAGATGCTGAAATACTTACTTTCGACGACGGAGCCAAGTTTAATAAGACAGGTAGCCGCTTTTTTGCACCATGTGGTGAAGCACAACAGTGTATGAGGGGCTAGTGGGCAGAATCCTATTTGATATACTAGAACTATAGTTTTAATGTGTATTGTATGTGTGTATGTCTGTACATATTCCAATAAAGGTTTCATTCTTTCATTCATGTAACCCAGTGCAGAGGGCAAAATGTTGCCCAGGAAGTGATACCACAGCAGGAAGTGACATCACAGCTGTATTTTTGTTTTTGCTGAGTTTTTGGCCATAACGTTTGATAGAGTTAAGATACTACACTCTGGTTTATTTCATTGCATTCTGCATTAAATTACCTTTCCAATGACATATAACATGATGGTATTATTCATACTTACCAAGGTTTTGACAGTTTTAGCCACTAGTGTCAAGCTTTAGCTTGTGGTCCCCTAAAGCTTTTGTCCAGTACAATTGCACCCCCATGCACTTCTTTAGTTGCGCCGCTGCCTTTGGCTTTCATATTTTTACACTGCCCTTCTCCCAAGGACCTCAGAGACGTTTACATGGCTCCACCTCCTCCTTTTATCCTCACAGCAGCTGTGAGAAGTGAGTGAGAGTTATTGACCCCAGGGTAAACTTCATGGTTGAGTGAGGATTCTGATCCAAGGCCAGCATCACTACTCTCATGCTGTGCTTTACAGAAGAGACACAGTCCTGAAAACCGTACAATTAAAAGTGTGAGTGCGAACATGCGTGCAGTGTGAGGACTGTTGGTGCCACCCCTCCCCACCATCTTCCCAGGGACTGCTTGAGATCTTTTGCTGAATTTGGGAGACCTCTATGAGTGATGTTTGAGATTTTATTATTCATGATGATCAACAAATTTACTTATTAATCTCAAATTGAAGTATGTCAGTTTTGAATGGGCTCTGTTCTTTGTGCAGAATTGGTCAGTAGTAGCACAGGTGTGCCCCGGTATCCATAGTTTCAGTTACTCACAGATACCATGGATATTGGGACACCTATTAAAAAGATAAAAGGTAAAGGTTTCCCCACGACCGAATGGTCTAGTCGTGACCGACTGTAGGGGGCGGTGCTTATCTCCGTTTCAAAGCCTGTAGAGCCGGCATTTTGTCTGAGGACAAGCTTCCGTGGTCATGTGGCCGGCATGACTCTACGCCGTAGCGCACAGGACGCCTTTCCCTTCCCACCAAAGTGGTCCCTATTTATCTACTTGCATTTAGGTGCTTTCGAACTGCTAGGTTGTCAGGAGCTGGGACAAGCAACGGGAGCTCACTCCGTTGCGCAGTCTTGAACTCCCAACCTTCTGGTCGGAAATCCCTGCAGCAGCAGTTTAACCCGCTGTGCCACCACGTCCCTTAAATAGACATGGGAACATTAAAGAAATCTCTTTTTTTACCTTGTTGCACTTACGTTCACCTGTCTTTTAAAAGGCGCCCCCAGTATCCACGGTTTCAGGTATCCATAGTGGGGTCTTGAACAGAACCCCAGTGGATACTAGGGCATGCCTGTATTTATGGTGGCATTTGTTGAGTTGCCAGTAAAATCTAGGCTTTTTTACTGTATTCTACCCCCTCCCCAGGTCAGGTCTGTTCCCCTCGACCCTGTCTCATGACGCTGTGACTGTAAATTTATACCATGTGCTTTATGGCTGTTGTGAGTCCTGTATCAACTGTGCAGAGTATAGGCAGGGCCCCCGGATGTGCTGGGTGCCAGAGCCCTGCCCTCTGATGCCAGTTTAATTTACAGTACTTCTTCTGGTGTGAGGTGAAAATCTCCTTGCCATCCTGTCTTTTTCCTTCACCACAGACCGGCTGTATAAATATATTTCAAATAAATCCTCCTGAATAGCCCATCAACATGAAGTGCCTCAGTATGCAGTACTGTTTGTGAAAGAAACTTTATACCCTTAATGAAACTCTTATGTTGTCCTGGATTAACATGTTGAATGCCCATTTATCCCTATGCCACCTGCTATTCGTTGCCATTCTTGATTTTGACCTGATGTTGAGGGATTCTGATCTAGCTGTTCTTGGGTCATATACCATGTTCATTGGGTCATACATCAGTACATGGGTCCATTTATTCATGTTTCCATGAGGCTGCTGCTTTTCAGATGGCAGATTGGCCACACTAGTTTTATACAGTCTTGCATCAAGGAATGAAATTATTGCTCTCTGCAAATTCCGGTCTAGTGCAGTGTCTGTGCTGTGATTTTTAGCATGGAGGGTGGAGGCAATGACATAATTACAGCTATTTTTTTCTCTTCATATATAGACTGCAACAATCAGAGAAACATCTCAAAAATGTAAACAGCAGCAGGATACTTTGGAGAGAAAAGACCAACAAGTAAGAATTTTGTTGCTTTACATACCTTAAAACTGGCTTAGCCTTTAACTATATATATTGTGGTCCTGTGTGGATTTTTGTACCTTTCATAAGTTACTTTTTTGAAAATTAAATTTGCTGCAGATTTTAAGTATTGAAAATTCTGAGATAATTAGTAGAAAAACTGAATTTTTAATTTGCTTAATTTGGGTGCATGTTTCTGATGTGTTTCAGGTAATTATTTAGAGTCATTTTTCTTTTAAAGTGGTTTTTTAAATGTAGCATTTTAAATGTACAAAGACCAGATCCTCCTAAAAAGCAATTTAGACAAACAGGTTGGCACCTCAACATTGTAAAGTGCAAGTACCTCTGCTATGAAGTTATGATTGTTCAGTCTTGGTGAACAGCACAAACGGCTTTTTATCATCTTTGGATTACAGTCAAAATGCTTTGTGATTTTTATCTCTTATGGTGACTTGCAACAGAATGTTGTATTGTTAGCCCCTAAACTGTTCCTGTTCAGGGCTGCAGTCATCTGAAACAGGAGCCTGGTTTTCAGAGAGAGGAAAGGAAAAGGGTCACATGTTTTACATTTCTTCTCTCCTGAAACTTTCCCCTGTTGTACTAGAGAGAGTGAAAATTGCTGTTCTTAGCAATCTTTTTCATCTCATGGCATACTGAGAAGGCTCTAAAACTATCAAGGCACACCATTTTTTGACAATTGACATGATGTACAACACTGCCAGCCAAATGGGTTAACATCCCCTAATAGCTTTACTAATATATGAGCCTCCTCCAAATTCCTGGGGCACACCTGCGGACCACTAGTGGCATGCCAGTGTACCACGACACAGTGGTTGAAAATTGCTGATGAAGAAGCTTGGATTTGGGATTGGCTGCCATCTCTAAGCAGTGGTTCTCAAACCTTTTGGCATTGGGACTCACTTTTAAGTGCCAATTTGTCCAGGATCCACTAGAATTGCCATCATTGTGATGCCAGAGCATGCTGCTTTCTTGAGAATGCAGCAATGTTGGGTTATTTCTCAGCCATTTTTCAATTGCAAAGTGAATCAGAAAGGAAAAAAGCCTATTTACAGCCTTGACACAAGCAAACCAACCACACAGCCCTTTCCATCTTCCCATACTTTCAATGATGGCTGCCCTAGGTGCTATAGACCTAATGATGTAGCGCTGAAAGCACCGAATAATGTAGCGCCGATGGAACACTCTGAGTCACTTCTGATACCACTGGTCAGGGTTACCTGTCAAGTTAGTTTCAGCTGGGAGACTGCTTCTCATTTCATTAGCCTATGGGGGTGTGCCCAGGGTTTTATCTTGCCTAGGTTTAGTAGTCTTTAGCAACTAAAATGCCGTAAAAGATTGTCCAGAGGTTTAGAGTATGCTGCCAGCTGTATGCTGGTGACGCCCAGCTCTACCTCTCATTGGTGGACATGTGACTGGGACAAAGGAAGTTGTGGAAATTCTGAACCAATGTCTAGTAGCTGTGAAAGACAGGATGTGAGTTAATGAGTTGGGGCCTAATCGAGGGAAGACAGAGCTGCTGTCTGTCAGTAGATGCATTGATTCTGGAATGTGTTTACAATCTGTTTTGGGTTGTAGCATTCCCCTTGAAGGGTCAGATTTGATTTTTGATGGCTCAGTTTTACTTCTAAACTAGAAGAACTAGTTTAGATAGAGACTAATTAGACAGAGACTTCTAAACTAAGTCAGACCACCCCAGATTGATATGCAAAGCAATTCCTGTATTTATATCATTTTTGCATATGTATTTGAGCTAGAAATATTAGCAAAATATGGCAGTTGTTGCTTTGTTGTGGGAATTTGTTTTGTTGTTGACATGCTTGGAAAATGTTTCATTGGGCTTTTTTCTTAGATTGACGATGTTAAACGAGCTTTGAAAACGAAGAAAGAGGAAGAAATTGATCGACAGAAGAGAATACAAAATGCTCGTAAAATGATAGAAGACTGGAATAATGAACTAAAAAATACAGATGACTGTGAGAATATCCAGCCTCAGATGGATCATGTTAATGCTGAGCTGAGACGTTTGGGAGAAGAGAAAGCAAATATTGACGGTGAAATAAGTGCTTTGTGCAGAGAAAAGGAGAATTTGCAGAGAGAGAGAAAAGGTAAATAGGCTACAGCATAATCCTATAATGGTGTAGTGGTTCGAGAATTGGACTTGGATGTGGAACAACTGTGTGAGGTAGGTTAGGCTACGAGATGTGACTGGGCCAAGGTCACCCAGGAAGCTTCATGGATGAACAGGAATTTGGACTTGGATCTTCAGATCTCACATCTCGTGGCTTAACCTACCTCACACAGTTGTGAGGACAAAAGAAGGAAATGAATTATGTACACTTCCCTGAGCTCCTTGGAGAAAGGTGGTATAAAAGTGTGAGAAATAAAATATTTACTGAGAAGGAAGATCCATTCTGCTCAAGTCTGTATGAGCTTTGCAGTCTTATAGTGCATTAGTGAGACTTCACAGAGTTTAATGGGACTAATGGCACAATCCAACCCAGTGCTGGAATGGCAAGGCTGGCCGGCCAGCGCCATATACGACACTGGGTTGGGGGAGGCTGGAGCGTGAGCCTCGGATCTGCTCCCACTAAAGAGTGGGCGCAGATCCAAGGAGACAGTGCGGCCCGAATTGGGGCCACGTGGCCTCTTGAACGGGCCTAGGATTCGACCTTAAGGCCAAATCCGAAGCCCGCCCAAGTCCCCCCTCCCTCCTTCCCTCCAATCCCCGGGGCATGCTGCCAGCGCGCCTCCCTTGTGCCAGCCAGCTTTGTCAGCGCTAAGTGCCAAATAGGATGGCGCTGTTACTCTTAGGTAAGTGCTTGCATTTATGCTGGAGTAAATTGGCTCACTAATCAGCAATTTTGTTCCCTTATCTCAGGGCTGCATCGTGGCTGCATCAGCCCTGGAAAATTGGATGGGATTGGGTTCTGAGTCTCTTAGCCTTCTTGCATTGCCAGGAATAAAAATGGACAAATTTAACTCCTAAGGGGCAATTCAGATTCTGGCCTTTGGGGTGTAGAAGTATTTCCATTCATCAGGGTATCCCTACAATTGGCACAGTTCAGATGTAATGGGAAACGGTGATTCCCACTACATGAATGCTCCTCTGCAAGTCAAGGGCTTGTATGCTTCCCCAATCCTATGTCATTGTATCTCATGAACAAATAAAGATAGGAAATATTTTACTTGCAGTTCAAAGCCACAGTTTTGCATTATAAATGAAAATTTGGAACTGTGGTTCACTTCAAACTATAGGTAGAGAACACACCAGATTGATCCTGATTAGTTTTTTCCTAGTTGTGGCTAGGGAAAGCACAGTTCCCAGATGGGAGATGTGGTTTCCTTCAAATTGAAAGTAAAAGCTTTCCCTCTCCTCGTTCATGCGTGAAAGAGGTGGAGAGGGGAATGGGAAACATTCCCTTGATTCACAGGAGCTCATGAACTGGGAAACCACATTTTCCCATTATGTGTGAACTGGGCTGTTTTTGTTTTTGGTTTGGCTTTTCAGGTCACAGCTTTTTCTTCTATATCAGAAACTGATCTCACAGTTCTTCCACATTTTGGGAATGGCTTGTCGCGTATGAGAGTGACAGCTTTTGGGAGAGGATTTGGAAAGTCTGCTGCTCGTCTGGCGCTTTCTGTACAGACTTTTGAATCCTGACCTTAGTGAGGGTTTCTACCAGCACAGAGGTTGGTGTGTGGAGAGGGGTGCCTATTACTAGATGATGTAAAATCAGAGTTGTCTTTCTTTGCTAGTGCAGGAGTCAAATTCATGCTGGACCCTTTCACAAAATTCCATCTGAATCCATTCTTGCAAAGATGATGGAATAGAACCAAAAGGGCATGAGCCTGGCAATAAGTACCTAACCCAAGACAATTTCTTCCTAGTGACTGATAGTGCCTACCTTTATGATTGCAAAGTACAGTAAACGTGCCTTTCAAAGCTCTCTCAAAATTACAGGGGTAACTGATCGCATTATAAAATTCGACAACACGATGAATCTGAAAGAAGAAATGCTCCGACGAAGATTTCAGGACACACACTCTGCTCTTCTGTGGCTAAGACAGAACAGAAACCGGTTTAAAAGAGTTGTTTGTGACCCCGTGATGCTTGCAGTAAGCGAATCTAGTTGAATATTTTGCTACTTAGTCATCACTAAAATTTAAATGTCACTTCTGCTACAACCCTATAATTTCAAACCCTTCCTAAATAATTCATTGTTTTAACAAGAGCAATCAAACTTAGCCTACATGCCTTGATGTCTTGAGTTGGCTGTGTGGGTGTAATTCTTTTCATGCAACTATATGTGAAAAAAGTACAGAATATTATTTTACCTGAAGCTTCTGCATTGTTTTAATATATTGCATTCATACTGAGGTCGTATTTGAGACCTGGAGAGTCGACCTTTTCCATTTCACCTCCCATCAGATTACTCTCTATCAGTCATCATTATTTTTTAAAAATCTTACATTTGTTGTGTATTAATTCTGACTGTGTCAATTGCCTTGAATGACTATGTTCTTATTGTCTGTGATTCGGCAGAAAAGTGGGATATAAATATTTTCAATGAATAAAGAATTCATGGTAGTATTTAGCAGAGACATATGTTCAGCAAACTGAGGTGAAAGAATCTATCATAAGATGTTCTCTCTGTTGTGAATTTCTCAGGCTGAAAGTGTGGTGTGTTGCCCTCACTGAATTTTAGGAGACTTCCTGAAAGCACTGCGTTCTGAAGTGAAATGAAAGCTTCCTTGTAGCATTAAAAACATAGAATGGGAGATCTTTAGTATCTTCATTTAACCATCTAATTCAGGATCAAATAACTACTATGTTTTTTGAACGGCCTGTTTTCATGCTGCTGCTGAGAATGTTAAAAATGATACTGCATCCAAGTTAAAAGGAAGTGTTTTTATCCTTTTTAGATTTATGTGTTGAGGCTATGTAGCCATTACCAGATCTAATCATTTGAATCACACCCACATCCTGGTCTGAGGACCATTTACTTTTGTTTCATTCTTGATGAATATATCCTCTAAACCAGATTCAATCCGCTTTATTCGTACATACAGTTCTAGCAATGTACTTTATGTAGAGTGAAAAGACAGACTCCTGCCCTGATGGATTTACAAGACTAACATAAAAGAGACAACAGAGGAAGTCGTCATTGGAGGAAGGAGTCATTGGAAGAATAAACAGGGGAAGCTTTTGTAGAACAGTTACACAAACTTATGATTAGTTACATAAGCTTATGTAACTGGTATAAAGAATACAGTAAGAAATAGTGCCAAAGGCTTCACAAAAAAGGTGAGTTTTAAGAAGGAATCTCTTCTTCACAATGAGTGCCTATTCTTATTTCTATTTAGAAACAGTTCATCCATCTGTAAAAACCAAGTGTTTTATGTACTGTTTGTCAGTTCCTCCAAGTTTATTTGATTTTTCAATCAGTTTCAGCCTCCCTTCTTAATAGCTGATGTGTTTCGTTCTGCACAGATCAATATGAAAGAACACAAGTATGCAAAATATGTAGAAAATCATATTTCAACCAACGACATGAAGGCGTTCGTTTTTGAAACTCAAGAAGATATGGACCTCTTTCTAAGCGAGGCAAGGACTTAGTCATATGTTAGTAAATGCTTGTTAGGGTAAGAATTACCCTAACCAGTATGTTAAACTTCTGTTTATTTTAACCATCATTCTCCTAACAGCAAGCATTTCCCAAACACAATATATTTACAGGAGGTCAGCATCTGGACCAGCCCTGCCCCCAAGCCCTTGAGCCTGACTGGAGGTTGGGTCCGTGCTCTGGTTGGGTCTGGAGGCTTTGTGAAGCCCGGAAGAATACATATGGCCTGTCCAGGCTTTAGAAAGCATCTGGACCCAACTGGAGCACAGCTCCAGTCAGACTTGGGGGTGCAGCTGGTCTGGCAAATGCTAAAATCCATGGATGTTGGACCTGCAGAAAATGCAGGCCCCCTGTAGATATATTGTTTTTCAGGGAAATGTTTGTTGTTAGGAGAATTGTTGTTGTTGGTAGTCAATTGTTATGCTTACCATTGTAAGCTGATGCCAAAATTCCTTACAAGATGCCCAGATGCCTTATTGGGATGCTCCAGAGGCCTCTTCTGGATCATGCCAAGCCGGTGACCTACTCTGTTGGCCTCCATGGGCCTCATAAGCTTCCAGAAGGCACTTTGGTTTTCAGAAGCCACATATTTGCAAAAACCGGGAGTGTCTTCAGGTAGCTTCTGTGGTGCTGCTCTGCCCTCCATCCTTCCTCATGATGACCCTCTAGGAATGGACTCTATTTCATAAAGAAATAAGTGGAACGTCCCTATTCTCAGAGGGCCTTCACGAAGTGACATTTTAGAGGCACGTCTTGTCCACTAACGGAGGGAGTAGGTGGGTGACTTTTTAACTGGCAGCTGGTTAACCAGCAAACTTGGTTAGCTAGCATCTCTGCCCACTACCTCAAGGGGATTTAAAGGAGTGTGCCAGTTAACAAAGTGCTGGTTAAGCAAGCTTATACTTCAATAATAGTTTTTTTGCATTTCAATAATAATTATTGCATACAAACTTAGCATTTGTATAGCATTTTATGAGTATGTGAAGTGTTTCACATGTATTACTTCGATGCAATCCTTACAACAAGTGTATAAGGTGCGCACGTCTTATAATTCAATATAATATCAGGGGAGGGGAGGCTGAGAGGGAGTGGCTTGCTAAGACCACCGACTGGATTAATGGTGGAGATGTGGTTCAGACTAGGGAAATCCAGGCTGTTTACCCACAGCAATGTATCTCTTTATTGTTGTGAAGGCACCATGTAGAAAGCTGAAGAGTCACTTGTTATTAATTTATAAATACATAATTAAATAGCACTCTTCCTCATCTAGGAGAATTGCCTAATGTAACTTTTGGAAATTGCCTTATGGAGCCAGAGAGGGGAAACCCATTCTGCTTTTACGCGTTCAAATATGAATTGTAATTTTGCTTAAGTAGATTATCGATAAATAAAAAAGGGCAAGCGAAGAGTGTCGTCACTCAGTCGGTGCAAATGAGCCTTTTCTGAGGCAGAGGTGGAAGTGGTTCCATAACAGTCTTGCAGCCTGATTCTAACCTCTGCTGGACCAGGTAGACCAGCTGGACTGCCCCAGATCCAGCACCGAGTTGGGGCTGCCTGCAGTGCAACTCAGAGTAAGGGGAATTAATTCCCTTTACCCTGGGTCATGCGGCAGCCTCTCCAATAGGGCTACTTGGATTTGCGCCACCAAAATTGCTGATGTAAATCCAGGCGGCCTGAGTTAAGGGCCAGGCCAGTCCTACTCCAATAGCCAAAGTGCAATGCATTGCAATAATCACATTGCACGTTTGTTACCATTTTTATTTTAAGGTACTAAAGAAGCTGCTTTAAAATGCTTTTATTTTGTTGTTTACTCCACTTTTACTTTCTTCAGACGCGTGATAAACAGAAACTCAAAGTGAATGCTGTGTGTGCACCTAGTGAATCGTGTGCTGAAAACAAACCTTTGAAACCAATTGAAGAATTGTAGTAAGTCTTGAAACACTTGTTTCTGTCAATATCCTGAGCAGGACAACTTTGTATTTCTAAAATTTATATTGTTAGTATACTGTGTGGATGTGATCATACAATGAATCACCTGGCAGTTACCAGTGGGGAAGAAGCTGTAGCTCATTGGAAGAGAGCATGCTTTGTATGCTGAAAGTCCCAAGTTAAATCCTTGGCATCTTTAAGGAGGACTGGGAAAGATCCTGGCCTTAAATCATGGAGAGCTCCTGCCAGCTCTTTGTCAGAGTAGATGCACCAATGGTCTGACTCTGTATAAGACACCTTTATAAGTTCATGTATCTAGAATGAAGCAGAGGATCCAACCTTGGGTTGTTAGCATACTTGGTTGGTTGGTTGGTTGTACTGTTTAAGCTTAGGTGAAAGCAGTATCCTCTCTGATACCCAACAAAAAAGGGGGCCATCCTGCCCTTGTTAGTGGCTCCTAGTCTCAGTTGCCTTATTAGCTGCCTGTCAGTTTTGAAATCCCAGTCCTTCTCTCTATCTCATTGTGCATCCTTTCAAAACAAGGGAAGAGCACCTATTCTAGCATACATGATGGTATCTCAGTGTGTGGCTTCTGTTTGATGAATAGAGTTTCGGACTAGTAAGTCACATCTATTGATTTGCTTAGTCATTTTTTACTGTTCGCATAATTTTGTGGCAAACATGCATAATTTGACTGTTGGTGTGGCATAATCTTAATTTTTGACCTCAGTTAAAGCAAGATTTCTAGTATAGTTCTTTTTCTCTTTTTCTGATAAGTGGGACAATTAATTATTTGCACGTCTTCTAAAAGGAGAAAAAAGTATTTTACTGTCTCTTTCTTCTTCAGCCGATATGGGATTTTCTCATACTTGCGAGAGTTATTTGAAGCTCCCCAGCCTGTGATGCGTTACCTGTGCTCCCAGTATCGTATTCATGAAGTCCCAGTGGGAGCAGATAAGACTAGGAATATGATAGAACGGGTAAGGAATGCTATATAAGACAAAGATCATGGTGTTTAGGAAAGCCACCGACAAATAATTCTACTACTACTATAGGTGGGCTCGCGATGTCCACAGAATCAGGACCTGCAGATTTCAAAATCTGCAGGTTCTGAACTCACAGAGGAGAGACCCACCTAGGCCCTCTAAATCGGACCAGAGCTGTGTGCCAATCAGGTCCAGAGGGTTTTCTGGGGCCCACACAGCCTTCAGAATGCCATATAAGGGAAGAAACATGTTTTCTCCAAAAAGCAGAAATACCATTTTTTAAAACTCGAAACAGGAGTTCTGAGGCCCACATAGGCCGCGAGTAGTTATAAAAATGTTTATAAAAAGTAAAAGACCCCTTAAGTAATGCAAGTCATCTTGATATATTTTGATGCATATTAGTGCTTATGATGAAATCACCTATTCTTGCAGCATTCAAAAAATTTATGAATGCAGAAGTGAGACTGTTTTTGTACTAAGTATCTTTCAACTCTCCTGTGCATCTGGAATCATAAATGCAAAGGCATCTTTATATGTGTAAAAGACGCTGTACTTATATACCACACATTCTTGTACAAAAACAGATCTAATTTCTGTGATGGGTTAATCGCTACTTCCCATTGTGTCTGCTAAACATCTTTTGCATCTTTTAGATCTCGGTTAAAGTGAATGGGGAGAAAAATGGGCATTGTACTTCCAAGATGTTGGGGGTGTGTGTGCTATGATACCCCAATAAAAATGGGAAATTCTCATTTAATAACCATTCAGGCTGGGTTGTTTTTTTTAATTTTGCTTCATATCTTCACTATGTGTTGAACTGAAGAAGTGCATGAATAAGGTATTAGAGGGGATGCTGGTAGTGCTTGCTTTGATACTTGCTTTGAATAGTGTTCCTGTACTAAAAACAGTTCTCTGTAATGCAGTTTAATAATTTTGACATCAAATTGGAGTAATTGTCAAATACATCTCATTTTTTTATTTTTAAGAAGCTGGCTTACTTGGTGTCTTCTTGAACCCAGCATCGGATTAGAACAGTGCTTTTTACATGCATGGGAATGGGTGGGTCAAGGGCTCTATGCAGTTTTCACTAAGACACCAGCATACTCTCGTGGCTGGATTGGTAAAAACTTGAGTCCTCAAAATCCTATGGGTTTCTGAACAGGCAAAACAACATTTAGCTGTAAATATACATTTGCTGCTTTTGTATTGAGGTGTCTCTTCCGATCTCATCACTACTTTCATTAACAATTGCAGTAGTACTGAATTGTATTTCTAAGGGTAGCAGACAACCCTCATAATTTAACATGGGGTTTTCACAATAATGATGATCCCTTCTGGATTTTGCTCAACAGGTGATAAGTAATAGATGATAGGGTCTCTACCTGAAAACCCTGGAGTGCGTCTCCCAGTTAGAATGGATAATCCTGAGCTAGCTGAACCCTATAGTCTTGTCTAGTAGTATAATGGAAGTTCTTATGTTCCCTTATAGAGACCCACTGCTCTAGCCTATTCTTGTAGTCTATATATCTATCTCATTAACCCAGGGACATGTGACTGTGTCTAGCAGTAGGGTTATTCTGGAGATGTGGGATTCAAGAGTATGTTTCAGAAGCTTCTAGCTTTTCTTTGTAGAATTCCTTAAACTCTGTGATTTTGCAAAACTCTTGAAAGAAACATTTTGAAAACCTAATTTGTTAATATCTCTGGTTCCAACTGTTAGAATTACAGATTCTTGTCTGATCAGCAGTATTTTTCATTTCAAAATCGCTTTGAATAATTGTACCTTGGCTCTTTTCATGCTCAGGTCATAAAGGAAACCAAACTTAGGCAAATCTACACAGCAGATGAAAAATATGCAGTGAGAACCTCTGCTTACTCAAATCACGCTGTTACAGGCAACACAGTGCTGAAGCCAGCGCAGCTCCTGACTGTCACAGTTGACGCAGATGAAAGAAGACAGCTGGACAACCAATTGAACGTAAGTTGATTTATGGTGGTATTGTAGGAGAATAGCTGGTATTCCATGATTGGAAATGTTGATTGTTATTTTTTGTCTTAGCCACTTTGAGTGGCATTTTATATCTATTCTTACACGGCATTTACCACTGCAAGGCTGCAGTTCTAAGCATAGTTGTTTGAAGGTAAGTTCCGAATAAATATGTTTAGGAATCAGGGTGTCAAAGTCACTGCCACAATAATATTGGTACCTGACCATTACAGTGCTATACACATTACCTTAAAATCCATTTTGTTAAATGTTGGAAGCAATTTTGATGCCGTTTTTCCTCCTCTCTTTAAAAATTGTTACCCTAAATATATAGCTACTTCGGATTGCCTGTGAGAAAAATTTCCAGTAGATTGCATTCCTACATTAACAGCTTGTGTGGTGGGCTGAGTCACTGCCTCTGCTGGCAGCTTGCTGTAAATCAACTTGCTGCCATTTATTTATTTTAAAGAATGCTATTCCACTATTCAACCAGAAAGGCTGTCAAGGCAGCTCATAATCACATTATACAATTCAATTTTAAAAACTTTACCATCAAACCCAACAAAAATAAACCTCACCACTGCCTCAGCCAGCCAGCTAAACATTCTAAATAGAAAAGGTTTTATTTGCTTCCACAATGAGCTTGGCGAACTTACCATTTTAGCCTTTCTATGTTGGGGTCCACATAGAGTTGCCACCAAAGAAAAGCTCTGTCATAAGCCATAAGTTTCTTTTCTTTGTTATGATATAGGCTGATTTTTATTCTTAATACTGTTCTTGTTAGGGTTTTTTCCTTTTCATAAAAATTATGAAATTTCCATAAAAATTTCCATAAAAATTATAAATGTTTTATGTTTTTGCAATGTTATTTGTTTTGCTTTCATTGTTGGAAGAAAAGGAGACAACAAAGATAAATGGCG
Source organism: Lerista edwardsae (assembly GCA_029204185.1). Lineage (NCBI taxonomy): Eukaryota > Metazoa > Chordata > Lepidosauria > Squamata > Scincidae > Lerista > Lerista edwardsae. The sequence goes on from JAJKFI010000001.1 coordinate 16,334,566, forward strand.
CAATCCTGCAAGCACCCTTGGGCTCTACCCACTTGCGTCGGCCCAACGGCACCAGCACAGGACCAGATCCGAGGAACACATAGGGAAGGCTGGAGTCCACCCTGGGGCAAAGGTGTGAACGTGCCCTTGCCCCGGGGAGGCTCCTGAGCGCTCCCAACTTGCGCTGGATACAGCGCAGGCCCACCGGCCTTGCTGTTCCTGCGCAAGTTAGGCTTGCGCTCTAAAATAAACAAGGCTTTCATCTGAATGTAGTGGTACCCAGAGCACAGTCTCCCATGGCAATCTTAAAGTCTAAAGGCAGAACATGGCACATGTACTCTTTACAAATCAAGTGCTACAACTTTTTTTTCAAAATAATAATTGATTGAGTGCTTGGTGTCTGAGAACTTCTGTAGTATTTGAAGAATGTTGTAGCACCTGAGTTTCAGTCCTGCGATGCCTGGCTGCTGGCAGAACGTGTGTTGTGAAGCAGCTGCCAATTATGTGTGCTGCTGGGCCACTGGCAGAAAGGCCAGTCAGGTCTCTTGGGTGCTGGTGGATGGCTGAAGATCTGCTGCATAAAGTAGGCCAGTGGGAGAGGCTGGATGGGGCAGGTAGGGTAGAATGGGGGAGAAAATGGGTGGAATAAGGTGATGATCGAGGAGGGGAAGAGGGCAGATCAGGCCCAGGAAGGGGCAGGTTCAGTGGCAGCAGCACCCGCCACATCCAAACTCACTTCCTGAGTCTGAATCACCTGCACAGCTCAATACAGACTTGCTCCAACAATCAAGCTGACCCATAGCAATTGCTGGTGCTTATCACGTGTTCCCTTACTCTGAGGGTTACACGTGTTCCCTTACTCTGAGGAGGCATCCAGAAGCCAAAATTCTATTGTGGGATATAGCAGTAGATACATTGGTGTTGTGCATTGCCATGTTATAGCTCAGTCCTGCCTAAATTTCCCCATGCTAATGTACTGGCACCAGCGTGACTTCTGCTATATCCTTCAGGAGAATTTAGCAGGCAGGAGATCTCAGGGTAAGGAACATTTGTAAGACCCAGCAATTGCAAAGGGTCAACTCTTGGGAACCAGGGGGATCCAGCTTTTTCGCCCATGCTCTGGCAGTGTGCACCTCTGTGGCGCTCTGGCAGCACACTGTTGGAATGCTGCTTACGACTTCTGTAAGGCCGTTAGTGCTGGTGGAACACCAGTGAGGCAGCCCAAGAGAATTGGGCTGTTAAAGAGATAAGCATTTTCACAATAAGATTGTTACAGTAAGATTGAGAACAATGTAAAATGTTGTTTTCTTTGGCTACTTCAGGAAATTAACAATCAGTTGCAGTCGTTGGATTCTCAAATGGCTGAACTTTCTGAGAGGCAGAAGTGTCTAGAGCGCAAAGACAATGAACTCCGACAACAGAAGAAGGAGCTTTTGGAACGAAAGAACAAAAGGAAGCAGTTGGAATCAAAAATTAGTATGAAAAATGACAGGTATACTGTTTATGTATTTTTTATTTTTAAATAAAAGTATAAATTTTAAAATAATATTGCACACTCATTGTTCATCTGGTTTTAAATTAAGGATGAGAAACAAAACCCTGAAGTTTCAGCATATGAATAGTTGGTTGATTTGGAATTATTAAATAAACACTTTTTTTACTATGTTCCTTGTGACAGTTTCTGTTCATGATAAAACTAACACATTCTTAAATCCATGGCCTAAAGTAGTAGGCCATTGCAGCAACACCTGGAAACGTGACTCAAATCTGCCAGGATTCTAGCACTCCCTCTCGCTCATTAAGGCTGATCTTTGCAGTATTTTAATGCAATATTTTAATCTTGATGACCCAGGCAAATATTTCAGTCTCCCGTTGATAGTCAGAAAATTGCATATTTGCATGTCTGTTGTATGGTTCATAGTTAACAAATGAAGTATAAAAAGAAAGTGCTTGTGTCAGCCCAACATGACTAGCGCCAATGCGAGGGCACTGACCGGCAGCCCCGCATTGGCACTAGAGGTCTTGGGCCAATGCTAGCACTAGCGTCGACTCAAGGGCGCTGGCCCAAGGCTGGAGCAAGTTGAGATTCTGGGAGCAGGGAGGGTGGGCAGGAGGGAGGAACTGGGCAGGGGTGGGCAGGCTGGTAGGTGTGCTGGCCCGGGGTGGGGTGTGTGGCTGGGATGCGGCCAGTAAGCCACATCCAAGGCTCTGTCCCTAGGCTGCGTGGCCCCAATTCAGGCCGCGCGGCTTCCTCGGCTCTGCACCTGCTGTTTAGCAGGCATAGGTCTGAGGAACCCCATGGGAAGACTAGAGTCTCCCCTGGGGCAAGGGCGTGAATGTGCCCATGCCCTAAGGAGGCTTGCCAATGCGCCTAAGGTGCGCTGGATATTCACATTCCAGTGCAATTTAGGATTGTGCTCTTAAAGTCTTACCACATGAAAATTTTCTTCCTTAAACAGATTGGCAGCCAGAACGCTTGAAAAATTTGAAGGACAATAGGAAGTGCTAACTTTACTTCCTGTTGATCTTCTTAGAGTTTTTCAAGTGTTTTGGCTGCCAGGAGGCAGCCTGCAAGGAGTTAGAAGCTTGTAGGCTTATAGTGATCTGTTTAAGTAAAACTATTATCGTGTAGTAAGACTTTAATACTTGTTAATGGGCATGTGGTGGGCTTCCCTGATGCCCAACATTTCTAGTATTTGGGGGTGGGGGTCTGGAACGGAACCCCCACGGAAACTGGGGCATGCCTGTATCCTTATATCTATCATCTGTAGCAGGACATGGCACAATCCTTGAGTGCCTTCGGGCATAAAGGCGGGGTAAAAATCTTTTAAATAAATAAAATAAATAATCCACTCTGCCACCATAGCATTTTGCCATCTTGCTTTGCTTCATGCATGGACCAAGCATAAGTTGCTCATGGAATGGTGATAGAGTGGCTCTGTTCTGGAGCTGTTATTGAAAATGAAATTTTTGTTAATAGTAATAAGGTCTACAGAGCCTTTTCAGTCTTCTACGATGGCTGGCACAACGTATTTTGATTATTTTTGTTCTTTGAGGTATACCTTCTAGTTGTCAAAGTATCCATTACTCTAGCATCTGTAGTGTTGAACTGGGAATTTTATAATAATCCTCACATTTTTTTGTGATTTTATAATAATCCTCATAAATATTCCTCATACAGTTTAAAACAGATGATGCTAGATGCCATCAATCTGACAGAAGAGTCTGACAAAGCAGATGCTAAAATAAAAGAAATTAATACCCAGAAAGTAAAACTTGTAACAGAATTTATGCAACTGATAAAGGTAAGCATTTCTTAGTGTGCTATTTCATTTTGTACGCAATTTCAGTTCATAGTGGTGGCTGGTGACAATTGTTTTGAATATGACATCAATTTACTCTGTGTATTTATGGACTTCTGTTGGTACCATTGCATATAATGAAAGAATATGCGTTTTATTATATAATTTCATATATAAAATGATTTCTAGCTTGTATAATTGGCCCTAAAATAGGCTTACAACGCATACATATTTTTATATGTAATAGTTAAAGCATGTATTAAAAATAGCAAATGGTATAAGACTAATTCAGAAGCAACAATACCAGACAAAATTCCTAAGGAAGCAAAACTATCAAGATGCAGAAACAATACTAGAGAAAGCACACCTTAATATCTTTAACTTGCTACCTAGCCATGCAGAGTGTGGGGGCTTGCCAGACTCGAAGGTAATGATTTTCATAGTCCAGGTAATGCTTCTGGAAGGTCTGACCCCCAGCTTCCTGTCTTCTGTGCTTCACAAGATGGGTTGACCATGGTGTGTGGCTAGATTTGTTTGGATGATGGTGATTTTCTGTTATTACAAGTTACTGCTTTTTATTCCTTTTTTTCGGTTTTAAAACAAGGGTAGATCTGAAATGTTGATTTGACACCTGCATAGACAGTAGAAATATTGGGGAATGTTGGGCGATATGAAAGGTTTTATCTCGTATTGATCTGCGATCGGTGTATTTAACACAAGTAAATACAACACAAATTGTGAGATGAGCAATTTGCAGACACTTCTTAAATGAGTGGAGTCTGATAAATTACCGCCTGTGTTATCATTGACCTGATGGTTTCAGCATTTTTATCATGACAATATGTATATAGAAAAGACACCCCATCCCACCGCCCCTGCACACAAAATTATGATTAAATTTGTAAAAAGAGAAGATTTATTAGGGATCTATTAGATTTATTAGTTACAGAGAAGATTTGTGGGTTTCTTTTGTTGCCAACTACGTTCTCCACCTGCTCTGGTGGTCTGTGGAGACGTGTCTCTCAAGTAAGCGCACCCCCACAGACTACCAGAGAGGGTGAAGACTGGACCATCCACAGCTGCAGTTGACACTTCAGTGCTGGCTGTGGCTGAGGGTGGTACATTCTTCTCTCTCTCTTGTGGTTTATGGGGGAGCACTCACTCTGCGAGATGCTGGAAGTGATTGAAGGCAGTTTTTTGTGGTCCGACACCTTGTGGACCACTTCTCAGGGTCTCACGGACTACCCGTAGTCCATGGATCACAGGTTGGGAACCAGTGATCTAGAATTATTCCGACTCGAATCACCTTAAATGCTGTACCATTGCTACCCTGCTCATATGTTTACTGCAGCAAATTGTAAAGTGCAACAGAGAGCTGCACAGTTGACACTGAATTTGGCCTCTGCTCGAAATTTCTGAAGACTGGCAACACTGGACTCTTAGTGAAATGTAACCTGACTGTTTTCTTTCTTAATTTTTTTTTAAATTAATGCATGCTCTTATGATGACAAAATTTCTACAGAGCACTATCTTTAAAACAGAAGAACTGCATATTTTAACATTGTTCCACTGAAATAGACCTCGGTTATCTCCCGCCAGAAAAGAGAAAAAAAATAGCAAACATTATTGCCTCTGGACTTGTACCAATTTGAAGAATAAGTTCTCCTCTTTTCAGCAACCTCTTCTGAACAGTATTGGTTTTGTGACAAAACAGATGTGTTTGTGTGTTCTGCAGAATTGTGTGGTGCTGAACAAACACAAAATGGATTTGATTCTACAGAACACTACAGCAGCTTTCCACAAGAACAGGCTTCAGGCTGAATACAAAACTGCAGCTGTACAGCTCCGAGCTGTTGAGGTAAGACTTTCACTTTTAAACTTGGGTAAATGAAGTTGAAAGGCACATTTAATATATGGGAGTTATTTGATCACCACCTTCCCTCTGTGACAGCCACACATATGGAGAGGCACAATATGCTCACACACTGTAGACTGCACTGGCGCAAGGTTTTGCATTCTTTTCCAAGACACACATGATTGGTCAGGAAATAGGGCCAGGAACAAGATCACAATCCCTTGCCTCCCCAAGGAAGCCCATCTTTGCGCTTTGAGGACTATGGACACAGGCAGTCTCCTATAACAACAGTTATCGTCTTTTTGTTTTTATGCATTTCATAAAACTGAAAAATTAAGTTAAATTCCATTGTGCCTTTGGAATCTCCTTATCAGGGGAGGATTGTGAGATATGAACATTTTTATGAAAGCAATTCATCGCTATTTCTGTGTTGAACTGTGTTGATAGTCTTTAAAAATGCTTTGTATAAGTTGAGTCAGACAGGCCACAAAATCCAGTTCAGTCTCTTTCTGTGGGAGGCAAATGCCACTTGAATGCCTTCTGTGAGCTTGCCAACACAGGGATTCATTAAGAAAAGTCAAACATTCTCTCTTGGATTTGAGTATGTTTTCCTTGTTAATATGCATGTGCATTTAAACATGCCACATGAGCATCAGAAGAATTCATGAGTTTTTCTTGCTGAACATGGCATCTTAGGTCAAGAACTCTTGCATTATCTGCATTATCTGAAGCCATTTTGGTTACTGAGAGGCAAATATGTGTTTATAACCCATTTGGAACAGTAGGGAGAATTGTTAGTCCCATCTGCTTCTCAGATAATTGGCTCAGTCACCTTTGTGTTTGACAACTGTTTTGAGAGAGACGTGTTAATTGTCTTGCTTGGATTGATTTTTTTAACAATTGGTACATGTAGTAATGCACATTTGGACAAAAAAATCCATGGCGTACTATTCAGGACGTACATGACCATATTAATTTTTTAAAAACATTGCAATCTTTTTTTCCTTCTGTATGAATTGTTCATCTGTAATACTATTAGCGTATTTGTTCTTTCAGCTCAGTTTCACAGGAAAGTACTGGCCGCTGTCTACCAAGTTTTGGTAGATGGTTTTTGTCCTCCTCCTAAAGCCCTGTAGAGCAGTGTTATTCAAACTGTCGGTCAGAACCCACTTGGTGGGTCACGACCTAATGTCAAGTGGGTTGTGGAAAGCTGGGAGCAGCCAACTTGGAAACTGCAGATCTTACTCTTACTATATTCCTTTTGTGAGTTTTTGAATTTTCAGGAGTTTTGTTTTTAACCTTTTTGTTTTTAGTTCAGTGCTTTTCGTAATATTTTGTCCTAATCTTGCTTTCTGTCAGAGACATTTCATGGTTGTACAGTTGCTTCGGTCCCAGAATGCCAGTTTGTATTCTAGAAGTGTCATTTGATTATGTGACATAATCAAATGATGTCACTCCTGGCAATGGCATCACTTACAGGTTAATGACATCACTTCCAGTGGGTCCCAACACGAGTGCCATTCTAAAGAGCTGTCCCAGTCTAAATGCTTGAGAACCACTGCTGTAGAGCATCTTATGAGAGAATATAGGAAAATTACGATATCCTGTAGAATGCAAAACAAAGACAAAACAGGACCATTCCAGATCAAAACAGTGGTTTGTGTATAATTAGGAGTTTCCTGAGTACACTCAATGCTGTTAATAATTTTTAAAAAGCAGTTTTTAAAAAAAAGATAAGAACTGTTCTCAGCAGCTTTCAGGATCTACTAAATGTGGAGAATGGGAGATGGGAGAGGAGGGAAGCAAATTGACCTGTTTGAGCCCCTTATAATATTCTGGAGGGGTGGGGGTCCAGTGGAAGCACAACATGAGGTCAGCCTCCCCTCCCCATGTGGTATTTCAACTTGAGGAAAGAATAAAATAGAAACCCTTTTTCTTCTCCGTTCTCCAGACATCTCCCACCAAATATCAATAAAGCACTCAGATTTGGCCCTGGCAGCCAACCGGAAACCTTCTTTTTATTTTATTTTAAATATGCCTACGCCACTTTTCAGTAAAAAAACAAACCCCCCAAAGGAGGTTACAAAATAAATGCCACAGTATATAGTATATTGCATAGAACACTGAGGTAAAGTTTCATGAGGGTGGAAAAAGTGCAGGTGTCCTTTTGGTTCCTTCCCCAGAAACCACCACCTCTAACCCCCAAACAGCAATACAAAGCTATTGCTCCAGGCTGGTTGGCTCCTCCCTGAACAGATACTGCTGTCAGGGGCTAGGGAAGACACTGCAGCAATCTGTTCTTCATCCCCCTGTTCTGTTCTGTTCTGTTCTGTTCTGTTCTGTTCTAGATGTCCTGAAAAACAACCATTTAACATATCATCTGTAAGGTTGCAGGGTGTTGGGACTCCCTGTGGACCTATGTGGTTTGGTACACAATTACCAAGAGCCAGTGGCAGTCCTCGCTTTTCTGCGCCCTAGGGCAAGTCTTCCAAAGCCACCCCAGGATGCAAAAAAGGACACTTTTGAAGTGGAGGGATAGGGTGGCAGTGGGAAAAGAACTTTTTCACAGCCACTGCCAGAACCTTTCCCACCGCCTGACCCTGGCAGGGGAGGAACCATGCAGATGCTGTCTGTGTGGCCAGCATCAATGCACCCAGCTTGGAGGGCAGCCGGCTTCTCAGAAGCCATCTGCCGTCTTGAGCGTGTGGTGGCAAACCACCCGGATGTGCAGCCAGCATTGGGACACACGGGAAGCCGGCTGCCCTCTGAGTGAGGTGCACTGATGCTGGCTGCGTGGCCAGCATCAGGGCAGTTCACCAGCACCTATTCGGAGGGCAGCCAGCTTCTCATGGAGGAGGGCGAGACCTCTGGCCTCGGGGGGGGGGAGGCTCTGATTGTGGCTGTAATCAAGCCACCGCCTGAGGCTTACCCCACCCCCGCCCTCTTTTAAAGTGGAGAGGGAGAGCTCCAGCGGGCAGCCCCAGGAGCATTTAGTGGGTGCAATGCTAGAGCACCAAGTAGGGGGGAGCAATTTTGGTGCCTGGGCGTATTAGCCTCTGTTGACTTCCACTAGGTAGGCCAAGAGCCTTTGACAGCAATTTAGACAGCACTTGGCTTTTCCAGTTCTTTATTTGCTATGCATATCAAATGAGGAGGCTGAATGAGGAACTTAAGTTGACATTCTCTTTCACGCCCAAATAAATGTTAGGCTACCCTGTATCATGCAGCTTCATAACTGGGACACTGTCTGGTTTGAGATTCAGAAGCATTCTATTTGGCCACAAAACACTGATGTTGTGCAACATGCTTTTTGCATGTGATATCCCCTCTCTGTTTCAAAGAGAGATCCTGTCTACTCCTTTTTAAAAAATTGAAAATGACTGTGTGCTCCTGCACTTAGGAATAAGGAGTTGAGGATATTGCATCACCAAATAAGCTGTTTATTAACCCAAATGATGCATTCCTACTATTGGGCACTGTCCCCCAATGATATGCAGTAGCAGTGTGTGTGACCCTGAGCTTCATTTTTGCACAAGTGTGCCACCTCCCCATCAGTTATTATTAATGTAATAAGAATGAACAAGGAACAGGATGTGTGTGTCCCAAAGTAATGAGCAATGTCAAACTGTACATTCAGAGCAGTAGTAGGTGTCCCATACAAGAAACCCTTGTATCCTATCTGTCCCAATGCTTTGCTTAATTAAGCCTGGTTAGTTATGAAACTAGTTTAGTGAAGTGTGTGTGTGTGTGTGTGTGTGTGTGTGTGTGTGTGTGTGTGTGTGTGTGTGTGTGTGTGTGTGTGT
>JAJKFI010000001.1:16344657-16370835 GCA_029204185.1 Lerista edwardsae
AAGAGTCGGACACGACTTAGCGACTGAACAACAACAACAACAACAACAACAATCATCATTGGAACTACTTTGATTCTTTGCCGATACCTGCGAGATTCCTAGGTCTCTGGTTGAGAGCCAACCCTTGCAGGCAACGCCAGCTAGTGATTTTTTGTGTTCTAACACTGCGTGTCATTAGCTGTGTATTTTTTTTTAAAAGAATAAAACTATATCTACCCACTGGAGGGCTCCCTCACTATTCTAGTACAATGTAGTGGAATTCTGCAATATTGTCCTTACAATGTATAGAGTTAATTTGGATTGTGCAAAGATTAATACTATAGAAAATCTTCAAAATGTACGATGAAATTCAGAAACCTAAAAATATATATATTTAATATGTAGGCACTGCCTGCTTTAAAATACCTAAAAAATGTTTCTGCTCTATAACTAGTTAAGCCTATTGTGGTTTCTTCTAATTGTAAAACTTGTTTGCCTTGGAGTGTCAAGAGTGTCAAGGGATGAGCAGAGGGTGCCCCTAACCATTGTGTGATCTTCATGCCCATTTAGGCATCATGTTCACTTCATATTTGACATGAAGGTTCCCCCTTTTTATAGATGTTAATAGTATGGTAAGTGTATAGTGGTTTATGTATGTAGAGTAGTTCCTTGGTATCTGGTTCAGTTCCATTCCCTCCACCACAGATACCGATGTCCATGGATACTGGAGTCCCTTTTGAAAAAATTTCGAAAAGTAAACATCAGTAAGAATAGCCTTCTCCTTCTTTCGTGCTGCAGAATTGTACTATTTGAAGGGCAGTCTTCTGAGCTCCTGTAAGCCACTTTTGGAACACACAACTCTCTTCCTTAGCCTGCAGCCCTGCAAATGGAGCAGTTTTGTGGCACGAAGGTAGGGGAGGCTATTTTCTTCCTGACTGATACGTTTTGAAACATTTTGAAAAGACAACCATGGATGGTGAAATTGGTGGACCGTAGAGACTGGAAGGTGGGTTCATTGTGGTTTTTGGATGAAAGGGGCTATAAGGTGGTTGTGAGAAATTGTCAAATGCTGGCCTGAAAGAACCAAAATATGACATCTACTGGGCTCTAAGCGCAGGCAGACAGACCACCAGCAGTGGTGTCCCCCAACCTAGCTGCAGAGACCTTTTAAATGCAACTTTTTTTTTAGGGGAATGTATTTGCATGTGCACTGTGGCAGTTATACGGTAGATGGGATGAGTCCAGCATGCAGTTGGAATAATCAGCTGTTAGGCTGCTTGCTTTCAAGGCTGGTCCTTTAGAATCCTCTTATTATCTGTCTTGCAGAGGTCAGACAGGCAGCCAGCCAGTCACAGCATTAGGATTTAACTTGGCATTTGGCACTGGACCTCAGGTCAAGGGCATATAAGCACTCAACTCGCCTTCCTGTCATAATCTCCATTCTCCCAGTAATGGAGATTTCATTAAACCAGAAGGCTCTCCTGTGACCACCTCAGCAGTTCTATTACCAGACCAGAAGAGCTGACCATCCTATCCACCTGTGGGAGCCTACCAGGCTCACTTCCAGTGAAATTCCTGGAGGGGGGGGAATGCTAAGTTTTTCAGGCTCCTGAATGCCATTTAAGTGTAAAGCTGCCCTTCCCTCTGTATGAAAATAGGAGTTTATACTAAACCAGAAAGACCTGTATTTTAATCCCTGCCCATGTGTGAGTTCACTGGATAGCCTTGAACCAGTCACTGTCTATGAACCGAACCAACTTTATAGTGAGTACAGAATAGGAGATGGGAAGAAAGACCATGTATGATACTCTTAAGATGGAAGGGCAAAATACAAATGCAATAATTTAAGGGCCCAATCCAAAACTTTCCAGCATTGCCATAGCTGTGCCAATGGGGCATGTTCTGCATTCTGCGGTAGAGTAGTGGTCACAGAGGCCTCCTCAAGGTGAGGGAATGGTTTTTCCTTGCCTCAGAGCTATAGTACCTTTACCCCCATGCTGGAAATTTGGTTAGGATTGCACCCTAAGCTAATGAATATTTGTTGTGTGTGTTTATGTGATGTGTGTGTTCATTTCTGTGTTTGCCTGTGTTTTATTGAGGGAGGTGGGCTCCGCTTCAGTTTTCATGCTTGGAACTGACAAAACCTGGAGTTAGTCCTATGTTCTTTGAGAAGGTCCAAGTTACAGTCTACCGTACTGATATCTGATATGACAGGTCTAGCCAGAAAAGTACCGTCAGTCCTCATTATCCACTAGGGTTGGGTTCCTGGAAATCCTTGCAGTTAGCGAATTTGGAGATAACAAACCACTGATCCTATGGAATCAATGGGGTTAGATGCAAAGGCTACTTAATCTGCCATCAGAAGAATCCAGCAGTGACCCTCAAGAAGCCAGCAGAGTGCAGCAGAAAGTTCCAAAAGATCTCTGAATGATGCAGAGACCTTCCAGAAGCTGTAGGGATGCTCAGAATGGCACCTCCGACCAGCATAGATCCCTTAAACACGGCCGGTGGATGTTTCTGCTGTCCATTTTAAAAGGGTCAGCTCTGGTTGCAGGTGCCATTCTGAAGGTCCCTGCAGCCTTTGGAAGGTCTCTGCATAGTGGGTATCGAGGACGGAGACGCAGATAACAAGGTAAGTAGTAATTCTGCCCCTCGCAGATAGCAAGTTCGCATATTAAGAGAATTGACTGTATATAAATTGGCTGCTGAGACTTAAGGGAAAGAGAAAACAAGGAGAAACAGCCAGATAAATGAAGATATACTGTACCTGCACTCCTTAAAAATACAAGAGCATAAAGCACTTTACACTGCTGTAAATACTATCCCCACCTACCTACCCACCCTACAGCAACTCTTTCCCTCTCCCTGGCCCACAGCCCATTAAAGAAGGACAGATGATCATGTTACTTGTGATAGATTGCATTTGAGTTGGTGGATCTCATTTGGTGTGATCACATTTGGAGTTGGACTAGATTTGAGTTGGTGGATCACATTCCATAAGCTTGGCATTAATTAACCTGTAAGTGATTCTGCTTAAAATCAGTTGGGTTCCTGTCAAAATATTGCTTTTTATTTGCATTGTTTGTTTCTATATACAGCAACAATGTGTGGAGCTGGATGAAAGGAAACAAACTCTCTTTGAGAACTGTAAGGGTTTAATGAGGAAAGCGAAGCAAGCATGTAATCTTGGCCCAGAAGAAAACATTCCAGGAGAATTTTACAATGTAAGTATTACAGTGGTGGGATGATGGACTTTCAAAGCCCTGCTTCAAAAAACATTTCTTCAAACCTGACTCAGTAGTTATACCTGTTGCCACCTCTGGTGGGTAAATAGTTCTTTATGCATTAAGTTAACTATATACTTTTTTTTGCTTCCTGCTTTAGTTACTTAATAATGAATGAATAATGAGTCTTATGGTTTTTCTCCCCTTTTTTGACCTGTCTTCCTGTTTTTGGATATTTTTCACTCCCTAGAAGTCCCTGTGCCGTTCAGTAGCTAAAAACTGTGCGGCATCATCTTGCAGGCAGCCTTTGATAGTTTTAAACATTTCTGTTTGAAAAATGCCATTGCAAGACAGCCATGTGCTAGAAAAGGATTCAGGCTTCTCTTTCTGTCTGGGATGGCTACCCCCTTCCAGGAGTGGAATGAGCTTAGCAGTTGGGCAAACCTGTCCATCTAGGTTAAGGGGTTGGGAGGAAGTGACACGCTAGGTTCAAAGCATTTGATGCATCATCAAAGCTTTGACATCATCAAAGCAAAGGTATATCCTTTCCAGGCCATAGCAGGTAGAAGTTGTTCTCTACCAATCACCTGAGTGACCCATTTGTTGGGAGCTCAGAGAGGAGCACCCACTTGCTCAACTCAGTCTTACTGGGGAATCCTTGAGCAATGTAAGAAGCTTAAGCTAGGGGCCATCTAACCAAACTTTAAACAGGTTTTGGTTGCTTTGTCCAATCACTATAAACTTCCCTGGGTGATCTTGAGCTTGAGATGGTGGCAGTGGATACAACTGCCAGGACTTCCCCCACTCAGCTATTGGTCCAGTAAAAGGGAAGTGGGAAGCAAAATGGGTGTCTGCACTAACCACTAGTCATGCAGCAACCTACCTTCTCTTGGGAGTCCCTTTCCCTGACAATAATTTAAGAAAAAAATGTAATGTTCCGCTGAATTGTATTGTTTGTGGATTTTGGAGAACAGGGAGCTTCCACTGTCTCGAAGCTACTACAGAACTCAGTAGCGAGCCAACTATTGTGCTCATCACTGACTCTGCTGTACCAGAGCCTGAGACATTATATTGAACAAGAAAGGCATGTGGCGCAACTCCAACTTTCAGTTCAAGCAAGGCAAACTCCCTCCCTTCTCCCCATGTTTGGATGGGTAAAGGGACTCTTGACTCTGCGTCACTGAGCCTTGGAGAGGCTCAGCAGCTCATTACTTTTCAAAGCCTTTGCCCTTCTCCCTTCCCCTTGCAGACCAGAAAGAGATGGGGGCTCTCACCGGGACCAAAAATACTCTCACCAAACGAAAGTACCGGGGGGGGGGCTGGAGTTTCTCACAGAGGAGAGCTGGGATTAATCTGGTGTGACATCTTTGTTCTGATGGAAGTAGGAAAAAGTAGAGGCTTTCCTGAGGTAAAATCGTTGTTTTTAAATGACAGGCAGGTTAGAAATTAATTAAGTAAATAATGGAAAAGCAAAACTTCTATACGTTGAGAGGAACCTTTCGTCTCAGCTCTTAATAGAGGCTTTTGCAATGTCATTGGCAGTTGCAATTTTGGGGGCACATTTTGGTGGATTTAACCCTGTCTAGTGTTAAACCAGTTTGATGAAAAGATCCTCTTCTTTCAGGCTTTCCAAACTCTTCCGGGCACGCTGGATGAAATTGACGCTTTACTGAATGAGGAGGAATCGAGAGCTTCCTGCTTCACAGGCGTCAGCGTTTCAGTATGTACCCCCAGGATTTGACTCCCACACTGTACTAGGTTGCTTGGTAATAACAATAATAAGCTGAGCAGCAGGAACAATGTGTTGTAAATGCCAGATTCTGACTCTATTCGAATTCCAAATAGGAAGGACCAGTGTGTTCTGTGCTGCTTCTGTGTGTGTGCTTTGTTCTCTTTTTTTAAAGGTGGAGGGGGGTGGGTGGGAATCAGTCCTGGCTCAAATGATACTTGATGGTGGCAGACGCATTTCTTTAGTACCTGGTGTGACCTAGACACAGGCAAAAAGCAGAGAATGCCACTCTACTGCTTACCCCCATATAACATACCCTGCAGGTCACTTTTCTCCCTATCAGGCTTCTCTCCAGGATCAAAGAATAAAGATGTTCTGATGAGACACTGTGAAGGGATGAGCTATGAGAGGGAAGAGCTGTCAGCTTTCCTCACCCTCCCACTTTTAAGATCAGGCTCCTTTCACCCCATTTTGTACATGATGGAGAAGACTGAAGTTTGACCCAGAAAGGTGTTCTATCATTTCAAGTAGTTTGTTCAGCAATGCCTTTGTTTGCTCTCACTTGAGCTGCAAACAGATTTTGTTGTACCAGTACAAAATATATAACACCAGATTGCATCCATGTGAACCATTGATGGGTATTGTGGTATTTTTGTGTGTGGAGATTTGATTATTAAGCATCTGCATTATCCATTCCAAAGATTTTCTTTTAAAGAGACAAACTTCATCCTGCCAGGTTGTTGAAGAATGTAATAAAAGGGCAAAAGAAATAGAGCAGATGACACTGGAGCTGGAGGGGAAGAAAAAAGAACTGGAAGACTATAGAAAAAGCATTTCACAGGTACTAAATATGTGTTTATTTAAAAGAATTATAGCCTGCCTTTCCCATGCTGGAGCAAATGCCCAAGGTGCCTCACAAAATTCCAGCAATAAAATTTACAATATAAAAACAATAAATTAAATATTTGATAAAAACTGTGAAACCATTGAGGGTCAATTATTTAGACCAGAATAAAGCAGCAGAACAAAATCAGTATTAAAGAAGCTCAGTGGGCAGATACCAGCCCATCACCCGAACGCCAGATGAAACAGGAACATTTTGAGCCCTCCACTGAAAAGCTATGAGGGAGAGGGGTAGTTCTTAATTCCTCTGGCATAATTGTTGCACTCCTACAGAGAAAGCATGCCTTATGTATGCTTTTATTGGATATTATTGCTAATATTTTCATTGGTATTTTTGTCCTGAGACACAAAAAGACACTGTGATGAAGGAGAAAGCAAAAATGACTGCTGGGCATACTGTATACTAAGTAGACTATAATAATGTGCCCATAACTCAATCCCCCTGTGAGTCAGTGTGAAAGGCAGGGTATGAACACTCTGCACATGTTCAAGAATACAGCATGGGGCAACTATCCAAAACTTGGGACTTGTGTATTTATAGAATTGCTCCCTTTTTTTGCCTGTTCATGGGTCTGTTCTCTCTTCATCTATCTTTGCTCCATCTATCTACCCCCCCCTCTTAAGTTCCAGCTATCTTGCCCCATTCCAGGGAGTCATTCTCATTGTTAATGGGCAACCTGTTTAAAACTGTTAATGATAGCTATAGTAGCAAAGCAAAACTGTCTGCTGTAAAATCGCTCCTGTCTGCATGAGTCTCTTCATTTTTAGGTTAAGGAACAGTGGCTAAACCCTCTGAAGCAGCTGGTTGACCAAATTAATGAGAAGTTTAGTTCCTTTTTCCGTTCTATGCAGTGTGCAGGGGAAGTGGATCTTCATACAGAAAATGAGGTATGAATATCAGTATTGCATTTTGCTTAGCACATGGAGAGGAAATATCTCCTTGGAAGTAGGAATCTTCAGTTAAAAATTCAGGGCAATATGCATATTTTATTTTAATGATGTTTTTTTTTAATACGGCCAACTGTAGTTGTGTTGTTTTTTTTAAGTACTGAAAGGTGTAGTGTTATCCCTACAGCAGCAGGAGAAATGAGGCTGAGAGACTTGCCTAAGGGCCCCCTCGTGAGTTCTTGCCAAAGCTGAGATTTGGCCCCTACTGGCTTTCAGCCTTTTTTATGTCAGCTTACCCAGCAGTGCTGATAGCAGTTACTGTGCTGAACTGAGGTTTGATGCCAGTGCAAGGTTGGTTTTCTCATGGTAGGTCTGGGTCAGTAGGACCTATGACTCTGGACTTCCCGTGATTTGCTACATCGGTGCAAAAATCACAGTTTGGGCTGTAGATAGGAGGTTGATATCCTTATATTGTGCAGTTCTTCTAGAAGACGCTTCTAGATGTTCTTCTAGAAGACACTTCTGAAGTGTTCTTCTTTAAGAGTTCTCTGCTAAAAGTCTGTTGTCTTCATAAAAGTTGCTCACATAATCCCAGCAAAATATTCTGCAACTCTATTGGCTAATAGCCATTGTTTGCTTCACCAGTGCATAGAGGAGACTCTCACAAAACAAGATATTTGTTCCATAAATACTTTATTTTACGTCAGCTTGCCAAGGCTTCCATATTAATATGCAGCAATTTTATGCTGGGTATCTGAAGAGAAATAAAAGTTTTTAGCCCAGTCTTCAGAGTGCTGCACTGCTGCAGTTCCCGTTCAGGTAAAGAGAGTCTAGATTTGTTCTTGCAGCAACAGTAGGAGAGTTGTAGTCTCTAGCATGTATTTTTTGCAGTTTGGGGAAAAAAAATTACATCCTGAGTTGAAATTCTAGACCAGTTCACTCTGGTATATCTACATTATATCTCATTGACCTTCTATACAAGTGTCTGAAACAGTTTACTGTGCTCTTAATTAGGGAGTGGGGAAGAGACTATACTATCTCTTGTGTGTAATAAGGACAGAGCATGCTCAAGAATCACAGTTTCATTGATCACAATAAAATTAGCACTGTTATCTGATAAAAGAAATCTTACCTGATTAAATAAGGGGCTAATTAACTAAAATTAATATGTTTAATAAATTACATTAATAAATCTGAACATGCTTAAAACCAGCCATTCTGAAAAAAGGGGAATATGTTTTCTAGAGCAGGTTACACAAATGTAAATTTTGCTGGTTTCAGTCGGGTTTACACCCAGGGAAATCTGCAGAGTTGCGTCTTAACAGGGTATTCAGAAGTGCCTCATAATGTCTTGCTGTGGTGATGGGATGGGCTAATAATCCTTTCCCCACACCCTAGCGAAGCCAGTTCTTTTTAAAGGTCCAATGATGGTGCGTAGGTTGCCTAGTCACAAAAGGGATGGAAAATTTCAGGAACCGACTTAGAATGGAAGAGAGAATAGAAACACGGTTCATAAAATATGATCATGTTAATTGGGGTCATGTAACTGATTATTTGGAAGGTTTTTAACCTATTAGTCAGTTTAATTAAATGTTGGAGTCCTAACATATAATACGCATGTTATTATTCTTACATTTTTATTTACATTTGTATTCTGTTGTTCCTCGAAGAAGTTTAGGGCAACATATGCAGTTATTCCATTATATTGTTGCAAAGCCCTTTGGGGTAGGCTTGATTGAGAGGGAGTAATCTTCAGGCTTAATTGAGGGTTCAAACATTTAATTGGTCTCCAACTATTCAACCTCTCTGGAGCAGTTCTAACATCAGCCAGATCAATTTAATTTCATGTTTATATCCCATCTTGTTTCTTCCAAGAATGATTCAAAGCAGCTCACAGAAACAACAGTTATCTAACCTCCATTTAGTTGTAAAATATTGATAAGATCATAGAAATTCCCTAAACATTTACCATAATACCAAGCAATTCAACAACAATTCATTTCATAAAGGTAGCATCTTAGTATGTTTTCTCAGAATTAGGGAAGCTTAAGTTTGGTTTGGTGTGATGTTTGAAGTCCTGGTTAAGGCTATTGCTTTGCCTCCCTCAGCTGCTGAACTAAGGAGACAGGGGAGAACATCTGTGACTAAGTGCCAGGAGGCTGGAAAATGAAAGTAGACCAGCAGTCCTAAATTTCAGCTGTTGAGTTGTTGGAAGCTCAAACATTGGTTTTGGTTCAAAACTGTGTTTCATTCAAATATAACTTTGTTGTGATATCTGAGCCATCATAAGATCTGTGTAAAGAGGATTTTTCTCTCATGCGCTCTCTTTTATGAATGTGCCAACTTTCAGCTCTCTAACACTCCTGTCCTCTTCTGACAGTGTTACTGATAAAACCTACCTCCGGCTATCCCTAGTTTGAAGTAATTTGGCCTTCATGTTTTAACAGGAAGAATATGACAAATATGGAATTCGGATTAGAGTCAAATTTCGCAGCAGCACCCAGCTTCATGAGCTGACTCCACACCATCAGAGTGGAGGGGAGAGAAGCGTGTCAACGATGTTGTACTTGATGGCTTTGCAGGAGCTCAACAAATGTCCCTTCCGAGTAGTAGATGAGATAAATCAGGTATATTTGTTAGTCTGTTTTTCATGTGCTAACATCCCAATCCTTTGCTGGCTAGTGCTGGCAGAATGGACATGTGCACTGTTGCAAACCTGCTATAAGACACATTGTAGCAGTGTGAAGGCCCATGGCACTGGCTTCAGGGCCTGCGCTGGCCTGCTGCCACCATTTGGAGAGGCCTGTGCTTACCAGGGTGGAGAGGCCTGTGCTCCACCCTCTGTGGAGGGTGGGGGAGAGTGGGATGGGATGGGAGAGGGCAGAGGGGGGGCAGTCCAGGTCCAGGAGGAGGCAAGGATGGCAGCCACGGCTATTGCCACATCCTATTACCCGTCTTGGGCTTGAAAGGCTGATGTGGGGCAACTCAGATTTGCACCATCAATATTGCTGGCACAGATCCAAATAGCCCCATATTGGTTGCTGGGACTTTACGTGGGTTAAGGGGACAAATGTCTTCTTCCCTCTTGGAGACTTTCAGCAGCCTCTATTCCCGTGCTGGATGCAGTGAGGGACTATCCTTCGGATTGGACTGCCCCTCAATGTTATTTAGTAGCAGGAGAGAAAATTTTAAAGCATTTTGTGTCTTTTAAAGGGAATGGACCCAGTTAACGAAAGGAGAGTCTTTGATATGGTGGTAAAAACAGCTTGCAAAGAGAATACTTCTCAGTACTTCTTTGTTACACCAAAGGTGCGTAGCTATAAACTGTGTATCTTGAATTTCTCTGGTTAAAGATAAGTGATATTGATTGAGGAATACCTAACAGAACAGGTTGGTTGCTAGGATCCTATAAAACATTTCCTGAAATGGTTATTCTCTCTATTCAGGTACACATTCAAAGTATAGGCATTGACTTGTAAAATCCTTTCTGCCTAGGACTTGCCCATCTAAAGAGGCAATTCTAAACATACAGGCTTCCCCCCCCCAAATTGGCAGTCCCAGCACCTGCAGTTTCCATTAACTGTGGTTCAAAAACGCCCCCCCCCCAATATCACACAAATTATTTATCTGCTGATGCTTGCAGACTTCCTGGGTCTTGCTGGCTCTTTGCCAACTACAAAATGGAAGCAGGAAACAGTCATAGGAAGAGAGTTATAGAACTGGAAAGAATGCAACATCTGTTAGAGAGTTCAAAGAGCTTAACCTTGTGTTCTTTTCAGTCCTTTGCTTCCTGTTAGTGCCTGTGAATATTTTCTTCTGCCATTCATAGTTGGTAAAGAACCAGGAAGGCTGCAAGCAAAAAAGCAGGCAAGATGGGGATAGTTTGAACCTTTTTATAGGGTTCTCCCATGTCCATATAAGGTTCTCCTATGTCCTATGGAGGGGAATGTATCTCCTGTGGATAGGGGGGTGCCTGTATTTATTAGAGAGCAAATCTCATTGATAGAGGTGTTTGAAAACGGTGTTATTTTACTCAGGAGTATGTTCATTAAGACTTGGCAGTTATCCTATCTTACTCACCAGAAACAAACACCTGTACTCATTGATTTCAGAAGGATTTATTTCTGAGTAAACATCCTTAGAATTGCATTATAAAGTAGTATCCCCTTTCTGTTTGGACCATCTTGTCCTTTGTGATCTGCAGAGGGCCCTGCTTTTGTCTCTTCTTGACATTTGTTCAATAAGGTCTTTAAAGCAGGACTTTTTTTCTTGCCACTCTGATCAAGTTCAGACAGTCCACCAAACCATCATTTGGTAGATTGTGAATGAGCTATGTCCCTATGGGTTCTTTCTTCTCACTTCTTTGTCCCCGTGTGCACTCACATGAATTCAAAGCTTTCTGACTTGTTAAACCACAGTTTACTGTGTCACCCGAAGCAGATGAAACTATGGTTTAAGCAATCTCTTCAAATTACAGTTTGATCCAGTTCAAATCCAGACTTCCCAGTAAATTAAAGCTTTTAGTTCAGTGGATGCCCCATAGAAGGAGCATATAAGACATTTTAACTCTTTAAAAACTTCAAATTTATCTCATTGGCTTTATTTGCTCTTTATATGTCATTCATTGTTTGCCTATGTGTGTATTTTTCTTTATCTTTCTGTTGCCCTGGTATCTGCAGGGATACTGCAGATATCTGCGGTATCTGATCCCCAGTAGCTACTGGAAACTGCATGTACGGAAACACCCTCCTGCGTGCTCATTTACAAGCCTACAGGCGTGTATTTAAAAGCCTACGGGCTTATGGTGCTTTGTAGGCTGCCTCCTTGCAGCCGGAATACTCTACAAAAACTTGTGAGGTCAACAGTAACATCATTTCTTGTCGAACTCATTCAACACCTTGACCTGTTGACCTTCCTGGTTTTTTTTTTAAGCATTCTATCTGTTGAGAAAGCCTAACTGTATAAGCCTGCAAAGGCTTATAGTGCTCAATTTAAGCAGAATTTTGTTGCAGGAGAGTGGTGGACCTGCACCCATTAGCTTGTTTAAAGACTAAGCCCAGCCGCAAAGTCTTGCTTAAACCTGGTCGCTATAAGCTTCAAAGCTCATTGTGACCTTCAAGCTGCCTCCTGGTAGTATAGTCACTTGAAATGTAATAGATTGAAGTTAAAAGGAAGCAGTTAACTTATTCTTCCTGTTAACTACCTGGCTGCTGCTATGAGCTTCTGAGCTTATAGCAACCTGGTTTAAGGAAGACTTTGAGGTTAGGTTAAGTTTTTTAAACAAGCTAATAGGTGCACTGGAGCCCCCCTCCCCCGCATCTGTGGATAAGTGAAACCATGGATACGAGATTTGTGGATATGAGGGTCCCCTGTATAATGTTGGATCATACAATCATGCTGGTGGCAGCAATATTTGCATATTTATAGATAGTATGGAAAGATTGTGATTCTATTTTTCTTATGTTGCCCACCTGCCAAATTGCCTGGCTTTGGTGAGCAAAAAACAATAGTGATATGTTCTTAAATGGTGTACAGTTATTGTATAGAGGACTGGTTTACGTTGGCTAATAAAGAAATGCAGTGATTGGTTGCTGTTTTTAATAAAACAATTTTTTATGCATTGACAGCTCTTGCAAAACCTCACTTATGCAGAGAAAATGACTGTGTTGTTGGTCTACAATGGACCTTCTATGCTAGAATCAAACAAGTGGAGCTTAAAGGCTTTTCATAGGAGACGACGGAGATTTCAGCCATGACTAATCAATACAAATCTTCTTAAAGCTTTTGGAACCTAGAACAAAAATAATTGGAGAAGACTGCAGAATTCAATTTTTTTGTTTACTTAAAAGTTCAACTTTTTTGAGGCGCCATTCATCGATGGCCTACATTTGTGAAGGATTGAGGAAATAAACATCCTTGTGGGCTTTCATTTGAAATCACTTTCCACAGTATTGGGGCTTTTATATATATTTACATCTTTTTTGACATACCTTGTAAATGTTCTGGTATAACTTTTGGATTTACTGCTGAACTCAAAATCTGTTCAAAGGGAAAGTTTTACAATTGTCATTATGATTCAGTGTGAACTCAAAGGCGAAATATATGGACTGTAACAATCTGATGTAGGCAAAGTAATGTGTGATACTTGGTTATAAAAATATAGGCTTTTATTTATACAATTTTGCTTAATTTAAATTTTGTCTGGAAGAGGATATGTTTTCAGACTCTTATCAAAAACAAAACATGCAATATCTTTGTATCTTAATCTCAGAGGAAATGATCTGCAAGGATCTGTTCAACTGATGTTTGCTTATTTTATACAATGTACCATCCTTATTAGTTGGGACTATGTTACATTTTATCTCAAATGTTTTTTATAAAAATAATCATCTGCCAAAAAAATTCTAGCAAAAATTTGTATATAATAAATGTATATTGAAAATTATTTTGTTTTTGTCATTCTAGCACCATTGTATAAAATGTATGACCGAAATAGGAAACTGATTCAATTCTTAGGCCTTTCCGGCATAAGAAAAAAGAAAGCAAAATTGTAATGAACCTCAAATCACCGATTTGGAATGCTTTCCATTTAGGATCAGTTTGGTGAGAAGGCTTCCTCAGACACGAGTTTTGTTTTCCAAAAACTGAGAAATAAAGCTTGTCCAGTATAGAGAAGACTATGGAGGCTTTAGTGGATTCTTTGTCAAGCGACAGCTTTGCTTCCATCTGTTCAAGACACTGAAAGACTAATGTTCCAACTTTTAACATGCAACTGAACAAAGTTCAGATCTTGGGTTTCAATAATGCTGAACAATGTGATTACTGAACAGACCAGCCCTTCAGAAAATGTCATGCAAGAGATAACTGTGACCAGAGGTGAGCAATTTCTTAACCATTCAGAGCCAATATGTAGGTATTTTAGCCTGATGGTTGCATGTTTTAAGGCTCTGGGCCCAATCCTATTGGCCAGAATGCTGGCGGTATGCACGTACTGCCAGCTCTGGGTGTCAAGAGCGTGCATGTTTGCACCACTCGGAGAGAAGCAAGCGTTGGCATCAGCACCATGAGGACAACTGTGGAGAGCGGCCAGCAAGTATTGCCCGTGGAGTGGTTTGTTGGGGCAAAAATTTTAAAGAAAAACAAAAGCTTTTGGCTTCTGAATGTGAACACACGCTGCTAATCCTGCTTTTGACCAATGACACTGGCTCTTGTTGGTTCTGTAATATGCAGGGAATGGAGTAAAAGGGAGCTATATGGTTACAAAAATTCTCACTCAGTTCACAGCCCAGTTCAACCATTGTCAAGAAGCACATGTTTTGCATTATTTATTTTGTCAATCAACTACAGATTCTGCTTTCCAAAAAATTGGGCAGCTCTGAGTAGCCCCATAAGGACCGCTGCACACTACCCAGGGGAATGGGAATATTTTCCCCTTTCCCTGGTAGTGCAGCAGCACCTCCGAGCCCTGGTTACATATGGGACAGGTGTGCCAGCCTGCCTATTCCAGCCCAAAGTTTAGATTGTGCTGCAATTCTTATATCACTAGCAATAAATGTCTACAGCTGATAATACTGCTATAGGACTAACTTACAAGGGCAACACAGTTATCTTTTGAGTGGACAGCAAAGGGAATGGTTACTCTTTTCCCTGGACTACACTGCATGTACAGCTGTTCCATTCACCTGGTTACCTTTGTAAGAGCTAAACAGTGGGCATTTGAGGGGGAAAATAGTTTTTCTCTACTGTGATGAGAACTCGCCTGTCAGTATTGATACAAAAGACAACATGAACTGTCGCTTCCATCACTTCCTTTTCTTGCAAGCTTTACATGCTAACTAGTACCATCTATGTAAAGAGATGCAATGTTGTTTTGCAGAGCACAGTGTGTACTATTGCAACATGGATTTGCTGGTAAAGTCTTTCGTCATGCAGCTACAGAGCTCAGCTGTGGGGAAAGAGATTGAAACACCAGTCAAATAATAAGAAAGTTTGGGCTCCAGATCATCATGTTTACCACCAGAGGCCACTATCGTACCAACTGCTGCATGGCTGCTTGCCCATTCTGATGACCAGATAATGCAATACAGTCTTCCTTCATTAGCCATACCTAGTTCTGTTTCTGAAAATTGTCCCAATAGCAAAAACCTAGTACAATTATTACACTCATTTAAAGAGCCCAACCCAGAGCTGCCCAATCTCCCTGGAGCGGAGCAGTAACCTTTCCCTATGCGAAGGATGCAGTAAGGGTGATGGGTCTCCTCGCTTCTGCACCAGCTATTTAGCCAGTGTAGAAGGGAGGGCCTCTGTGTAAGACCCTGCGGCCTTACATGGAGGTCATGAGCCAGTGGCAAAGTTGCAACTGGCTTCCCCCATCCCCTCACCCTGGAACACCTTCCCGGCCCACCCAAAAAGGCCACATCACTGGCAAGCAGCAGATTCACTGCTCGCCAGCAAGCAGTGCTCTCTCTGGGGCACCGTTGGCCAGCATTGCCATGGTGCTGGTGGTAACCGCTTACCCCCAGCATTGGAGGCACTTTATGGTGCCTTGTGAACCCCAGCATGCGCGGTATGCTTGTACTACTCACAATATAGGGCTCTGGATTGGGCCCTCACTCATTCCAAAGCCATTCAAAATTCACTCTGAATGTCTAATACCATAAGGAAAAGGTTGTGTGGCATGATAAAATAAGAATAAGCAACAATAACATACAATATCAATAAAATATTAAGTATTCTACCTCTGTCAATAAAGTGATGGAGTTTTGACATAAGCAAAACAAGCACACAGTTCTCCCCCTTTCCAGCATCCCATCTTTCCATATTTTAAATATGGCTGCTCTAGATGCTTCACGATCCACCTGAAATTGGCTTGAGGCCCACTGGTGGGTCCTGACTCAGTCTGGGAACCACTGGGTTAGATAACACGATTTTCTTGCAATTAATAAAGGCTCTGGCTTGTCACGTCTGTTCTCAAAGGCTCTGGCTTGTCATGCTTGTTCCCAACGAATTCTTGTTCCAACCTAAATTCAGTTTCATTGACACCTGTATATTCAAAAAAGGCACAGGCAGTTGCTAGTAAACTATTTATAGAAATATGGAAATTAACAAAGGCCAAATTTGCATTATGTTTCACATAAAGCTATGTGCAAATATGCAGTCAACATACCACTGCAGGTTAAACCAATAAACATCTAGGTGTAAAGAGTTGCATGTACTCTAGCATCAAATAAAAGTTGTTACAGTTCTGAAATTCTGAAATTAAATTTTATGATCAATTCTATATTTTCAGTGTACAATCTTCAGCTTTTAAAATATATGCTCACAAGGCATACCTGTTCAGATTCAAAACTAATATTAAAACTCCCATTATGCATCCTACAGATACTGTCTATTGTGGAAGCATTCGACACATATTTTACAGTGCATTAGAATATTTTATCTGGTGAAAGTAATTCAATGCAGATGACAGCACTGGGTTCCCAGGATAGATAGAAAGTAGGATCTTGCTAGAAACTTCAGCAGCATTTCTCAAAGTGGGCTCCCAGGAGCTCTGGGTTCCTTGAGACCCCTTTGGGGGCTCCATGTGTACCACCCATAAGTTCCCACCATCTATTCAGTGCTGCACCACATTGTGCACACGCTGGTGCTCTGGGACTTCCTGAAACTCAGGTGGAGCTCCGTGTAGGAGTGCAGAGGGTTCCTCTAGAGACCAAAAGTTTAAGAACTTCCTAACCAGAGAGTTAAAAATTCTGGTGCTACAATGCTTCAGCACTGAAGAAACAGGATCTTAATTGAGGATGGAGTAGAGAAGAAAAAACACATTTAGATGGTGTGAAATGCAGTACGGATCTATGGAGAAGAGCTAATTTCATACGGATGAACTGCCAAAAAAAAATGCAGAACTGAGAAAGAAGGCGCCTACAGAAATGCTGGCAACAAAGACCTCTATGTTTTGTCAAGTAGCCATTCAGGAGTAGTAGTTTATACCCATAATCCGCACCTTGGAATCTTTCTTGAGGACTGATAGGCAAATGCTGAAATCTGAGTAGAGGGAAGCAGTGTTGGTGGTTGACCTAGTTGTTCTTAGGGAGAACATTTTCATGTGCTTGATGTTGGGGTGGTGGCAATTTTTGTTTGTTTTGGTTGACAGATTAGGTGCTTCTTAGTTAAAGTTTGTAAATAGTGTACGCATATTATTGGGCCAAGATATGTTCCTTGAGAAAAAGAAATTTGTGGTTCAAATTCAGAGTGCCTTTTTATCTGGCCCGGTGGATATGCTGGCTGACTAGTCCTCTTTGGACTGCTGCAGCGATCTTACCACCCATGAGCTAGCCATGCCCTTCATGGGCTATCACTGTAATGTGATTTATGTGGAGGATGTCCTTGAAGATGGTTTGGAAACTGCAGGTGATACAGAATGCTACAGTCCATATTCCTCATAGGAGTGAGTATATGATGTTTTCAGCTCAATTCAAAATTGTTGGACTGGGATTCAGCCTGGGATCAGTATGTCTCTGTCAGAGCCTCTCTGCATCATCATCATCACCATCATCACCATCATCATCATCATCATCATCATCATCGTTTTGCTCAGTCATGTTTTTGACCGGATTCTGTATGTATTATCCACCCATTGAGTCCTACCCGGATAGGCAGCTATTTTTTTATTTTATGTTGTTGCATTACAGATATCGCCATAATATATATGCTGTTCCTAATAAAGAGGCCTCTGCAATGGACTGATGATACTCGTGCTCATGATTACAATAGTAATATCATTGTCATTGTTATTGCTGCTGCTGCTGCTTCTCATCATCTCATGATTTAAGATGCTTATCAATGCTATTAATGAACAACATGAAGACTCATGCATAGGAGTGGTCTTTCTTAAACGGTTTTATTTTTTTGCGGATGGTGGTATTACCCTAACAAAAAAGGGCTGAAAGGTGGTGTTATGTGTTTTTATTCCAAACTAGCTTTTTTTACCCGGTGTTGCCCAGGAACACATTATCCCAAGTCTGAACGTGGACTCAAATGGCCTCAGGAGTGTCGCCATTCATCTCAGCGACTCAGGAAACTACGGATTTGACGCCGATTTCGGCCGTTTTTGACCATTTTCACATGGGGTCCCCTGTGCACCCCCACCCCTGGGGTGCTGGGGGGGGGTCTGACCCCCGTAGTGTTTGTCCCCAGACCGTAAAGCATACTGGTGTCAATCGCTGCAGGCGTTCCAGTGGGTTATGGTGGACATTTTGTTTCGCACCCCTATGCCTACAGGGGCTGAACCTGGACTCAAATGGCGTTGGGAGTGTTGCTGTTCGTCTCAGCGGCCCCAGAAACTATGGATCCGACACAGATTTCGGCCATTTTTGACCATGTTCACGTGGGGCCCCCTGTGCACCCCCACCCCTGGGGGCACTAGGGGGGCCTGACCCCCACATTGTTTGGTGCCAGGTCTCCAGGCATGCACATGCCACATTTCTTGCCAATCGGTCCAGGCGTTCTAGCGGGGCATGGCGGACGTTTTGTTTCAAACCCCTTCTTGCCCCCTACATCGAGGGGGGCCCAAACCTGGACTCCAACGGCGTCGTGGGCATCACCGCTCATCTCGGTGGCCCCACAAACTATGGATCCGACACCGATTTTGGCCGTTTTTGACCATTTTCACATGGGGCCCCCTGTATACCCCACCCCGAGGGTGGTAGGGGGCCCTGCCCCCCGCCGCATTTGTCACCAGGATGCAAGGCATGTGCGTGGCGAGTTTGGTGCCAATCAGTCCAGGCGTTGCAGCGGGGCATGGCAGATGTTTTGTTTCGCACCCCTTCTCGTCCCCCACGCCGAGGGGGGGCCAAACCCAGACTCCAACACCGTCGGGAGTGTCGCCGCTCATCCTGGCGACCTTGGACACTACAGATTCGATGCCGATTTCTGCCATTTTCTACCGTTTTCACGCACCCCTCGCATACCCCCACCCCTGAGGGCGCTAAGGGGGCCTAACCCCTGCAGCGTTTGTCGCCAGGCTGCAAGGCATGTGCGTGCCAAGTTTGGTGCGCGTCGCTCCAGGCATTCTAGCAGGGCATGTGGACGTAGTGTTTCGTACCACTTCTCGCTCCCCACGCCAAGGGGGGGCCAAACCTGGACTCCAGTGGCGTTGGGACCGTTGCCGCTCATCTTGGCAACCTTGGAAACTACGGATTCGACGCTGAGATCGGCCGTTTCCGGCCGTTTTCACGTGGGGCCCCCCTGCATACCCCCACCCCCGGGGGCGCTAGGGGGTTCGTACCCCCGCATTGTTTGTTGCCAGGCTGCAAGGCATCTGCATGCCGAGTTTGGTGCCAATCGCTCCAGGCGTTGCGGAGCCTATGCGGAACATACGTACACACAAACACACACACATACACACAAACGTACAAACACCCTCTTTTATATACTGTATATAGATTAACATGTTAATCAGTTTTAATGCATTTTTATCAAGGGGAATCACCATCACCTATGTGTGTTTTATGCCTGTGGCTGTTAGCAGACATAGCCACAGGCATAAAACATGCTTTATCTTTTCTACTTTTTACTATGATGGTTGGTTGTTGGGTACCTTCTGGAGTGTTTGTTGAGCTCCATGCTGAGCATTGAGCCCCTATTGAGCTCCTTGATCAGGACCATTCTGGTGGCTTTGCCTCTTCACCTGGCCTCCAGTTGGATCCTAGGCACATTTGCTTACTCACAAGTAAACACGACCCTGTAGCTCAGTTTGGCTTTCCATAGGGCCCAATATATTTGTCAACTTCTCGGGTGGTGTTTTGAAGCGGTCATCAGATCAGGACCATTCTAGTGATATTGCAAGCCCTGCCCTTCAACAAGGACTGAGGCACAGCTCCCTACTGATAAGTAAATGCACAGTGTGGCTCAGTTTCACTTTCCATAAGGCACCATGCATTTTCTGAGCATGCTCAGAAAGCTCTACAGCTAGTTAGGGGAAATCAGCAGAGTTAGGGGCTTAGAAACACAGTCAGAAGCACTGAGTATGGTTCACATGAACCGTATTAAAGTGCATCCACTTTAATAGGAAAATAGTTATTTTGTAACTGATCAGGTAATCGCATTTGATTGTTTTCTAAGCCCAGTGTCAGTGTTATTTCATATTTTGTTTTTACTGTTTTAGACTGTTCCTACTCATGCAGCATGTTCTTGGTGTCTAGTCTGAGGCTATGGAATGAACTTACCACTTTAAGATGCAAACTTGCAAATTGCCAGACTGCAAAAGTGAACTCAGTGCTCAATCGGAGTTTTGTTACAGGGACTAATACTGCCGTCCCAGGCAGTATTACAGGGAGCAAGCCGCACACAGCTTGGTTGACCTCTGAATAAACATGCGTAAGATCAGGTGATAAAAGGACTGTGGGATGGGTAGGACAAGGCCCTTGCACTGATATGATTTGGTGATCGCTCTTGATCTTCTAGAGGCTGAAAGTTGAGATTCTGTATTAGGAGAATTTTATCTTTCCATTTTTTTTATTGTTGTCTTATTTGTAAACTTTACTTGTAAGGAATGAAGCCATGGTAACAAATTCTTAAAGAAATAAATAAGCACTAAGGTGAAGACATTGGGTTCCACAAGGGAATGCTGGCATAAGATTTTTTTTCATTTTTTCTAACATTCTAAATGTTTTAGAATGGTATTTCTCAAACTGTGGGTCAAGACCCACCTGGTGGGTCATGACCTGATGTCAGGTGGGTCGTGGAAAGCTGGGAGCAGCCATCTTGGAAGCTGCAAGCCTTACTCTTATGCCATTTGTGAGTGTTAACAGTTTGAATTTTCAAGAGTTAAAAACAAAACTCTTTTTTGTTTTTACTTTAAGATACAAAACATTTTTGTTTTTAGTTCAGTGCATTTCCATAATATTGCATTTGTCCTATTATTGCTTTTCTGTCACAGATGTTTCATGATTGTGCAGTTGCTGCAGTCCAAGAATGCCAGTTTGCATTCCAGGAGTGTCATGTTATTATGTCACAATAATAGCACTTCCTGCTTGCTGATGTCACTTCCAGCTACGACATCACTTCCAGGTTAATGATATCACTTCCGGTGGGTCCTGACATGTGTGCCATTCTAAAAAATGGGTCCCGGTCTAAAAGGTTTGAGAATCAGTTTTATAGAACACGCACATACAGTATAGGAGTGCTCTTCCAATGGTGGGTCGCGACACACCATAGGGAGCAAAAAAGGGCCATTTCCCCTTAAGGAAAGTGGCCCCAGAAAATTACTGCCTGGCAGCGCTGCAGCAATCATGGTGTTGCAGGCATGTGGATCCCCCCAGGTGGGTCGAGGTGGGATCCAGAAGGCTGCCACCTCTGCGGGCCTCTCCGGTGCTTACAATGGATCTATGGCCAGATTGGAGCTTACTTTCTCTTTTCTCTTGCTCTGTAGAATTGGGTCTATACTGGTCCCATTAATTTCAATGGCTGCCTATCTCATTTACACCTGAAGACGATAGGGAACATCAGTATTTTATTTATTTATTGTTGCAGTAGACAATGATCATCTAAGGTAAGGTTAAAGTTAAAGCAAATGATCATCTAGGGTTAAACACATAAACTCAAATAGTCCCAAAGCACATTGTTCTTTTTATTTATTTTTTATTATTTGGACAATTTATATACATATGTACAAAAACACCTATGACTACTTTTTTGTTTTTGTTTTTTTACAATTTCATGTGATTTACAAAACAGGACAGCAAAATAACTTAGAAAGGATACGAATACTGTACAAAAATAAAATGGATTAAACTTGTAAAGGTTGGTATTTTACAGCGTTACAGAGGGTTAAATCTGTAGTAACACAGCATTTGAAGAGCATGTCCGATCTGGTGCAGACTGGGCTAAGTCCATCGGCAAGCAGAAAAAAGACCTGTATAGAAGTCATCAAAATTGTTCACAAAAAGGATGTTGAATAGCTATAGTTGAAAGCCATGGCTTCTCTAGGAAGGTCTTTCTGAACTGAGGAGAGGAACCATCTTACTGTCAGCACTCTTACCAATTTCCAGAGTAATGTGGCGACTGACCTGGTTTTTCTTTCGTCTCAACACCTGCAACAGTCTCTTCCCACTCTTGTGTTGAAAAAGATTACAGCTGATTTTACGGCTTTGTAAAGTTTGCGCATGAAATCTATCACGTGTTTTACTCCACAAGAGGCAACTGTTTCCTAACATGTTGTTAGTGGTTAATAAACTGTGGGTCACTTCTGAAGTTCCTCTTGGGAGACTCCTAAAAGCTTGACGTGCACTCCTACTATGTGTATTTATTTGGAAGCAGGTCCTGGTCATTCCTTTCCATGACACTCGCTTTCAAGTAAATGTGTTGAGAATTTAAGCCAAAGAAACAGGCTTCTGTTTCGGAGAACAGACTCATGACCTCTTGGAAGTCTGGCCTATATACAGTAGGTCTTTTTTCTGGGGCACAAGTGTTTCAATTACCCTTCCCACAATACATATTCACAGGCCTGGGAAGCCTTCCTGGGAAGCCTTCCTCCACAACAGCGTGGAGAGGGGATACATTGCAGGGAAGAGGCCACAGTGTGTGGCTAATTCTCTCCGTGACCACTGTTGCCTCCTGCAACTCACCCCAGCTGTTGTTTTCCCATTTGATGCAGCTCAAGAAGAAGAGATCGCAGGGCTGAGAGTTGAAAAAGGCAAGTGATGGGTGGGGGAAGGGTTAACCAGTGACTGGACCCTTGTGCCCTCGGCAACTGTGTCCCGGTCAAATGTGTCCCAGTTTGACACATTTGCGCCTGTTATTTTTGTGTCCCAGACATTTGTTTCCATGTAGATTTATATTAGATGTACTTTTTTTTTTTTAACGCAAAGGTCGGGTGAGGGCTGGGATCAGATGCTTAGGCAGTAGTGTCATCCGGCAACGAGCTGCCGGAACGCTAGGCGGGACTTACCGCTTGATTGACAGGCTGTCCGTGACGCGTTGCTGCCTCCCTGCCCGCCGTGCGGGCTCCCTCCGGTTGGCGCACCCCTCCACTGCTTGCCTAGGCACCCGGCGCACCCCCCAGGCAAGCAGACACCCCCTCCGAAGCCAGGGGTGCCAGCGCAGCAGGCGGGCAGGCAGCTATACGTCACGGACAGGCAGCCAATCAGGCAGTAAGTCCTGCCTAGCGTTCCGGCAGCTCGTTGCCGGACAACACCACTGTGCTTAGGATATAGAACATAAGTTTGTTGCCTAGTTAGAGTGGGATGCAAATGACAGGGACACGAAAGAGCCAGACACGAATGTCCTACAACACCAATGACAGGGATGCATTTGACTAGGACACAATGGCCCGGGATACAAATACTGGGTTAACCACACACACCCAGCAACTGCATCTCTCCTGCAAGTCATCCCCTCTGCTCTGGATTGCCCTGCAGTGGAGAAGTGACATCCAGACTTCCCAACGTTGTGTTTGTCATCAAATGTGTAGCTCAGCCCTTTATGAGCTTGCCACACACACCCACATCTGCTAAAACTAGGAAGCCATCCAGTGTCCATCTGTGGCCCGAGGATTGTTGCACATGCCCACCCTGCTTGCGATGGTGGTAGCTGTTGCTCTCCGCTGCTCTCCACCCCACCACACAAGCTATTACAGCCTTAGCGGTTGCTTGTAGTGAATGGGTTGTCCGATTCATTTAGCATTAGCAGATCCTGAAATTTTGCACATCACTGCTCAACACACATTATTGAAAATACATGCAGTGGCATACAATAAAAAAGCAATAAATCTGGCAACCTTCCCACCACAAATAGGGGGACACATTAAAAACGGCAGCCACCATAAGCAGGGATCGGTTGAGGTGTCATATGCATCATCCCACAGTAGCAATTGGAGTATCACTTATTTGAATATTGATTGGTTGCTGTTTGGGAGAATTGTTTTTTTTAAGATGGAAGATCCATTAGCAATAAGCCTAAACATAAATTTGTGCAATCCATGGTAGTTTTTGCACATGAGGATTTGTTTAAGAATGAAAAGAACAAAATTCAGATGTTTTAGTTTTTAAATATATTCTGCCTACAACGTTCAGGCTTGGATGACGAAGCTGTGTGCATAAAAGCATTTTAGGGCACAGCTGAGTATAATTCCAAGATGTGTTTGGCTGGGGTGGTTAAGGCACACCCATATCTCTAGCCCGCCAATACCCAAGGGAGTATTCTGGCTAACACAATGTCTGACCACTGTGGACTTCCCAACCGGGATTCAAACCTCCAGCTGGACAGGAGGAGATCACAGAGAGTGAGATCAAGTAAGACATAAGCCCACAGCATCCAGGACAGCAGGTGTGCCCTAACCACCATGCCACTACACCTCAGTTTCTCAGATGCCTTTGTGACCAGATTATTTTTCAAGGAGGTGTCACTCATGTGCCTGTGGTTTGCGTTGTATTTAAGGTGAAATAACAGCATTCAGCATCCAGGCTCTGTTTAACTAATACTGCACTTGTCCTATAGCAGAGCAACAGTACAGTTTGAGGGACTGTTGAATTAGTAGGACCCCCCACTCGAGCGGAAGGCTCTTAAGAACTGGTCTCGTAGAGAAGGTGGGGAGGACAGTTGGAACAATGCCATTTTGTGAGTTGCTGGTCTACCACATGGTCCTGACCCGAATCAAACAAGGCAGCATTAACAGTACCAGTAAAGCAGAATACGTTTTGCACTAGAGCGCTAGAAAGAGCCAGGCTACCTGTTTTTATAAGGAAGAACAAACGTCCCTACGATTTATTTTGGACACCAGAAATTAATTTTGGTTTATCATAAAACAAACGTTTCAAAAAGCTGAAACGGAGGTAGAAAGTGTGCTTGGTTTCCTGACATGTCTTCACTGAAGAAAACTCATCCCTTTTTTGTTTTTGAAATCACATCAATTGCTCAGTTCCCCGAACACCTTGACTTTGAAGCCGTCCTCTTCGCATAGACAGATTTTTATAATGAACCACACAGGTAAAAATGCTAGATGCATACTGAGTTCTAGTGCTGGAAGCCACGGACGATTGTAGAATACTCTACTCTCTGAGATGTTGGTTGATTTTTATTTTTTCTAGGAAGCTAGCTTTTTATCAGGTGAAACAAGAAGATACTGTCATTGCAGGTGTACTTTACAAGACTTGTATGTACAGGTTCTTTACAAAGATGGGTCAAATTGATCCTGGTATAATCCCATTGGCTACAGTGAGATTAACTCAAGGATGAATTCCACCCTCGATAGGACATTTGCACCTTTTCTTCCTTCTTGTGAAGGAGGAGTAAAGACCATAGGACTAGTAGAATGTTTCTGGGGGGAAAAAGTCTGTAAACATAATTCTCCACCATTACGAGAGATGGGGGAGGGAAAAGTCCATGATAATAACCTTTGTAAGGTTCATGCTTTTAACATTAACAAAGATGACTACTTGGCTAGATGCAAGAGGTTTCCTCCAATGATGCATTTGCTCTTGTTTTCTGGAGCAAATCTTTAAACAGATGAAATATTGCCATAATCATTAGATGTATCAAGCCCGACATACAGAGGGTAAGATTGCAAGGTGGTGAGGCTCATGTCATTAAGGAACATGTTGACACGCCTCCTGCGTGTTTCGTTACCTCCTTGATGGGGTCGGCGTTGGTGGTTTCTTCCCATACTAGTCTGTACAACAGCTGCAACTTATGAAAAGGTAGACGTCTCGAAAAGTACTTTTTAAAAATGAGTTTTAGCTGACTCCATTAGCATAGAGAGTGCGTCATAGGAAAAAAAGCGTCTATTCCCTTCACAAATGCACATCGATCCCATTGGCGGTCACAGGAATCTGGCAAGTGGATGAAGAGAATGCACCTTTGAGAGAGAATTGTAAGGAAAAAACTTTTGCAAAAGTGGTAGCTTATAAAGATGGTAGCTGCTGTTATGCATTCATTCCAACAAAACACAGCAGAATAAAGCACTGTTCATGGTATTTATATAGTACAGTACTGTATATGGTTTTCCAATGAAAGTCTCAAAACTGCGGAGAGAGTAAAAAAAAAATTCTGCTCTCACACTCCTGCCATGTCCTTTAGGATGA
The DNA here is from genome assembly GCA_029204185.1 of Lerista edwardsae. Lineage (NCBI taxonomy): Eukaryota > Metazoa > Chordata > Lepidosauria > Squamata > Scincidae > Lerista > Lerista edwardsae. The sequence continues at coordinate 16,370,457 of JAJKFI010000001.1, forward strand.
CTTATATTGGTTCATTTCTAACGGCAACTGAACAATATAGCCAACTGCATGTGATATCACAAATTGGCGGAGCTGATTTCTTGTTTTCCTTTTTGCTTGTATTATTAGCTTGATGTAAGCATATTTTCACTGGAAAAAGAGCAGCTTATATTCAAAAATGTAGCATTTTTGTTTTAAAAAAAGACCTGGTTATACTGAACAGATCTTCTTCAGTATAAATTTCAGTTTCTTTCTTTTTTTGTATACCAATCGGCTAATATGAACAGCAAATGAAATGATTTTTTTTTTCTTAACAGTCTTGAACAGGATGGATCAGAGAGAGAGAGAGAGAGAGAGAGAGAGAGAGAGAGAGAGAGAGAGAGAGAGAGAGAGAGAGAGA
>JAJKFI010000001.1:16370845-16406416 GCA_029204185.1 Lerista edwardsae
AGAGAGAGAGAGAGAGAGAGAGAGAGAGAGAGAGAGAGAGAGAGAGAAATGAACTTTGAATATGTGCTATGGAGTTTCTGTCTTTTTAGTTGAGAAATATTTAAGTGAGTTGAAAAGTGGTTTTACCAAACTTGTTGGTTTTTGTTTTGTTTTTACATACAAGCAGCATTACATTAGTCAACAAAACATGTCCATGACACAGCAATCACAAAGAGCTTGGAATCACTACTGTGGTGTCACAGGTCAAACCACCCAGTCAGACATATATACACCAGTGTCGCTTCTTTAAACTACAAAAAAAAAATAAAAATATGTTGCATTATTTCTGCTGATCCCGACCCTGCCCCCCCTCCCCACTCCCACCCAGCAGCCACTGATTTAAGACTGTTGTTGGTAGCATAGCAGGGTGGACAGGACAAAATATTTATCATTTTAACTTCCAGCTACATGTGCTTCAAAAATGCAAGTACGGGGATATTACTGTACAGTGGCAGACCTATTTGTGCTGATCAGTTATGCCTTTTGCAAGATGGTTGTTCCCCACCCCACCCCACCCCCAGTTGTAGTCTGTCATTCAAAAGGCGGCCGAGCTGGCCTTTTTAGACCGCTTGATCATGCTAGGGTGGAATTCAGTATGGCGACGTGCATGCTTTGTCAGGTGGTCGCTTCGCATGAACCTCTTCTCACAAAGTGGACATCGAAACTGCTTCTCCCCTGTGTGGGTTCGGTAGTGCCGTGTTAGCTCATCGGAGCGGGAGAACTTTTTAAGGCAATCTGGCCATGTGCACGGGAATGGTCGTTCACCTGTAGGAAGGTAATAAAGGAGAGAGTTAAAAGGACACAGAAATGCAATAGCTAACGTGATGGCTGATTACATTTTAGCTTTCGGTTGATTAGAAGCCTGGAATATATACGGAGGCATTTCACTATAAGCAATACTTGAGGATACCCAATTAAGGGAACAGGTACCATGAACTCAATAACATATACGACTCACAAACAGCCCAGTCCTATTGATAGGCCCCTGCACCAATGGCCAGCACAACCTGTGCTGTATTCTGCAGGGGAATTTTGCAGTCTAGAAGTCTCCTCAAGTTAAGGGAACATTTAGCCCCTTGCCTTGCGGAAAGCCATAGCCACAACCATATGGCTGCTCAGACTTGTGCTGCTAAATCACCGGCTCAAGTCCAAGTAGATCCATATCAGCAGATCTGGCCAGGAAGGGGGGCAGGATACTGCACGTGCCAGCACCACTGATCCGGCACTCTCCCTTCCTCTTGCCCCTCCGCTGCTCCGCACAGAGCTTACCTACTCCAGAGTGCGCTGGGTCCTGCACTGGTGGCAGCAGGACAGTGCAGGCCTTCTGTTGCAATGTGCTTTACGGCGTGTTTGCAAAGTTCTGCACTGGTGGAGCGCTCGCTGTGCAAGCACAGAGGTACAATAGGATTGTGCCAAAAGTAATTTTAAATATATAGCCAGAATCAAGGAATCCAACTCCAGTAATCCAGCAGTATTAATGGGAACAGCTCCGATTAAAATCTAGTTAAAAGACACAGACTGACCATATTGCACAAGTTCAATGGACCAGATCGTCCACTTCTGACAACAAGATGCCAAAAACTTCTCTTAAGTCTTATGCAAAGATTTTTTTACTCCTGCTACCTAGGATGCACTTGGTAAAATATTAAAAGCACGAGCACCATCACTGAGCCACAGCTTCACTCATCGATATTTGCATTCATAGCTTTTAAATCTGTAGTGAACAAATTGATTGCTCTCATTAATGCTTTTAGCCCTAATAGTGGCAGAGCACTGCAGAAATACCCAATAGCAAAAGACACCAAAAGGGGTATCTTGGACTAGGCTATCTTGGATCTAGGATCACGCTGGCAACTTGTGAAGACGCAACCGTGACAGTGGGTCATCATGAGCCAGACTTTGTTCTTGCTGTTGGCTACAATTATTTTGGATCCATTGCAGCAGATTATTGAGAGTGGCCATGGCAAACAAAACACCACTATGCAATGTTTCCCTATAACATACTCCAGACTTTATTGGCTCCAGACTTGACCCTCAAATACATAGTCTTAAACGTGAAGACAAGACTGACTCAAGGTTGCTCAGAATCACGAAGTCTGGACAGAATACGGGCCCTTCTCTCCGCCATAAAGAAACTTTCAACCCAATCGCTGGCTCAAGTCTGAGATGATCAGTGAAGTCAGATCAGGCCTGGTAAAGGGGTAAGGATTCAGCATGCTCTGCTGCTGCTATCCCGCCCCACCCCCGGCCAGACCTGATTTGCACTCCTCCCTGCCCCATCACCACCCCACCTCCTCCCAATCCCATATATGAGCTTATCTGTACTGGCAGGATCAGACCATCTTTGCACAGGCAACAGTCTAGTGCCCCATGCACTAGCCTACTTGCATTTGTGATGCCCATAAAGCTGTTTATACCCGCAGAATGCACATTCTGTTGGAATAAACAGTGGATAGAGTTGGGCTGTCAGTCTATAGTTAGTTCTTAACTATGAAGAGTCCATTAAAACTATGAAAATGTGGCTGGCCTTATCTTGGACAAATTGTTGTTAATAACCAAGATCAATATATCTAACAAAGCATCCCCTGGCAAGTCTCCTATTCAGAAAGAATTCCTAAGAAAATCAATTGGTGATACATTTCTTTTTGAGTCCTTAAAACCCAGTACACCCTAGCAAAATTCTGAGAACCACAATACATCTCACATTAAGACTGCCAAATAACACAGTAAAGTCCACATTACATACCGGCTATATTACTGACTTCAATGTATTTGTTGAATTTGGCTAACTCCCTGCTCTCCCTTATTCTCAGTTATTTCTGAATCTTAAAGGAAAATGAGCAGAGATGTTCCCTGTGGTCCTATATGGTCCCAATATAGGTTCTCAGGGAACATCTCTGCTCCTTTCCCTCCACTGTGAGAACTTGGCACACATCACTGTCATTAACAAGCACAGAGTTGAGGACCCTGAGATTTCAGTGAAACTTGTGCATCAGATTATGACCAATGTGAGAAAATATATATACAGGCATGCCCTAGTACCTGCTGGGGTTCTGTTCTTGACCCTTCTGTACCATGGAAACTGGGGATGCCTTTTTAAATATAGGGGAACAGCAGAGGTTTTGCTGCAAGGTAAAAAAAAAGAGAGATTTGTTTAATGTTTCCCTATCTTTTTAATAGGCACCCCAGTATCCATGGTATTTGTGGATAACTGAAACCATGGATTCCTAATCAGTGGATACCAGAGCACGCCTGCATATACTGTACTGTAGGTATAAAATACGTAATGCTGGTGGGATTGTTACCGATGAATCTCAGAAACCTCCTGTCTATCAGACCTCGCTCAGGTTACAAGTATAGTTACTTGACCCTCATGTATGCCAGGAAAGTCGACCTTCTGAATCCTCCTGCTACAACCTATTGACTTTTATGGTTTCAGAGCTCACCCAAACAAACAGCAGTACATTTTCCTCAATCACTGCCAAAGATGATTTTTTTTTTTTGTCACTAAACTCAGAAACAGAATGGAATGTTGGTCAGAACATTATTTACTGTAAGATCGTCAAGATATTTCATCTGGACGGCTGCCATGTGGTACGAGCCAAAGACTGTACAAGGACAGCTCCGTTTTCTATGAATCATCTCTACAAACCTGTGCTGGTTTTCTTCCTCCCTTCTCTTTCATGTGCACAAGCAGCTTGAAAGATGTGATTAATTATTTTCGTTATGTACAAGTCTGCTAACTCTCTCTCTCTCTCTCTCTCTCTCTCTCTCTCTCACTTGGCATCTTAATAAAGTCAACTGTAGCTGTGAGAAACGAGACTGAAAAGGATCCACATCCCAAATAAATAGAGAAAAATAAATCTGCTACTATGCTGACTGATTTGATTAAGTCAATCGAACTCTGTTCCCACATCCCGCCCAATCACCTGCCTTATATTAGCAAGGCCTGATGTGACGGAGAACGTCAAAGCCCACCATCTCAAAGTAAACGGCACATAACTAATGACATCTGCTATCTAAGCCATTTACCCTGAGCAAACAACCATTAGGAAGAGCTTTCACTCCCACAGACTGCATTCAGGGAGACTAGCATCCATGTTACTGATCTGTGAGGATGACATAACCTGCCAGATACTCATATCCAATAACAGTTTCCAATCCTTTCAAGCCCCCTAGAATCAGCAGTCTTTACATGCAAAATGTCAGTCCCTGGGTGGACAGCAAACAAACACTCTCGCCTGCAAAGGACTGTTCATACTTAATGCCCATCATGTCCACACACTCAGTGGCAAAGCGAGCCATACATTCAGTTGTAGCAAGGATTTTCACATTCTGTTCTCAGCATATGTTACGTAAATGAAACCATGCACATGTGCTTCTTTTGCTGTGAAATGATATTTGAACATATGCAGTATTTTTGGCATGACAGTATGAAGGGTTAAGTAAAGAACACTTGGTATGGACCTCAGAAAGCCAGATGCAGGGGAGTGGCAACAAGATGCAGATATCTAGTTGTCTTGTGTGCTCCCTGAGGCATCTGGTCGGCCACTGTGAGATACAGGAAGTTGGACTAGATGGGCCCTTGGCCTGAACCAGTGGGGCTCTTCTTATGTTCTTATGTAAGGCAAGGGGAAACTTATAGGGGTGGTTTGCAATGGATTGTTCCTTCTAGAGCTCCAGGAGTTCAGTGATTATACACAGAGTTGCTGCATGAATGGGCTTCCTCAGTCACACCAGTGAATGCACTCATAAAGGCAGTGTTGCCATGAGACTGCTGGGGGCCCTGGAGCAAGGCCCTACATTAGGCTTCCTTGATAACTCCTCACCAGACCCCTGATGGTCCACTGCATGCCACAGCTGCCACTGGTACTGAACGTACAGAATTTAGGGCGCAATCCTAAACTGAGTTAGCCTGGCATAAACTAAGTCAGCACAAGGGACGTCATAAAGTATGTTTGGACCACTCTCGGAGTCAGAGAAGCCAGCACACAGATGTGAGCCATCCTCCATGACTCCAAGAGTAGTCCAAACACGCTTTATGGTGGCCCTTGTGCTGGCCAAACTTTGCTGGCTTATCTTAAGACGGCCTAACTCCAGTTTAGGATTGTGCTCCTAGTCAGGACAAATGGGCCCCCAGTCCATGCTTGACCTGGCCACCTTCTAATATCACTCTTGCGTAAATAACTATATAGATGGAGCTTCTTCTGATGAATTGAACAGAGGCTCTGGCAGAGTGGGTGTACTTCAGAACTCCTGAATCTACTTGGGATTCCTGGATTTGAATGCCTCCCTGCATATGATCAACTGTACCAGTAGTTCCAGACTCCTATGGGTTGAGACATTTAGTTTTCTAGAAACAACCAATCAGAAGATGAAAGCTGTGATGATCATGTTCTAAGTGAAATCCTGGGCTTGTAGAAATATTGTCAGTCATATTCACATAAGTGGTTAGTGGTGCGTTTACCTCACTTCACAGACATCTCTCAAATACAGTAGAGGTACAAATAGAGGTACAAACATGATTCTAGACCAATGGTTTTCAAAAATTTTAGCACAGGACCCACTTTTTAGAATAACAATCTGTACAGGACCCACCAGAAGTGATGTCATAGCTGGAAGTGCCGTCATTGTGATGCCAGAGCCTGCTGCTTTTCTGAGAATGCAGCAAAAACCGCACTATTTCTCAGCCATTTTTCAATATCAAAGTGAATCAGAAAGAAAAAAGCCTATTTAAAACCTTGACACAAGCAAAACCACCACACAGCCCCTCCTCCTTTCCAGCATCCCATCTTCTCAAATTTTCAAGATGGCTACCCTAGTGCTCCGCAAGCCTCAAATTGGCTTGCCACCCACTAGTGGGTCCTGACCCACAGTTTGGGAACCACTGTTCTAGACCATGGGGGCAAACATCAGAATGTTACACCTATACTCTTGCAAGTGCTCTCACTTAGAATTACTGGAGGAATGCAAAGGAGATTTTTTTTTGATGTTGTTGTCAGCAAGGGCTGATAGGGGCATCTGACAATTGCTATTTGCCAGAAGGAATGGTGGGAGGCAATGCCAGCCTCTGCAGAATTGCTCTAAGACCCTGCAACCAAGACACAGCAGAGAGGCTCAGGCTGCACGTAGCAGCTGAGGAGCAAGATGTGTCATCCATGAATCACAGCTCCTCCTTTCCACCAGCTTAGCTCTTCCTGAAGCAAAGCCAAGTGCAGGAAGAAGTGAGGGATTTTATGCTCGGTGCCTGCTGACAGAATTTTTTGTAGCCTCTGCCCCTTGACCCCCTGGGCTCCACCCCAATTTGGGCTAATGTGGCTATATCGACCAGGCCCCTATGTTCCACCTACCGACCCTTCACCGCTATTTACATTCCCATCCAAAATGGTATTTGTAATTGAAGTGGTTGTACAGCAGCAGCAAGATATTAACCCATTAAAAAAGGCAATGCAAGCACAATGCAAGCACCTTCCTTACAGTGAAGGAAGGAGGGGAGTAGGAGGTTCTGCTAGATATTTGACGCAAATTGGACTACTGAATAAGTGATAAAGACGACAAGGATTTGGTAGGATATGAATGCTCCCCATGAGGCAAGTTTGAATACCGAGAGAAAAGAGAAGCATTATTGTATAGTATTATGGATGACTGGGCCGGCTCTAGCAGTGGCGGGGCCCAATGTGGGGCATCCCTGCGGGGGCCCCCACTCACCAAGAAGAGCTCTGTTCAGGCCACGTGCAAAGCATGGCATGTGGAAGTAATTGGTGGTGATATCATAACATCACCGCCAACTGCTTCCAGGTGGTCCATTTTGGGCTGTTCAGAGGCAGAGACAGGTGGGAGAGACCAAATTAAAGATGCTCTGCTCGCCCCACTGACTTACAACCCATAGAGATCCTGGCTGCAGCCATAAGCAATATGCTCACTCCTGAAGCGCGGGGGCTGATGTGACGACATTGGTCACATTGGCTTAAAGCCGGCCCTGATGGATGATTCTGGTAGGACAAGAAGAAACTGAGCAACAAAACAGGACGCACCTTATAAGGTGATCAGAGAAGTGATTATTATTCTCTCTCTCTCTCTCTCTCTCTCTCTCTCTCTCTCTGTGTGTGTGTGTGTGTGTGTGTGTGTGTGTGTGTGTGTTTTCGTGTTCTTGGACAGGATCATAACAAGAAGTGGAGGGTGGCTCTTAAAACCACAACTGGTTTGGCTCACTCCTCTTCTAAGATTTGATGGAGATAATACTGAGATCAGTAGTGCCCCTCAGGAGTCCAGCATCCACCCCGACTTGGAGCAAGGCGGTAAACTGATGGCACCAGAGACGCCTCACACACCTAGCACCCTGGCACCCTGGAGGCTGGAAGTATAAAGCTGAATATCAGCCCAGGCAAGGAGGAGAAAGACCAGTTGTCCTGATGACCTACTCCAAACATCCCTGAAGGCAGCTAGACTGGGCCGCTGAGACCACCTACTTGTCTCCAGCAACCCTTTTGATACCCTCTTCCTTCCTGGGGTGGGGGGAAGAGAGGTGGTCGCCTGTGAGGCAGATGTGACAGTGCCAACACTTTTGTTTATCACTGGACCCATTCTGTTCTGTTACCACGACTTTAAAAGTATTATACCTGCATGCAACCGTGCTACAGCGCTTCAATTTTTTCTCCTGAAAAATACAAAAATCGAATTGTTCTACATAGGCAGTGCCTGATTTTCTTTTGCTTGCTGAGGAAAGGTTGAGAACTGCATCCCTGATACCTCCTGAGTGGGCATCCAGGCAATCAACGTTCTCAGGGCAATTTCAAGATTCATTTTTGCTAGGCAGAGCAAATGTGACAAGCCCCCAGCTAGAGGCCAAGTGAAGCATTGTATGTGCTGGACAAAACTTGAGGGAAGTGTTATTTTTATGCCTCTGCAGATCTGGATCTGAAAGTGAAGCAGTAGATAATTTCAAAGAGTCCGTGGCCTAAGAAAGGGGAAAAAAAAATGACAACCTTTTGTTGTCTCAAAAGATGTCTGTTTGAGATTTACACTGAGTACTGCTTAGGCACGTATTGAACAGAACATTAGATATTTAGAAAACACACCCAAGGTGCTGGAGATCATCAAGGGATTGCATTTGCTCCTTCAGAATGCACACAAGCAATAAAAGAACTTTGATTTTATTTTACTCTTGGTGGAGGTCAGTAGCTATATGCCATTACACCTGTTGTGATATTTAACTAGTGAGTCTGCACAGCTGCTTTCTAGAGATTCATACAGGGTAGCTGGGAAGGGAATCTCTGGTTTGCTGTACAGTTCTTAACTAGAGGGAATCCCTGAATAGAAATAGTTTCCGCCAAATCCTAAAATCTAAAGCTGCTCAGTAGTAATTAAAGAGCAGCCTCTACAGAATATGCCAGTGGACAGTGATGCCTCCTGAAACAAGGGTATGTGCTGTTTGCCCATAGCTTCACTGGCCAGGTCATGAGATGATAGCAAAACATGCAAGTGGGCAAGGTTTGGAAATGTTTGCTTTCCCCAAATCCCCACCTCTTTCATACAGCTACAATTCTCCAACATCAAACAAGCATATTGCCCGCATGCCCAAATGCTTTTGCTCTTTTCCATCCTATTTTCCACATCACATACTTCTCTCCGATTTGAATCTTTTCAAGATTACACACCTTTCTCTATGTGAAAAAATCAGGCTGAAATTCAGAGACCCGTGGAAGCAGAGATTATTGAAGAAAGGGACCCATATATTGCCACCCAACACATGCGCACATACACACGCACACACACCCCGGGGTCTCAGTATATTAAGGGCCTAACCCTATTCAACTTTCCAGTACCAAGGCACTGGGGTTGCAATGCAACCCCAAGGGAAGGGAACAACAAACATTCCCTTATACTGAGGAGGCCTCTGTCACTTCCCTTCCACCACAAAATGCAGCACATGCCCTCTTGGAATGGCTGCACTGATGCTGGAAAATTGGACAGGATATGGCCCAAAGTCTATAAATATACAAAATATATTGATTTGCAAAATATATCCTACACATGGTGCAAGAGTACTTTGGGGTGGTGGTGCAACAGGTTAAAAACCATCATGTCAAGCATTAGCAAGATGACTCTTGCATTCTGCACAGCTGGCAAGACAACTATTTGGCAGATGTGGAAGCAGCGATGGAATCTACAAACAACCTGGGGTAACGCTGGGCAGGACTTAGGCGGGACATCCGGGTGATTGGCAGCCCGTCCGCGGCGATCCGCAGCTGCCCTGGCCTCGGGGGGCGGGGCTCCTGCTCACTGCGGAGGATGGGTAAGGGTCACGCCGGGTGCCTGGGCGAGCAGCGGTGGGGCGCACTAACCGGGGGCAGACCCCCCCATGCCAGGACAGCTGCAGAACACTGCGGATGGGCAGCCAATCACGCGGAAGCCCTGCCCAGCGTTCCCCTACGTCATTTGTAGATCCCATCGCTGTGTGGAAGGCCCAGATAGTTATAGCTAGGCCAGAAGTGCTTGGGGGCACTTTGGACCTGTGCATTTTTCATTATATCAAATGGTGGGTGGTGAGGATTAATGTTGTTGAGATCTGAAATGGGAGTCAAATGAAGCTTTGCATTGGTTGCCATCAAAGGCAAGGGTAGCATTTAGAGTCAGCCACTGACCAAGGCCCAACCCCCATAATCAGACCTCTATTCATTATCGTGAGCTCTGGTTCTCCTGCTACCACGTCAGGGTGGGGGGCAGTGCAGGGTTTTGTTCCAAAGCGCCAAGAAACCTGGTGTCAGCACTGATTAAATATATGAGCAGTAGTGGGTTTTGTGAGAGGGATTGTAACAAGTAATATTGGTACCGATGTCTGAGAAATAGGTGAGTGAATGGGGTACGAGTGACAGACAGACTTTAAAGTACCTGTACCAACAGACTCACTGAGATGACCAAAACCATCTTTATTTGTAATCACACAAATACATAAGCCAGGTTCAAACAGCAGTGAGAAAGATGAGTTGTTTTTAAAAAAGGCAAATGCCACCATAATGCACAGACTAGAAGGTCCTGGATGAGATATCTTGGGAAGTTCATTCTCTGCTCCATGGCAGGGGTGGAAAAAAGCCACAAGTGTCAACAAGAAAAAAGAATTCCTCACTGTTTCTTGCTCCCATTTAGTACCTGGGTGATGGGTGTATTTACATCCATGCAGGTGTAAAGAGGCAGGATGAGGGCTAGCTGTCTGCACTGTTCCAGCTCTTGTCATCCAATTCCTGCAGCATTTCCAGTACTGTCACCTCTTTTAGACATCACTTCGGATAGATTCTGCTTGAGCATTGCTCTCCTCTAGTTTCAGATTTATTTATTTTTAATGGAAGTAGCCTTTGTGAATTTAGCATTCTGTCAAAATCTTCCTGTCACACTCGTAATCTGCAGCAAAAGGTTTTCCGATCCCTTCCACAGAGCATTACAGCCAAACTCCACACCTTGCTGCAACAAGCGCCCAGGTATTTGCCTTATCTTCCCAAGGGTTTCCAGTGGCTTCTAGAATGAGAAACAGAGGCGGGTAACTGGATTATGAACAGTACACGCAGAGCAGCAAAGAACCCAATAAAATGCATTACCCTTTATTTTTGTATCATCTTGCGCACACCAAGCTTGGCAAGCCGTATTCAAGATGCAATGCAAGTTATAGAAGAAAACAGATCCAGCATGGAAAAAGCAAAAAAGAAAAGTATACAGAAGAGAAGATATGGAACTAAGAAATAGAGAACACTTGTGACCAAGGGCAGAATTATACTCCTGGATGAAAATGGAACACATCCAGGCCCCAGAGCAAAGAATGAAAGTTCCTAAGAGACAGGGCAAAAATGAGCCTTCCTCCTACTCTGATTGCTATGACTGAGAACTGCTGTTACTAAAAACTCACAGAGATGATTCGAGAGGGCTGGGGAAAATTATGACCAAGATCAGTTGTTCTTCTGCTGCCTTGCAAGTTTATACTCGCAACTTGGCCTTGAAGCTACCTACTTGGCAGGGGTTTTAATAGATCAGCAAGTGCTTATGCTGGAGGTTAGAACAGAGCAGGAGAATGAAGCATCACAGCAGACAGACACCCTGGCAGACAATATAATGTGTGTGGTATATGATTACACCGTCCAACTTTTATTTCACTACAACTCTTTACTGTAAGGGCAAAGCACGTTGCTTCAGATAAGACCAGAAAAGGGCACATTCTCCTGCCAACTGCTGCCCTTTGCTTCCATGAAGTGGTCATTTTAGACAATGCACTGTGTATGTTTGTAGTACTTTTTACATTACTCGGGGACAACCAAAGAAGTCAACTGAAGAAGCGGGGGGGGGGGGGCGGGAGAGACACAGACTGACAAGGGGCCCTGATCTGCCCCACCGCACCGTCCACCATACTCTCCAGCTCACCACCCAGTGAGCCACTTCAATCAGCTCTCCCTGATCTCTTCAACGCACTAGAAGTGAGTGGGAAAACAACTGGGTCAGCTGCAGTCCCGCTTCTCCTCCAACGCTGTTGGAGAAAGCAGTGGCAAGGGGGCAAAAAGTGTGCTTTGCCTTTGCTGCCACCTCCTTGTCCTCCAAGCTGTCTAAGAGAGCAGCTAGGATAGGGGAGCTTCCTTTCAGTTCCAGCACTCCCAGCATGCACTGCTCTTCCTGCTCATTTCAAAACATGACTGCAAGGAGGAAGATCAAGGCAGTGGTGCTGGGACTGGCCTTTTCTCCCCAGCTGCACTCTTAAGCAGCCAGGAGGGTGGGGAGGTGGTGGTGACAAGGTACGCTTGCACAAGAGCTTTTGGGGGGGGGCGGGGAGCATACAGGACAGCAGATCTGCACAAGCTATTCCTGCACTACATTTTCACATACCACTTATAAAAATCAAAAAGGCAATGAAGACAGATTAAAATCAACTACTGTATGTATGTATCAATGGCATTTGAAAGCATCTCAAATGTTTCTGCTAGAACTTCGATCAGCAGCGAAAGCTTCCTTCTATGCTCTACTAGTGCTGCACACCAGCAGTCATCACTAGAGAGTGAATGCCGTAAGACCAGGGCCATTTCTTGGTTATGAGGTCCAAAGGGATTCCATTCATCTGCCTCTTGTAGGCCAGTTTTAACTGGCAGGGTCAGAAGGTACAGATGGCAGTAGGAGTGGGCACTAGTTGTCCACAGGATTGTGGGACACAGGGCGGCAGCAGGTTTCAGGCCAACATCCAAGACCAAACCAAATCTGAATCCTGTTCTTGGTCTGTTTCCACTGGGGAGGTGGGATACAGGTTCAAGTTGTAAGCATGCTCTCTTTTCTCGAGTTTCTCTTTCAGAATGGTGACTTTTAAGACCTTGTCTGAGATGCTTCTTTCTACTCTCCAAAGTTCAAAAGCCATTTGAGAATTAGGGAGAAGAGCTGCTCACACACTTTCTCTTTTGAAGTTTACACACCCAATATCTACACTGCTTTTTGAACCTGGAGAAAAGAACATTTTCAGGGTACAGGATGGCATCTCCCTAAAGAGAAAACAAAACCTCAATGAAGACAGAAATGAAGACACTGACACAAGAGTCAGTGTGGTTAGGAGTGGAGAAGACCCAGGTTCACTCAGCTGTGAAGCCCACTGGGTGACCTTGGACTGGCACTATGACTAGCCCAACAAGAGGAAATGCCACGGCTCAGTAGTATAACATCTCCTTGGAATGCTGAGGTCTCATGTTCAACCCCTCACACCTCCAAATATGGCAGAGGAAAAATTTCTGCTTGGAAACTTGGAGAGCTGCTGCCAGACAATACTGACAGTCCGACCAGCTACATGGAAGCTTGCTATGCTCTTGTGAACATACCCCATAGGGCGATTGCAAGAACCATGGGTCCCTTGGAGGAACAGCATAATAGATATGTGACTAGGCGCCACTGGAAACCCAGTTCCAGGCTAGTGCGTGCACATGCACACTGGGCAAAGATGGACTTTTTCCAATTCGTGCTCCTCTTATATTTAGCCAGGGCGGGGGAGTAACTGCCCCTCTTCACCCCAGCACCATTTTTCTTCTGCATTTTCTTAGATTGTGAATGCTTTTGGGACAGGGAACCATTTAGTTATTTGTTTTCCTCTGTAAACTGGTTTGTGATCTTTTGTTGAAAAGCAGAATCATCATCTTCTTCTAACTTATGGAACACACTATAAGAAGATGCTGAGAAGGCCATGAGTTTAGCAAAAAATTAGACAGGTTCATGGAGAAAAGATCTACCAGTAAGTATGAAGCCATGATTGCTAAATGGAATCTCCATGTTCAGAATTAGTCTGAGTGGCAGGAGGTGGAGGCCAACAGGGAGAAGGTTACTGCCTACATGACATCACTGTGACTTACCAGGCATATCTGTCTGGCACTCCTGCAAACAGAACACTAAGCTAGATGGACTCCTGGGGTGGTCCTGCAGAGGAAGAGAAGTCAGTAGGTATGCCTTACTCTTGCACAATCCCATCAAAGTTGATTGATTATGCCACATTAAATGGCTTGCAAAAGATGCCCTCAATCAGCACTCACACCATATCTAAACATGTTTGCTAAGGGGAAAAAAACGGCAGGTTGCAGCACATCCCTACCAATGATGTGGTGAAGTGTCGTCCCCCCCCCCCAAAAAAACCAACAGAACAGGGAACATGAGGCTCCCTTGCTCTAAAGTAAACCTGCATCCACCCCGTAAACAAGAGAAAGATGGTACAAATCAAAGAATGTTTCCACAATCTTTACAGTACAATTGGCATAAATTTTACAAAGAAAACAATCCAACATACCTTGCATTCCTCCTGGTCTCCAAAGGCCTCTGGAATCTGCACCAATCCTCCCATCTTCCAAGCATGCTTAGGAACTCATCAGGCTCTTGCATCTGCCAGGCACATATCCACTGACTTGCAGCAGGGACAGTAGATTAGGTAGTTCCCGCTGTTACCTTGTTATGCCTGTCCATTTTAGCAATGGGTATCTCAGCACTGTCCAGAAGTTGCTATGTCTTCCACAGATGGGTGAGCCATACCAAGGCTACGGCTTAGATTAGGTTTCCCTTCTTCCTGAATGGTTGCTTTTATCACTGGGCTACTGGCACTGGTCCATCTACTCCTTCATTTTTCTTCTGGCACCCCAAGCAACATGATTATTGGCTGGTCAACAGAATCTAAACACCCAGTGGCAAAGACTGATCTCAGAATTAAGAATTCCACCGTCACTGGATCCAGATGTTCACAAAAATCTGAATACTTGACTCTGGACAGATGGCAAGCAGGCTTGCAAAGCATCCTTTTCGTTCTTACACAAGTGCTAAAGACCAACTTGCTAGAAACACATACAGTAACTGCAAAGAAAAGGCATTCAGACCTAAAGTATATGAATTTCTATTTGGAGAGGCATATAGAGTCTGCTGGATTCTAGAGCATGGACTGTGATTTATTGATATTCTTCTCAATAATGCCAAGCGACAGAATTTCAGCTCTACAGAGTTTGCACCAGGATTCCAATTCTAACATACCAGGCCAGGCACAGCTGGTATAAGCAGCACATTAGTAGTTCTTACTTGGAACTAAGATAATTTGCACTGCTGCAGAATGTAGCAGTTCTCACTCAATATGGTAGTCAAGGAGCATCAGAGGCAAAGATCTCCAGATTACTCCAGCATAGTACAGCATAGATTACTCCTTCATAAGTACAAATAATACCATCATGTTATATATCATTGGAAAGGTAATTTAATGCAGAATGTAATAAAACAAACCACGTTGGAATATCTGTATTCTATCAAAGGTTATGGCCAACCAGAAAGCTTATTTAATTAATTTACATTTGATTTCCTGGGAGGGGGGGGCTACAAAATCTTCTTTGATCCCAGGCAGCAGGTGCCTTGGCTACACCACTGCTGCACAACTCATATTGTAAGTGATGTATAGGAGTGCTGTATAGTGGTTAGAGTGTTAGACTAGAACCATAGACCTCCCTATATACAGAGAGTCTTACTCAGACGGGAAGATCACTTCAGGGTCTTGTGGTGGTTGTCACTTCTTACCCAAACCTATCTCGCTGGGTTGTTTCGAGGATAAAATTGGGGAAGAAGCATGTATACTGCTCTGAATAAATACAGAGTGAAAGTAAATAAAATACGTAAGAAACCTGGAAATCCCAACACCTAGAACAGTAAGTTCTAGGATAGGAGCATTTGTATTACAATCCTATTGGGTGCGACTGCTGCTGGAACACTAGCACCTTTATGGCTGTTGCAAACAGCACTTCAGCAGCATGCAAACCCCCGTGCTTCTAGAATGCCACCAGAGAGGCTGGAATAGCTCTGCCCACAACAATGGGATGAGACAGGCCAGTCGACACAGGTAGGTCAGTGCAGAGGGTGGAAAGGTGAGTCAGTGAAAGATGCGTGGAAGGGGGAGAGGGTTGCACCCAGTGTAGGTGACTTGTGCTGAATGTTATCCCTTTCTTGGCATGCCTCCTTTGTTGCCTTGGACTTGTGCCAGCTAAAGAGCTGGTAAAGGTCTGAGGAGACCCACTGGTGATTGGGAGGCTTATGAAGGGGTAAGGGAACAGACTTTTCCTCTCCCCCGTCTGCCCCCACCACCATAGCATAGTTTTGCCATGGCTGCTTGCTATGGCAGGGGAAAGAGCTCTTCATGTATTTAACGTTTGTTGTATACAGATTAACAGTTCAATCTGGCTTCTTCTCTCGTATATTAATTTACAGAATTGTGAAAGTTGTGTCCAAGTGTTTGTTCCCTTTCTTACTGGGAAAGAAACAAAGCCACAATCAATGCTCTTCACTAGACAGAATAAATATGCTGCAGACAGTTGCCCTGGATCAGAAAGGACAGGGTGACATTGGCTGAGGCGAAACATTCTTAGGAAGCAATGGTCTGCATATATCTATCTAATTCCAAAATTGTTTGGAAGGGTTCTTTTCAATGCCACCTGGAACAGGGAAAGCTTCAGACCTTGGAATCGTCACTTGGCTTCCACTCTCATCTTGGGTCTGGTTTGGCAGCTTTGCCCTTGATAGGATTATATACCTCAGGGATGAATGCATTCACCCAGAGTGTTCATTTGCTAAGAAGCACACACTCCTCAAGTTAGGACATAAAAACCAGCGTATGTTCTTCTGTGCTAAGACCCAACCGGGTACAATAATTCATTAAATGCTGGCATTTTCAGAATGCCCATTACTGGCAACTAGAGATAGCAGTTGTCGCATGAAAGGACGAAGCTGATGAGTAAGCACCACTCTATTGCTCACTGCTTCCTTCTTAAAATGTGCAGTTTCCTTCTTAGATTGCAACATGCTGGTTCTCCATACTTCAGATGAAGAAGAATGAGTGTCAGAAAACAGTGGTCAAGAGTAATTTAATGAACACGGTCCATTTTCTCCCATCTTACCATTTCGTCAAGTTTTACAAGTACAATACAGCATTTAGAATAAAATACAGTGTATGATCAACATATGCATTAAGAATGGAGAATAACGGGATTTTTGCAAACAGAAATCTTTAAAATCACACCAGTCACCTGAAGTAGCCATTGGGATAACAAGAGCTACTGCTGATTACTGTATATGTATGATATATCCATTCACACCATGGATTCACACCATCCATTCACTGTCAGGGAAAAGATTAGACTTCTGATGTGCGGGGACACAAACCATATTGTATAACTTTTTCCTGAGAGCAGTGACTACATTCCGATGTCTCAGCATGGGTTTGGAGCCAATGCTATTGAAAAAGTAACATTACTATTTTTATTGTTCATATTGGAACCTAGAATCTCCAGAGGCAAAGAAAGACTGTTCTATAAATCAGTGGTCTTCAACTATTTTTGTGCCACAACCCCAATAAAGCAGACAAGAATGAAATTGGGGATTTACCGTCAATCCAGCTCTCTGCCCATTCCCCACCCTACTTCCTGTTATGCCCTCTCAGCACTGTTCGGCGTAACCAAATATTCTTATGAGGGAGAGCAGAAAAGTTACCATGAAGCCTAGCACTGGTGAAAACTATTTTAGCATAATTGCCAAGGACCTGAACATGACTGGGTCACAATCTGGTACTTGAAGGGCACATCAGATGCCTCCCCCTTTATCTGGTGGTGCTCTAGCTCAGTGGTCTGCAACCTTTTTTCATTTGAGTTATGGCAACTCGACAGCGAAGGCTGTGCAACTTCATTGGGGTCACGACCCCAAGGTTAAGGAACACTGCTACAAACAATTAACCCACTTTTTGTTTTACCCAATACTTCCTAACCATAGCAAGTCAGACACCAATTTCTGGCCCCTAAACCCAAATAGCTTGATTTACAGACTACTGCCTTAATGGGTTTATGGACCAACACATTTTGTAATCAGTCTCCTCTTTCACTACTTGATGGTATTTTCAGCATCCTCAAGGTTATTATTCCTGCACTGCCACAATTCTTGACAAGGATTGCAGAAAAGCATACAGGCAGCTCCCCCACCTTCCATGGCTCCTCCCTTAGGATGGGGGTATATCAGTGATGTCATTTAGGGGGAACGGACCAGAACGGGCGTTCCGGATCCTAACGGGCTCCATGGCTGGTTCCGGGTTCCCGACAAGTGCCAATCAAAAGTGAGTTCCTGTTCCTAAATCATTTGAATGACACCACCGGGGTATATGCTAAATTTAAACAGTGTACTAGTGTAGCAAGGCCTAGTACTAAGAAGGTCTTTGCCATTTGTACCAGCTGTTTCAGAGATTCTAACTGCCCACATGTCTGTAGCCTTACGCACCATGTTACAACAGACCTGTTACAACATGTTACGAAGGTCACTGCAGAAACATTCCACTTCAAAAGAAGGAGTAAGAGATTGAATGAGGGTACCAAGAGCAGAAATTCTGAAACTGTTCTGCCGAGTAAAATTTGAGAGGATGCATTAAAAATGCAAGACGAGGAAGTCACAAAGGGAAAAGATGCATCTTCTTCACGCAAAGGCTGTGAAAGGCTGCATAGCAAATCAGACTGGTGGCCCAGAAAGCAAGTTCAGATTTTAAAAAGGCCTATTTATTTTAAGCATACCTGAAGTTCGGAGACCTGAAAAGGAGGAAATATGAATGAAGAAAGCACTGGAGGCACTGGAGGCAACGTGGTGATGATGAGGTGGGATGGAGAAAAGAGTCTTGTTAGGAAATGCCACAGCATAACTGAGGAATGTACAGTGTGGGAACCATGGGTTTTAAGCCTGGCAGGCAAATGTTGCCCTAGTGTGCATAGTTCAAGGTTTTTTTAACCTTCCATGCCATGCAAAATGGCTGTTACACACTTCTTGATCTACCACACCAGGGGTTCTCAAGGTCCTCCCCTCCACTGTTCTGTGGCAGGAGACACTTCAACCCACTCCCTTTTCTGTCACTGGGCCTCCACAGCATAACTGAGGAAGTAAACCTGGAAGTAAACTGGAAGTGACTTGCCAGCTGCTTCTGGAGGCCTGTGGAGGCCTCCAGTTGTGTCCGGAAGGTTCCAATTTGGAGCCAACTGCACACAAGGGTAGGTGGGAGGCTCCAAGCTGGGACCCACCAAGTAGGTTGTGACCCACAGTTTGAGAAACCCTGTACTATTCCATCAGTTTTCAGACATGGGGCTCTACAAGGCACTCTCCATTTTCTCTTCATACGATTGTGCAATATTTTTGCTATCAATTTTGATTCATATGAGAAAGAGTGGGGGTTAGCAGCCTTGTGGTGTAGCTGTCGTTGAATTACTATAAGTTCAAATTGGGCAATATAGCTACTTACTATAAACTAACCGAGTGATAGGAAGGCAGTGATAGGAAGTAATGCAGGGAGTGTAAATTTTTCTTTAATTTTTCCTTGGAACGCATTTTTTAGCTGATAAAAAAATAGAGCTGCTATGGTGATGCTACCCATTGAACTAATTTTCCTGTGGAAAGAGTTCAAGTTCCCTAAACACATGAAGCAGAGTACACGTTTTACACGCACAGTCAATTAGTAGTGCAAGTACTCCACAATGCCAACCTGTGGTGGAACCTCCAGTCAATAGTTCTTAGAACGCTGAGCAGATGTTGTTGTTAGTGGACTACAAAACAGTGGCATCAAAATGGAGCATAACGTATTAATACAACTATTCCAAATAATTAGAAAATGAAACCATGTTCCTTTCCTCCTACTTTGTATGGTTCCAGTTTACTTCCAAGTGGGCTAAGATCATGAAGTAATAGGTGAACCTAGACCAGCAGTCTCCAAACTGGAGACCGCTGCAACATTCAAAGCCTGTGGAACATGATCCATGCTTACTGTTTTGCTGCAGAGTGAAGATACAGCCACTCCTACAGTCCCCAAGTGATGCTACGGCCAGCCATGCCTGTCCAGAACACCGGGCACTCAGCCTGTTGGGGTGACAGAACCCGGAAGCAGCTGGTCATGGCGACACTTGAGAACTGTAGGCATGGCTGTATCTTTGCTCTACAGGGGAACAGTAAGCATGGGTCACCCAGCAGTGGGAAACAGCAGTCACCGGATCTGGCCCGTGGGCCAGAGTTTGGAGACCGCTGACCTAAACCATGCTGCTAAAGCTATTTTTTCTGCATAAGAACTATTCCCAACTCTATGAATTTTTGCTCCACAGTATCTGCCCAGATCCTTTATTAATTGCTTAGGCGGCAGCAAATCCAATAAACTACCTCTCATAAATATTACTGGGTCAGCAGTTACTCTGGAAGGTAGGCTAGCAGGATATCCGTGATGGGTTTCTAATGTTTTTACAAGCTAATTGGTGCTCGTGCCATAGTGGGGATGCTGGCTGATGCTTACACTCCTTTCCTTCCGATGTTCTGTGTTTTAACTACAGGAATCACTGTTGAGCGACATGCACCACTCCTTTTCCTGTTCATCTTCTGGCCTGCAGTACGTACGATGCCAGCTCTGTGAGCGGGAAAGCAGTACTGGGACTCACTCCCAGGGTTCCTCCCAGCGTAGTCAGAACTAGGCCACTGAGAAAAATATTTCAGCGGGAGTTCAGCCAGAATCCACATCTTGCCACTCCCTCTTGGAGAAAGACAGAGTTCAGCACTCGGATGCTGACAGCACCACCATAATGTCTTCATTCCTAAAATGAAGATGTTGCTCTCTTTTATTCAACTTCTTTTTGGCGGGGGTGGGGGGTGGGAAGAAGGGAGTCACCTACAACACAAATGCTGTTGCTGAGCAATATGGGTTCCTCCTCTGCCTTCTCTCCCCCTCCCTCCCACTATTCCAGCTTACAAATATGGTGCTTTACAACGCCTATGCAGAGAGTATGCATCATCATCTTAAAATCTAAAATGAAAGCAACTATTTGTGATAATTTTAATTGTTAGAGCAGAATCTGAATTGGCAGAAGATGCTTGTATTACTAGGTTAATCTTCTGCCACCATCGCTATAGCCTTTAACTTTCATAGGCTAGGTCAGGGCATGAAGTATCTTGTTTTATGGATAATTAGGGCTATGGATAATCATTCAACAGTGTTTTCTCTCTCTTCATCTCTTTTTTTAAATAAGGCAAATGCGGTACTTATGGAAATTTCCAAAGGAAAATGGAAGCCTTCCGTTTACCCATGCAGTTTGGACTGAGACAGAATTCAAGTATCTGATCACATTACATTTGCCCTAAAACAGGCCATCTCTAAAGAAGCAGGGGGCTACAATTACTACCCATTGATTGTCCCTTTCCAGATGCTGCCAAAGCAAGTAGGTTGACTATACCCATGTATATATGCACCAAGAGAAATCAGACACATTATCTATCTTGGGACTTGACAATCAATGCATAACCATGTAGCCATTAAAAAGCACAATTACATTAATATCTTCCAATGACATTCTGTGTCACTGCAATTTCCAAACCATCTCATGTTTAATCTTAGATATTGTGTGCTCTCTCGCTCTCTTACACACACACACACACACACACACACACACACACACACACCCCACCACCACCACCACCACCACCACCTTAATACAATGCACTTTGTTGGAAGAGGTGGTTATCCCCAATCATTTGGTCTTTCACAAGAGCTCTTCCTGAACATGCACATGTGGAAGCAACCTGCTTATATATTGAAATGCATCTGCTAAATTCTAGGAATACATTTGCAATGACTGCAACGAAGTACCAGCTGTGCTCAGTAGCCAAGAACACAACCTTAGAATGGCTGAGGTTACAACCAGGGATATCAAGCATTCCCTTAAAGCATCACTTCCTGAAGATATACTCTACCAGTGTCTAAAAAACCCCAAAAACAAGGCAGCAAGGCAATGCGTCATATTCCAAATGGCTACCACGAAGGCTGGCTGCCATATTACCAAGAACTACATGAAACACAGCATGCCTTTTAAAAGGGAAGGTATT
The DNA here is from genome assembly GCA_029204185.1 of Lerista edwardsae. NCBI lineage: Eukaryota > Metazoa > Chordata > Lepidosauria > Squamata > Scincidae > Lerista > Lerista edwardsae. Next base: position 16,392,284 of record JAJKFI010000001.1, read on the forward strand.
TTCGTCATTTGGCACCTACAACTAAATTATCCTTTTGACAAGTACATGTTTAACATAAGTACATAGGAAACTTTCCTAACATGCCAAATCAACTGTTATTACTTTTCCTGCATGTTTATACTCCAATGTATTTAGACATCATGGGTAGCCACGCGTCCTTCACAAGAATTCGGAAAATACGTCATCATCCCACGACCGCCAAAACCTGGCCACGCCCAGCGAGGTGTACGGAAACAAGATGTGCCACAAAGGCCAAACCACGCACAACTCTGAAATGCTGCTCTAGGAAGCAGCTGAAGAGAAAAGAAGTTAGCTTCCCATACAGTGCTTGCTATCCATGTATAGTGCTGTACTATCAAAGCAGCACCTATGTACAGACAGAAAACCACCCCTGCAAGGAGAAAAGAGGTACCATGACATTCAGTGGATGGCAATCCTTAAAAGGCTGTAGTGCAGGGAGAACCTTCATCACCCACTGCCTCCCCTCCTCCCTGCCAATCCTTTCAGAGTCAAGGAAGCATTTTTTGGACTAAACAGCTCCTCTACTGGTCTGATCTTCTCAGTGTAAGCAGCACACCTCAGCGATATACAGAAAGCCAGGGAAGAAAACAAGATTCAGAGCATGACAAGCCAGTGAGACACCCTTTGCTCCCCTCCATCCCATCACAGTCTTGACGTGCCATTTGCATGAACACCATGTTCCCAAATGTTCCTCCCAGCCTGCTCCAGAGACTGCTTCGGAGAGCAGAGGCAAGAGAGCTCTGATACAGACGCTGACAGAGGGAGAAAGAGAAGAGCTAAAATAATCACCGCATCTTTAAGAAGGGTTCACACCAGGACAATCCACTTAAAAAAAAAAAAAAGGAAGAAACAGAGGGAGGAAAACCACAGGGCTCCGTTTGCCTTTATGTAAGTGCAGCGTTTCTGTAAACAGGCTTGGCTCTCCCAGGCAGGCTCTGCTTACCCGAAAGCTGCACGGTCACTGTTCTCTGCTCCACTGAGTCAACCCCCACCCCCGCCCCCCATCGGTAATTGAGAGACCACAGCTAACCTGTATGCACTCTGTAATGGGCTTTGAGATGGGATGACTTGCCATAGACTTTGCCACATCCACTGTAGGGGCATTTGTGTCTTTTTTCAGTGGCCAGTTTCCCCTTGGCAGGCACTCCGTTGTGCAGGAGAGAGAGGGGGTTGGGCACGCTGCCAGCATCCTGTCCCTCCACGGGGCTATGGGAAGGGCTCGACCCAGATTCAGTGGTCACGTCGCTGTCTGATCCCGCGTCCTCATCGGGGCTCTCCACACTGTCACTGCAGATGGACGGGGTTGGGAGGGGTCTGTATTTGTTCAGGTCCAACAAGCTTTTGGCAATGGTCACCAACGTGCAATAATCCTTCCAGGCGTCCCTGGGGTCGTTCATTTCCTTGGTCACGACGGCGGCGGCTTCTGCTGCTGCGTCTTCCTCTTCCTCCTCGGGCATCTTCAGCAACTCGGCTTCCCGGGTCACGTCTTGCTGTGCCACAGAGCGGTTGGAGATGGACACCAGGCACTGGGCAGCCACGAAGTCCATGTAAGCCACGGCTGACATCCTGCGGGCGATGATCGGCCACCCTTTCCCACCAGGGACCGAGGGAAACAGCGAGCAGAACTCAATGGCCAAAAAACTTCCGCGCTCTCCGCTTGCCGCCGCCCTCTCCCTCTTGGAGGGGTGGGTAGGTGGGGGTGTTGCAACCGGCAGGCTGCTTGTCGTGTTGCCTTCAGGCTGCGGATCGCGGGAGGAGGCGGGGTGGGGTACCTCGGCAGCCAGGGAAGGGGTCCACCTCTGCCGCTCCGCTTTTACATAACCACGACTCCGTGACCCCCGAGAGGGAGCAGCGCACCAGCCTACCTTTTGACCTCTGTCACCGCCGTTTCTCGCGCGCCCTTCCCACCGACGCCCGTAAACTTCTGGGTGTTCATGCACTCCCGGGCACGCTGGATGCTTGGAATATGTATATGGAGCTAAGGCTGTCTTTAGGAACAGTGTCACAAGTGGTGATTTCAAGTAATTCAAGTAGCACCAGGGGGGTGTTTTCCTTCTTCTCCCCACCCCGCAGGGGAAAAAACGAAATTAGCACAGAAGGAGCTCAGTAGATCGCGCACCCAAGGCGGGCTTTCCTCTTGTTGGCTGCCGTGCCGTTCCTTTTCCCGTTCCTGGCCGTCTTTCCTCAGGCTCGCCGGCGCATTCGCGCACTCATCAGCAGATGCCACTCTGAAACACCAGCCCGAGCCTGAGGTCGAGGAGAAGATACTTTTGCCCGGTCTGCCCACTGCCTGACTCACTCCCCCCTCGCCTACGGCTCCTCGCTGTTCCAGCGCAGTCTTGCTCAGGACCAATTTCGCAGAAGCCCATCACGCAAAAGGTTCCTCCGAGCCCCCCCACCCCAACACCACCAATTGGTCAGCCGGGAGAGTGATTCAACTCTGTTTACCTTCTCCCCCTTCCACTCAGAAGGGCCTTTTTTGCATGAGAGGTGTGTCTATAAACGAAGAGCTGGGCCAATCCTCAGGTTCCCTCCCAATGCCTCGTGCTACTCCTAGAGCCTCGCAGCCCCCATTTAAAAGGGCAACGGACACAGAGCCTGAAAAATGAATACTGACGGCACACTGCGATTGGGCGCGCCGAGCGGAGAGGAGTGTCATTCAGCTGGCTTGCTATGGCGGCGAATCAGCATTCCAGGGCGCAGAGGGCTACTCCGTCGCGCTCTCGCGCACTTCCTTTCCCTCTTGGGCTAACTCTCTCCCTTTCTGCTCATCTAGACTCTAAGTTTGCAGTTCCGGCAGAAATCGGGTTAAGTGGCTCACTAGAAACCCTTATAGTCCCAGCAACCAGCTAGCCAATCGAAAGTGATTTGGCTGATGTCACTAACATTGGCTCCGCCAATCAAAAATACATTCCGAGCAGTTCTCACTTGTAAACCTAGAGAGCCAGTACAGGGAAAACTAGCTAGGAGTGAGTCGTTTCAGTGTAAAATGTAAACTCCAGGGGAATTGAAAAGTGATTATGCAATAGCCTTAGGAGTGGTTCCTTCGCATTTTTTAATTTAAAAAAATTAAGTTGGGTTCTAGAGTTCCAAGATTGTGAATAACAAACAAAACTGTTCCATTGAGCATTATTGTTTTATAGTACCCTGGACTATGCTCAGGGTGGCATTCTGTATTACAGAAATACTGTATATGTTATCTGGCTTGAGGAAGTTACTGAATAAATGTTATTTAAATATGATGCAACAAGTAAGTTGAAAAGTTAGAATATTTTGTACAGGTGCAGATGTTTGTATAGGACAAGGGAATCATCCGGCAACGTTTACAAAAAAATGGGAAAGCAAAGGACATTTGGCCAAGTTAATACAGCAAGTCCTCACTTAGGGCACAATCCTAACCTGGCATTGCGCTGGTGCAGTGCTCTTGCACCTGGCCAGCGCTCTTGCAAACAAGCCATTAGACACGTTTGTGCCGTGGATTCGATCGCAGGGTTGATGCAAGGAGCAGCGCTGGCTCACAGGTCCGCTGTGCCCGTCAGCTATGCCAGTCAAGCGCCAGCTTAGCTCTTCTGGCACAGGGCCATGCCGAAGGCATGCCAGAGGTGGATGGGAGGTGTAGGGGCAGTGCTGGGGGCGGAGACAAGACACAGTCCATTGGGCTGTATCCAAACCCTTGTCCCTGGGCTGGGTGGGCCAAATTCAGGCTGCTCCAGGCCACATGGACTTGCGCCTGCTATTTTGCTGGCACAGTTCTGAGCAGCTCCATAGGGCTGGCAGGGGCAAGGGGAAAATATTCCCTTGTTCCGCGCTGAGCTGCTGTTGCCCAGTCTAGGGGGGCAGGGGGGGCAAGAGCCCTGGGCGCCGTCTTGGGGTCATCTATGGGAGCGCCAGTGGCCCCCGCAACATTGCGCGGGTAGACCTGGGCTCCCTTGGGGGTGCACTTCTATTGAGTGCCCCAGGTGCCATTTTGACTAGGTCCGCCCCTGCTGTTGCCTCCTAACTTTTTTAGGACGCAGACCAGGTGAGCTGGCCTGCTTATTCCAGCACAGGTTAGGATTGCACCCTTAAAGTTGTTGATAGGTTCTTGGAAACTGAAACTTTAAGCGAAATGACTTCCTACCTTCTATTCAGGGGTGTGACAACATCAAGTCGGTCATGAACCCAGTGCATCCGGGAGTCTTACCATTTTCAGCTGCTCAAGACACGGACATCAGAAGATTGAGAACTCCTGACCAACTTTACAATGAAACAACTTTTAAGTGAGAATTTTGGAAAAGAAACCAGACTTGGAATGATTACTCAAGATCACTGAATGGGGATGAATGACTTCTTTCAGCTGCAAATGTCATTCACATTTAGCTGTGAATATTCCCCACGGAACACAGTGCAACTTGATGCCAAGTAAACATGCACAGGATTGTGCTATTAGCACACAATAACTAACCTCTGATCCTTGTCATTGGTGATTCAATCAGTTTTTACCATATAAAAATATGGTAAGAAGCTACATTTCTTTCCATATTTCAGTGCACATTTATGAGAGGAACAGGATTCTAATCCACTTTAACGGTGTTGAGTGTGGAATTATAGGATTGTAGGTATTCTGGATTAAACAGAGCCCCAGGATGTAATCCAATATTTGTGGCATCGAGAGTTGCTCCCCATACTGTGTTTGGAATTGCTAGATGTTGACTTAAATGCCCAAACCCCTTTGAAACAGCCCTTCTGTTCCTGAAAGTGAAAACAGGGAGTTCCAGTGGAATAAGTTGTTGGAAGGTCAACTTCTGATTGTAAAAACATTTCTTGGAAGGGAATCTCACTGGTTTCTGCGTCCTTTGATTTGCAATGTTTGTTTATTTAAGAATGCCTTTAAAGTATAGCACATTCCCTTTACTCTATCCCTATATATCCCTACCCCTGCTAACTGGGCAAGAGGCACTTTTCCCAGTGGTGCTCCTCTTATGTTTAGCAGGGGGAGAGTAATTGTCCCTCTGCGCACCCTCTTCACCCCTGCGCAGTGTCTTGTCTAGTGGCTGCTGCTGGTGGTGTTCTGCATTTTTTAGATTGTGAGCCCTTTTGGGACAGGGAGCCATTTAACTTTATTATTTGTCTGTAAACCGCTTTGTGAACTTCGTGTTGAAAAGCGGTATATAAATACTTTTTGATTGATTGATTGATATTTCTCATACACCACTAAAATGTACTTCTTTATTGAGCTGTTGGGATGAATGATCCAATCTGGTCAAAGAGGAAGTTCAGTAGGCAATTGTCACAGAGATGGTCTTTGTGCATGGAATCTTACCCCAGCTTAGCCCTTGCATGCTTCTTTATACAGTATACACTTTGGGTCTACTACCTTATTCCATTACTTATGCCTTGCCCTATACATAGTACTCTGGGTTAAGAATGCTGAAGCAGTCATTCATAAAGTGTGTTTGGCTGACCGTTCCACCTTCCCGCCAAGCTTGCTTGTTCTACAACATTTTTACTTTTAGCTAGCATAATCATTCCCATTCACCTTTAAAGTTAGTGTTCAATGCATGTGCTCCTTAGCTTCTCACAATGGCCCAAAAGAGATGCCATGATTGCTCCACTGGCTGTTCCATAATACAGAGAGATCTTAACACTCATAATTCAAACGTTTGCTTTCTTTTTACCTTACAGCCAGTGTCTTGGATGTTCAGAAGGGAGGGAGCCGATTGAGAATCATGCTGTCACTCCTTATATGGTCTTCCTGATCCAGCGTAAGTATTAGTCAAGTGGTGAAAGACAGGCAATGGTTACAGTTCTAGTCACGAGAAGTCTCTAAGCCCAGCCCATCTGACAGGATCCTGGGAATGAGAAGAAATGTGTGGGCAGTGGCTTCAAGGTGCTGAGTAGATATTGTAGCTCATTCACTATAACGAGACTTGTTCTTCTTTTGTATGATAGAATGTAAATTGTAATGTGACCTTGCTTTTTCACATTGTGAAGACCTCATGAGTTTCTTTGTATATTATTGTGCAGGTGTGTGTCTACTCCAGCAGTTCAGCCAGGTTGTAGAACAACATTTTTATATGTAATAATAGTGAGCATTTATACAATGTGGTGTGTGTGTGTGTGTGTGCGTGCGTGTGTACATTTCTTTATATTGTTCTTGCAATTACCCTGTTGTTGTTGTTCAGTCGCTAAGTCGTGTCCGACTCTTTGTGACCCCATGGACCACAGCATGCCAGGCCTCCCTGTCCTCCATTAGCTTCTGGAGTTCACCCAACTGCATGTTCATCGCTTCGGTGACACTATCTAACCATCTTATCCTCTGCTGCCCGCTTCTCCTTTTGCCTTCAATCTTTCCCAGCATGAGCGTCTTTTCTAAAGAGTCCTCTCTTCTCATGAGGTGGCCGAAGTATTTGAGCTTCAGCTTCAGTATTTGCCCTCCCAGGGAGCAATCAGGCTTGACTTCCTGTAGGATTGCCGGATTGGATCTCCTTGCAGTCCAGGGGACTTTCAAGAGTCTTCTCCAACACCATAATTCGAAAGCATCTATTCTTCGGCGCTCTGCCATCCTTATGGCCCAGCTCTCACAGCCATACATGACTACTGGGAAAACCATAGTTTTGACTATGTGAACCATTGTCAGTAGGGTGATGTCTTGGCTTTTTATTAAGTTGTCTATCAATCACTAGTATTTATATACCGCTTTTCAACACAAAGTTCACAAAGCGGTTTACAGGCAAATAATAACATTAACGTTGAATGGCTCCTTGTCCCAAAAGGGCTCACAATCTAAAAGAATGGAGAACACCACCAGCAACAGCCACGAGAAAGACACTGTGCTGGGGTGAAGAGGGACAATTGCTCTCCCCCTGCTAAATATAAGAGGACACCAATTTAAAAAGTGACTCTTGCCCAGTTAGCAGGGGTAGTCTAGGTTCACCATAGCTTTCCTCCCAAGAAGGAAACGCCTTTTAATGGCTGCAGTCACCATCTGCGGTGATCTAGGAGCCCAGGCAAATGAACTCTGACACGGCTTCCATTTCTTCCCCTTCTATTTGCCAGGAAGTGATGGGAGTGGTTGCCATGATCTTAGTTTTTTTAAATGTTGAGCTTCATGCCAATTTTTGCACTTTCTTCTTTTACCCTCATCAGAACGTTCTTTAGGTCTTCCTCACTTTCTGCCATTAGAGTGGTATCATCTGCATATCTAAGGTTGTTGATATTTCTCCCAGCGATCTTGATCTCAGCTTGTGAATCATCTAGCCCTGCCTTTCTCATGATGTACTCTGTATATAAGTTAAATAAGCATATAAGTATACAGCCTTGTCGTACTCCTTTTCCAATTTGAAACCAATCGGTTGTTCCATGTCCAGTTCTAACTGTAGCTTCCTGACCCGCATACTGGTTTCTCAGAAGACAGATAAGGTGGTCTGGTACTCCTATCTCTTCCAGAACTTTCCACAATTTGTTGTGATTCACAACTTCACTCTTTCTGGAGCTACTAGTACTCGTGTTCTGTTCTTCCCCAGTAGCATAATGGATGCCTTCCGACCTGAGGGGCTCATCTTCCAGTGTCATATCATTTAGCCTTTTAGTACTGTAATCCATGGGGTTTTCTTGGCAAGAGTATTGGAGTGAGTTGCCATTTCCTTCTCCAGCGGATCATGTTTAGTCAGAACTCTCCACTATGACCTGTCCATCTTGGGCAACCCTACATGGCATAGCTCACAGCTTCATTAAGCTACTCAATCCCCTTCACCATGACAAGGCAGTGATCCATGAAGGGGAATTACCCTGTAGGGTGAGTAAATATTATATCCCTATGTTGCAGCTAAGGTTTGCCTAGACCACATTGTGAGAATGTACAGCTGAGGTAAGATTTGGATTTGCGCCAGGAAAGTTCTGATTTGCAGTTCATAGCCCAATCCTAACAAACTTTCCTTGCATGCAATGCAATGGTGCCAAAATGGCCTCCACTGGAATCCAGCATGGAAAGAAAGGCTGCTGGAGATCTTCTTGAAGGAAGAGGACTTTTGCCCCCTTGCCCCCGAGGTAAGCCCCAGCAGTCTCTATGGGGCTACATGGGCTAGCACCAGCAAACTTACTGGCGCAAGGCTAAGCAGTGCCATGTCCGGAAATCAGGTGCAAGAAGGGGGATAGGATACAGTGATAACTACCACTGCCATTCCCACTCCCTTTTGGGCATGGAACCTTCCAAGCCAAGGTGTTGTGAGGAGAGAGCAATGAGTGGAGTATTACCACTGAACAGCCCTCCCTCCCACTTGCCCCTGGGTCTGATTGACTTGAAACCTCTCCAGAAGCAGTTGGCAGTGATGCCACTGCTAGGTGCCTTGTTGCTTCCACATATCCTGTTGAGTGGGAGCCATGGGGATAGGGGGTCATGAAAATGTTTTGCATTGGGCCCTGTAGCTCCTAAGGCCAGCCATGTAGCCATGCATATTTGAAAAGTAAAATTACTGGGGGGGAGGAAGATTAATTCATATCTACTTAGAAGTAAGTTGCATTGCAATCAATAGGACTGCCAGGTAAGCCTGCATGGAATTGCAGCCTTAATTATCTAAATTCATGTGAGGATCCAGTATAACCTGGACTGTGTAATTTTCCTCACCACCCACCTCTTTCCTGCAGGAAGACAAACCAGTTTTGTCAATGAGATAGTTTCCCTCTAGTTTGTTGCTTTGGCTACAGTCAGTGTTTGCCAGTTACCAAGAAACCATAAAAGCTCTGAGCAGAAATCAGCTTGCAGAATGACACTTTCCTGTCTTCTCCAGAGTTGTCCACGGTGGACAATAAATATATCTTCTGTTTTCTGACGGAAATAGCTCCTTATGGTCCCTGGGGATTAGAGGAATCACCACATGGAATGCCGTACATGGGTACAGCTGGAAGGGGGGTATCAGCAGAAATTTGGGGCTCATACTGAGGCACAATTTGCTCCAAGCCTAAAGAAATTTGCTATTCAGCTTATTCAGTGATTTACAAAAGAAGTAAAAATGTAACCCTACTTCTCCAGTTGACTCACCATGTAAATAGAATTGAAGTGTGGCACACACACGCTCTCTCCTATATGTTTAAAGATGAGAAGGATTAATATAAAAAAAGGCCTGTGGGACAAAAGAGAAATTGCCCGTATTTGTTTGTTTTTTAAAAAAAATGGATACTCTTATTCAGGAAAGGACAGGTGTAACTTGATAGGTCTCCAAAGATTCTACAACTCTGACAGCAACTGCTCAAGTCCATTGTATTTAGACGCAAGGACAGACAATGAAACTTTTATTGCAATTGTTTTGTCTATAAATAAATAAATGAAAGAAAGATTGCTTAGGTTCCTATGCACAATTAGGTTCCTATGCACAGTCCTATGCACAATTAATAGGAAGTAAGCCCTGTGGTGTTAATCAAACATATTTTGTTACATCTAAAGTGCTTTTCTATAGTTCGGTAATCGGCATAAGAAGATGGCTCTGGGTAGATCAGTTCAAAAGGAAGTAGCCCAAAGCAAATAAGATGTCTGCATAATGGACATTTAGTTAAGAGATGGTGACATTCTGTACTTGGCCAGAAGGCATGTGTTCTAACCTTATGAACCCCATTGCTTAATTTGACCAACTTTTTCATTTTACTATTGCTAAAGCATCAGATATTGCCACACCTGAAGTTGGAATGCATTTGGCTAGAGGGGCAATATTTCCTCTTGGAAACTCTTGGTCAGACTGTTTTCAGTGGAAGACACACTGCAGTATATATAGTGGCTTCTTCAATGTGTTGTTGTGATGGACAGTATGTCCTGGCTCCTTTTGTTTTACAGCCGGTGCAAAAACCATAGTTTGGTAGCAAGGACAAAAGTTTGCAGACAATCAAAAAAAAAAAGAAAAAAAGATCCAGTCCACAAAACCTGTTTGCAATCACTCCCTCCCCGTCCCAGCACTAGCTGCTCAGATTAAATTACCATACTTTATCATATCAGGACATTTGCGAAGATTTACAAGTAAGGAACGCAGGCAGGCCTGTGCCGCTCTGCCAGTGCTTAATCCTGACCTGCGGCCACCAGCATTGGTATGTGTAGTGCCTAGATTGAAGGGGTGGGGAAGGGTGGAACAGAGGCAGGGTGGTGGCAGGTCAGGCCCAGGAGTGGGTGGGGATATCCTATCCCCCCTTCTTGGGCCTGAAAGCAATACTGGGGCTACATGGACTTGCGTCAGTGATTTTGTTGGTGCAGATCTGAGTAGCCCCCTTGGACAGGCTGGGCTCAACATGTTGCTGAAATTGATCAAGCCAGAAGTCTCCTTGGAATTAGGGAAGATTTGTTCCCTTATGCCAAGGAGACCCCCAGCTTGCTCAGTTTCAGTGGTGGATATGGCATGGGTCCTGTGGCTCTGCTGCTTCATCACTGAATTGGATTGGGCTATTAAGTTAGTAATGATGTAGCCATGTCAGGGTATTTAGTTGTTACTCATAGTCATCACTTAGGCTGCAATCCTATGCACACTTACCTGGGAGTAAGTCCCACTGAACACAGTAGGACCTAATTCTGAGTAAACATGCATAAGAATGCACTGTTTGAGTTGTCTATTTCAAGGCATGGGTTTTCACCAGGGCTGGCCTTAAGCCAATGTGACCAATGTCATCACATTGTGTCCCACGCTTTGGGGGCCCCTGCACCAGTGCAATGAGCAGATTGCCTGCTGCTGCAGATGGGATCTCTGTGGGCTGTAGGCCAGTGAGGCAAGCAGAGCAGCTTTACCTTGGGCCCTCCCACCTGCCCCTGCCTCCAAATGGCTCAAAATGGGCCTTCTGAAGCAGTTGGTGGTGATGTCATGATGTCACCACCACCTACTTCCAGTTGCCACAGGCAGCATCACCAGTGCGTTTCTTAGTGTGTGGGGGCCCCGCAGGGACGGTGAGGGGCCCCACAGGAATGCCCCGCATTGGGCCATGCCACTCCTAGAGCCGGCCCTGGTTTTGGCAGAATGGCTATATTCACACTGTAGCAACGTATCTTCTACTGAGGTACTTGAAGTAGGTTGCTGTCTGCCCTGATGAGAATGAGCCCTGCTTTCTTCCCAGTGTATCATAGAGGGTCAATTCCTCATTTTTGAGCACTGCAAGGAACTCAGGCAGCACATGGCATTTTCTAGAAACTTCACAGAGGGGAGTTGATGCTGTGTAGTCGATGACAAAGAACAGGGTGGCAGAATTAACAGTAGCTGCATAAAGCAGGTAGCAAATGATATTGATTATGGCAGAGGCATATCTGCCCTGAGGCACGATATATAGCATGTGTCGTGGGTGCCTCTGGAGGGGGGGCACGAGTGCATGTGCTCTCCAGTTGGGAAGCAGTTGGAGTGCATGCACTCTCTTAGCTGTAGAGGCTATTTCACCTGAGCCATGGCTAGCAGTGCTCCAGGCTGCGGTTCAGGTGAAGTTGCCCCTGCCGTAACTGAGATGGTGTATTGGAAAAGGCAGGAGCCACCCTGAGGATAGGGAGTGGTAACAAAGGCCCCTTGTCCCAGATAAACCAGGGATTATAGGGTTAATCCCAGAAGGTATTTGCAAGCCTTGCACTTGTGCACATGGGTGTGGCTGATGAATTAAAGCCTGCCCACTGATTGGCCTCAGTATATTGGCCTAGGTATAAAGCTAGGATGAGAGATGGCAAGGGGATGGAAGGGATCTGGGATGGTCTTGGAGGAGGGCACCAGATAGGTGCTGGACTGCAGGCTATGTAGGTACTGGAGGATGGTACCTTGGTAAGGAGCTTGGTAGGTACTGGAGGATGGTACCTGGGATGCAGTGCTGGATGGACGGATTGCTGACTGCCTGAAGGACTGAGGAACTGGCTGAAAGACTGGAGAAGGATGGGATTTGGCGGAACAGATGGTTGCATGGGCCCCTGGCTTCCCGACTCAGGAACCCAAGGGGGCGCACGGTTTCTTGCCACTACTCCCGGCTGCTGCTTGAACAAAATTGCCCAACCTACGACTGTGGAAACCATGAGCCCCCTGGCTTCCCGAGTCCAGAAGCCAAGGAGGTGTGTGCTTTCACTGCTTCACTGTTTCACTGCTTCTCCCATTCACAGCTTGGGAAAATTGCTTGAACTGCTTGAAAAAAACCTTGAGAAGCTGCACCCCACTGCAACTTCATGATGTGGCATGCCCAGGGTGTGATTTAGCCCCAGTATGCTTCTGAATTATGGCCTAAGGGAGAATCCAAAGACGTGGGCCTGACTGGGCCCTTATTTCTACCTAGACATTTACAACTCACCTAGAATCTTCATTAATTTGGTACAAACTCAGTTTGGTCTAACCCTAATTCCTATTTAGCAGGTGCAGAACCAAGGAGACCATAGGGGAGGCTCCCCAGCACACCAAAGCTGCACTGGATATAATGCAGGCCCACCAGCCTCGCAATTCCTGCGCAGTTTAGGATTGCGCTCTGAGAAAAAGCGCACACAGGAGAAAAAACACAGGAGAAAAAACAGTTTAGGGGAAGTCATGTTTTAGCAAAAAAGTCACCAGTGTGTTCCTTAACCTTCTTCTGAGGAAGACTGCAGCCTGTGCAGGCACACCGAGTAAAAGAAAAGGAGTCAGAAAAGCTACACATGACTCAACAACTGTGTTGTTTGGGCGTGAGTGAGTGAGTAAAAGAGCATGTGTGTATGTATGTTTGGGGTTTTTTGGGACACACACACACACACACACACACACACACACACACACACAGAGAGAGAGAGAGAGAGAGAGAGAGAGAGAGAGAGAGGAGCGAGCTTGAAGTACAATATACATAACACTGATCACTTACATGGCAAATAAAACAACCCCACATACAAAACATTCAATCATTTCAGCAAGACCTCAACATATGTTTCCCTAGGAGTCAAAATAGTATGCTTTTCAAGAATTATAGCTGTAGAAGATGAATACAGCTTTTCCTACTCTCTGGAAATTGTTTTTAATTCCTGTCCCTTTCTTTCCCTGTCTGATGGCTCTTTATATACTGTGTAAAACCACTTTGCTACCTATTTTCCTTAGACAATCAAAGTTCGTGTGGGCCCCTATTTGCATAGGATGGTAGTAATGATGTTTATTTAATCTCATTCACTTCAACAAATTAATTTATGCTGCCAATTGACAAAGCTGCTAATATACTGGCAGTCTGACCCACAATGTGTAATTGAGTTCTCAGAGTATTTTTTCTGGTGGGCCTGATTTCTCAGTTTAGAAGAAACTACATATTTAAATTATTGATTATAATTATCTTAAATTACATAGGTTTAACTTAAAAATCAGTATCGGTATAAATACTGCAAAATTTGAATGTTTACATAGAGAATTGGTTCACACCCTGCCCCCCTCAAGAGAGCAAAGAACAATGTTTATTCCTAGAACCAGTTAACTAATGGACAGGTGTTCACATTGTGGGAGAATCACATAGGGCAGAAGCTGAACACAACTGGCAGTTTTTGCTCAAGAGAAATGACTCCATTCAAGTCAGGGTCAAGGTCAGGAGCTGAAAAGAGTTTGAGATGGCTACTTGTCTCTTTGACCTGGAAGGAGAGACCAGTGTCATGGACGGCCTCCAAAGGAAGGAGGTAAAAGAGAAATATAGTGACCCTAGGGTGAACAGGAGAAGAATATATCAGGATTTAGGTCAAAGCAACTGGGCCATTTTTGAATAGGGAGAAGAACCATTGTGGAGATAAGCAGAAGGGAAGAATAAAGAATTAGGACAAACTTTTGTTAGTCTTATAAAGATGAAACTAGATTTGGGCATATAAATCAGGAGGAAAGGCATATGAAGAGGGTGTCCTGGGGGACTCCAGCCCAGCATGCCAGGCTGTGAGGGTGGGTGGGTTTCCAAGAGGCCACCCCAAGATGGCAGTGGCAGGGGGGATGACCCTGGCTGTAGCCACCATTTGGCTAGTGGTGGCTGCAGCTGCTCACAAGAGAAGCATGTTTACTGGGTTTATTATATATATACAGAGTTACAAAGTTCTTTAGAAATATATAAACTTACAATGTTAGTACACACACACACACACACACACACACACACACACACACAGAGAGAGAGAGAGAGAGAGAGAGAGAGAGAGAGAGAGAGAGAGAGAGAGAG
>JAJKFI010000001.1:16406426-16431633 GCA_029204185.1 Lerista edwardsae
GAGAGAGAGAGAGAGAGAGAGAGAGAGAGAGAGAGAGAGAGAGAGAGTTCAGTAAAAGAAAATGCTCACTGTCTGCGTTTCTTCTCTGGCCATTGTTGTCATTCATATCATAACAATTACTGAAAATAATTTTGTCATGGGCGAGGGTGCCAAAAAATGTATAGGGTCTGGGTGCCAAATGACACCCAGGTACGCCACTGATCAGGAGCAAGTCAACAATGTTTCCCTCATTTCTTTGGATTTACGGAGCCACCTGATCCTGAGTTCCAAGGCAGATACATCAGATACATTTCCTTCCCCCTAGACCAGCCACTTTGGATCAGTGTGCTGTGGCACATTGGTATGCTGTGAATGGTACACAGGTGTGCTGCAGGAGTTTGGGTGAGGGTCATTTCTTTGTAGGGCCATTGGGGATGTGAGCCCCACACCAGCAGTGCGATGTGCCTCGTCAATGGTCAAAACGTTGATGGTGTGGTGTGCCTTGACAATTTTAGCACCTCATCAGTGTGCCATGAGGTTGAAAAAGGTTGAAAATCGCTGCTCTAGATGTTTTCACAACCTTCTTGTTTTTTCCATTTTAAAGATGGGTTAGAGGAGGTTGAAGTGCAGTCGACTTGCACAGAGAGTCCCCACCTGAATGGATTTGTAGGTCAGGGCTTCCTAGCACTAAAGCCCTCACATTGCCTTTCTTAATGGTTTCTGAATCTGCGTTCAATTCTTCTTGTCCATTCAGCAAAATTTATTTCAAGTCAGAGAGTAAAAGAACGTAATGTGATATAAGGCAACCCTTCACTTTCACTTTCTTCCCTCATCCCTTACTGTGTGACAAGGATGGAGCTAGACATGAGTCAAAGTACAGTACAGTGCTTAGGAAATGCCTTTCCTTTCCTAAGCCTGCTGTGGTAGATTACGCAGAAGATCTTCTTTCAGGAAACATAGTATAGTAATAGTTGTTAACAGTACTGTAGTAGTAATACCAGCATTGCTGCTAATTTAAATTTCTAGGGTACACTTAGCACTGTACCTAACTGTTTGAAACAGAACAAAGGCCTTGCTCATAAGCTCAATTGCCTCAGTTACAGAATGCAATATAAGAAGAGGAATAGGGGACTGGAGAACAGAAAATGCAAAAGATGCCAATCAGATAATAAAATAATATAATCAGCAGAATTCTGGTGGAAAGGGTTTCAAGGGAGCTCTTAAAGGCTGAAAGAGAGGTACTGTATTTGACTGCATCTCAGTGGGTCATTCATTCCAAGCAAGGGAGTGGTTGGAAAAAAGGTGCAAACAAATTAAAAGTCCATGAGGATAAAAAACAAAATTGAAACATGCAAAGGCTAGGCAAATGAGTGTAAAGAAGACATATATATAAGCCAAGCTGATTCTCTTTCAAGAGGACTTATTCTTTGATCTGGTTAATAACGTAATTTTTAATTATGCTTTCCACCAATTTATCTAGAACAAACATTAAGCTGATCACTCTCTAATATCCCAGATCCACCAGATCCCTTGTAAAATATTGGTTACTTTCTAGTCCTCTGGATCAGAGGCTTACATATTAGACTGATTACATATTTTTGCTACAGTTCTTGTTATAGTTACAATTGCTTCCGCACTAGTAGTTAAAATCTGGAATTGCCATCCTTTGTTCGCTCACTTTTTATGGTGAATGTAGATTACATAATTTCCAAATAAGAGTAAACTGCTAGTGTGGAGGTGAGTTTTCAGACCTGTGTTGTAATAATGTTTTTAACATTTAAAATGCAATTTCCGCACCAGTGCAGGCAAGAAAACACTATGGAGGCTTTCATTCAATGACCACAAGCTCTCGGTTTGCATTCTGAAACAGGAAACTGGACCAAATTTTATATTTATACTGAGAAAATGTTGAAAATTAAGCACAATGATCTATCAGTGTTTAGAAATGATACACAATTTTAGTACTGATCTCACAGCTTTTCAAAAAAACAATGTCAGAACAAAATAATCACAATGGTTTCTCTGGCTTTCAAATCTGGGAGAATATATGATTGTGCGATCTGAATCTTCAGCAATAGCCAGTGTTATAAATTCTTATTGACTAAGAGCGCAATCCTAACCTGGAGTTAGGCCGGCATAGTTACGCCAGCAAAGTTTGGCCGGCCCAAGGGACACCGTAAAATATGTTTGGACCACACTCTGAGTCAGAGAGGCCAGAACACAGACATGTGCACTCCCTGACTCCAAGACTGGGCCAAATGTGCTTGATGGTGGCCCTTGTGCCAGCCAAACTTTGCTGGCCTAACTATGCCGGCCTAACTCCAGGTTAGGATTGCACCCTAAGTGGTTGCAACAGTAGTGTACCCACAGGGGAAAGTGCAGTAGTATAGGTGCTGCATCACGCCATGTATCCAGCCCCGCCATCTCGCTGTCAGCGCCATTCTGGGCAGCAATGGCAACATGTGCATTGCTGTTACTGCCCAGAATGGCTACATTGGTGAGTGGGAGGGCTTGGTTACACAGCAGATTGTGGTGCCTGCAATACTTAGCCTCCCCCCTCCCCCGTAGCCTTTGCTACTGGGCAGCAAGCTTTCAAGTTCATATGTTTGAAAAGACTCTAAGCTATCAAGTTCTCTTCTACTTTGGGGCTTGGGGATTTTTTTCCCTGAACTTGACCTTTAAATCATTTAACTATAATTGCATGTATGTTCTGCACTGTATTTATTATTAATCAGAAAAGAAAGACAGCTTTCTGTCTCAGATGCTTTCTAGGATCCACCAACTTAGATATGAAGGAGATTAGGCTAGGTTTGCGAGCATTCAAAATAGGTCAAACGAATCAGAGTTCAGAATGTCTCCAATGGTGTTTAAATACCAAGGTGATAAGCGCCTTGGTAGCATGGAACATTCATAGTTGAGAATTGCCTTAAAAATATAATTCAGAACTAGTTTCAGCTGGCACAGCCACTACCAGTAGGAGAGAGAGCACAAAGGAAAAGTAGAAGCTGGCTTATTATATTTAGACCTTGCTTGGCTAGTTTCTACTGCATTTTCATACAGTCATTTCATCAGTATGACTGCAACATGGGGGTTTCTCGGGTGATTGGGGGGAATCTGAAAACAGTTGTATTTCTGTTAACTACGTGTTCCTATATTAGGCTTCACTCGTCTTATGCACTCTCATCCAGGAGTAGATAACTAAGTACTTCTGAGTTGACATGCATAGGATTGTGCTGTTGGTCTTGTAGCACCTAGTTTATCTCAGGATACACATTTGTGAACTACAAATCAATCAATCAAATCAATCAATCAATCAACAGTATTTATATACCACTTTTCAACACAAAGTTCCTGCTTTACAGGCAAATAATAACAATAAAGTTAAATAGCTCCCTGTCCCAAAAGGGCTCACAAAAAATGCGGAAAACCACCATCTACAGCCACTAGAAAAGGTACTGTGCAGGGGTGAATAGGGACAGTTACTCTCCCCCTGCAAAATATAAGGGGAACACCCCTTGAAAAAGTGCCTCTTTCCCAGTTAGCAAGGCTTAATCAGTTAGCATTTATCAGAGGCATGAAGTAAAATCCTCAGCGAGCTGGCATGTATGCATGACTGGGTATGGCCGAAATGAAATACCATTATCGAGAGTTGGGATGGAAGCGTTCTGGGATGGGAGGAGTGCAGTCAGTGGCAGTGGCGTAACTACCTATGGGGTGGGGGTGCAGCGCCCCAGGTGCCATCCTCGGTGGGGGTGTCACCACTGAACCCCAAATTTCAAAAATTGCGAGTTTCTGGAATACTACCATCATGATATATACCGTTGGATGTGGAAGTTCACCCAGAATTCAGTGGAAAAAATTGGAGTGTAATATCTCTATACTAGCAAAGGTTAAGGCCAAAAGAGCAAAAACAAAACAACATACCAGCATATTATGCAGGGTGTCAAACATATAGCCTGTGAGCCTGCATGATGAGTCCATGAATTTTGTCAGGGTTGTGTGTGTCAAAAATTTATGGGCCCTGGGTGCAAAATGATCTCGCTATGCCGCTGGTCAGTGACCATTATTGTGTAAAGCTCAGTGAAGTGATGTAGGGAACTGTAGGGAAGATAAAGCAGGATTTGTGGCTAACCTGAGTTAAGTATTGAGGCAGGAGCAACATTTTTCTACATGGGTGGGCCCAGACCTGCGAAAGGAAGGGCCAGATGGAATGTGAGAAATGCAGTGGGTGACTCGATTTATCTGAAGCATGTGCTAAGTGCCACGATAATTTGCTGCAAAGAAAGGTGAGAGCATAATCTCCCTGGCTGAATTTTAGTTATTTAACATGGACTTATAGAATTAGTGTGGGCAGTTCTAGACAAGACAGTGACTCTCGAATGTTCTGCTCACTCACAGTCATCTGTGCAGAGCTGTAGGGCACAGAACTGGTCCTGGGAGCTCCTTGTTTTGAGCTAGTGATTTATGAAGGAAGATGCAGAAGCTTCACACAGGAACAATGTTTCCCCCATGCCCACCCCACATACCAAGTCTTGAGATGACATGAAGATGCCTCACTTTTTCTTCCTTGCACCACTCTCCTGCCATCTGCTCCTGACCTTAAATCGTCACCTGAGTTTCAGTGTGCACCATTCCACCCTAACCCAAATACATTTTTTAAAATCTTAATTAAGCTTAAATTAATGTGGGCCAGTGATCCTAAATTATGTCTTTTGGAATGTTGCTGAAGTAATGTATCATCCAGTGAACCACACTTTTTCATGAGTCACCAAATTATGAGTTTGCAAATGTTTGTTGAAGTAGGACTGCAGTGCAAGCTGGTCTCTTCTTGGGAGACATTTACAGTCTTAAGAATCTTAACATTAATACTTGGGATCGGTATTATAAACTATCGGGTTATGGTTACAAAAAACATCTGGTTGAGTAATTGGGGGAAGGTATCTACAAACCTATGCTAGCCTTAGCATATACAGGCATGCCCCGGTATCTCTTCCAGACCCCACTGTGGATACCTGAAACTGTGGATACTGGGGACGCCTTTTAAAAGACAGGGGAGCATCAGTTTCCTCTATATGCAACAGGTTAAAAATGAGAGATTTGTTTAATGTTCCTCTATCTTTTTAATAAGCGTCCCAGTATCCATGGTATCCGTGGATAACTGCAACTGTGGATACTGAATCAGTAGATATCATCTCCAGATCCACCAAGAATCATAGGGCTGGTTTGAAGTAGCTAATATTGCACAGTAGGCACTCTACATGTTGTCTTGTGTCCTGTTCTCCCAGTTTTCTGTCCTGTTCCCCTGAATTGTACTCATCTCTTAGAGCGCAATCCTAACCAATCCAGTTAAGCCAGCAGAGTTCGGCCAGCATAAGCGACATCTTAAAGTATGTTTAAGATGCCTCCGGGACTCAGAGAGACCAGCACACAGACGTGCACCATCCTTCCTGAATCCAAGAGTGGTTCAAATGTGCTTTATGGTGGCCCTTGTGCCAACCAAACTTGGCCTAACTCCAGGTTAGGATTGCGCTCTTTGTCTCTTTATGCAACATTGGGAGTGCAATCCTAAACTGGAGTTAGGCCATCATAAACTAAGCCAGCAAAGTTTGGCCAGCACACAGTGGCGTTTCTACAGGGAGGGCAAAGCTCTAAGTCTTGCAAGAAGCCTTAGCTTGCAGTGGAAATCACTCCTCTCCTGCACCGTTTTAGCCAATCCTCACAGGGAACAGCAACATCTTGGCGTTGCTTACTGGCTACAGCAGCAAGGGAGAGGAGGGATTTACATGACAGGGTAAGGCTTCTTGCAAAACTTACAGCTTTGCCCTCCCTGTAGAAACACCTCTGCCAGCACAAGGGCCACCATAAAGCGTTTTTGGACTACTCTTGGAATCAGGGAGGATGGCTCATGTGTGTGTGCTGGCCTCTCTGACCCCGAAAGTGGTCCAAACATACTTTATGGCAGGGGCGCTGACTTGCGTTCAACATTGGGGGGGGGCCTGCAGCCATGCCCCTTGACGCAGCCATGCCCCTTGATGCACCCAGAGGCATACCAGAGCTCATGGCATGCAACGTAATGACGTCACAATGTCGTGACGTCATGACATTGGGTGTGTGGCTTCTCTCCCCTATGGTTTGCCAACTTTGGCCAGGCCATGGTGGAAAGAGACCTGCCCCTGCCTCCAGTTTTGCCCGAGCGGTAGAGGAGGGAAACTGCGTGCTTTGCTGGCTCCCGGAGCCAGGAAGGCATGTGTGGTTCCCCCCCCACACACACACACCTTGGGCAAAACTGCTCGGGCAAAATGCCTTGAGAGCCTGAGCACAGTGGTTGCCTTGTGCTTGGCTCCGCTCTTTGGGAGGTGGGGGGCCAGATATAGGGGTGGCTCAGCCACCACCACCCCAAAGTATTGGGGTGGCAGACTGCCAATGGGCCACTATGCTTTACGGTGTCCCTTGTGCTGACCAAATTCGGCTGACTTAGTTTATGCAGGCCTAAATCAGTTTAGGATTGCATCCTGGATGTCGCTTTCCCATCGTAGCCATTGTCCTAGTACTTCTCCTCCACTGGTACTTTTTATAAGCTGAAAAATGTGAACGTAGGCATCCATGTTCATAAGTAGCAATAGAAGAGAGGGAGGGTGGAATGGGGTGGCAAGGGAGCTGGGGAAAAGTGGATTGGAGTCCAGGAAGGGAGTGGATTTGGCGACAGAGGCAGCCACCAAATCCTTCCTGGATCTGATCCCATGGCATGGGTACATGCAGATCTGTACCAGCAAATTAATTCAAAGAGCAATCCTAACTTGGAGTTAGGCCAGCACAGGTAGGCCAGCAAAGTTTGGCTGGCACAAGGGCCACCATAAAGTGCATTTGGACTACTCTCGGGAGTCAGGGAGGGTGGCCCACGTCTATGTGCTGGTCCCTCTGACTCCAAGAGTGGCCCAAACGTTCTTTACAGTGTCCCTTGTGCCAGCCACACTTTGCTGGCTTAACTCCAGTTTAGGATTGCACTCTCACACAGGTACAAGAAGACCCCTCTGTGCTGTAGAGGCTTACCCAAGGAGACTTCTGCTGTCACCTTTACAGGATACAGCGGTAGCTATTTTGGCATGCTACATTGGCAGGGGGCAGTATACGATTGGATGGTGAGCCCATGAAATCAAGAGTTCACTGAAGTCAGTGGGGCATATGAGTGCTAACATTGACCTGATCTTGCCACACATCTGCAGCACTTCCAGTTGTGGATCCAGGGGGATGCAGGGATGACAAGCCGCATGGGCGCCGGGCGGCGGCGGCAGGGGGGTGCCATTGCACGGAGTATGGGCGCTTTTTGGCCCTCCCGTGCGCCTAGAACGCTCCGAAATGGAGCTCTTCCGGGCACAGGGAGGCGTGGCGGGGAGATGCACGGGGGCAGGGTGATGTGCCGGGGGCACAGTTTCGTCGCCTTGCCATGGGGCGCGCTCCCGGCCTGGCCCGCCTCTGAGCACTTCCATGTACAAAGCATTTGCTTTACAGTCCTCCTTGTACTTTGCAGCAATCTTGCAAAGCAGACGAGCTAGCCAGTTGTTCCCATTTTACAGACAAAAGCTGAAGCTGAGGATAGTCCCTTGATAAGAGCCAACATCAGCTGTACTTATGAACTGGGCTGCACCCGTTCTAGAAAGTTCTTTCAACATGGTCTGATTTTATGTTTTCCAAGTACAGAAGTACCATGGGAAATGCAAAAAAGAGTGAATGTTTGTCTAATTATATTTTCCCTACATAGAGGCCTCATGAAAGATTCAATGTCTTCAGGAAAAAATATGAATAAAAAGTGGGTGAGGCCTTGTGCATAATTATTAGAAGTACATTCCAAGCGGTGGGTGGGTGGGCAAGAATAGAAGAATGCGAAGGGGAGACAAAGGGGGGATTGATGTTGCTTCTGTCTGTGGTGAGGCAGGCAGGATGCAAAGGGGGCAGGATTGTTTCTTTGCAGCCGGTGCAGTGCTCTTGTTAAAACGGTGGCATTTGACGAGATGTACTCTGTAGAGGAAATCCGCAGAAGTGATAAATACACCATCTGAGTGGTCAAGGAGCTGAAATTCTGCTCATGTTCCAGAACTCTTGCCCCCTCAGCAGAAGCAGCAAACGCTCTGCTCTTTCTTTGCCTGGCCCCGACGAACATGGCTATGTCGTTCCCAATGTTGCTCCCAGGCAAGTTGAGCCGCCTCAAAACTTCCCCAACTCTTCTGTTCGCAGAAGTTCCGCGACGTTCCCCCATTCAATGCAGAGCGAAGACTGGTGGGGCCGCACCGACAGACTGCACTGCAGGCTGCAGATGTACGTGCACCGAAGCCACACGCTGCTCAGGCAAAAGTACAGACATCGCCCTTTTAAGGCTGTTCTGCAGGCAGCAGAAGGGAGGAGGAGGAGAAGGAGCCGAGTTCATCCGAGGACACAGTCCCAGTTCTCAGAAATCCCTTCGCTGCTGGAACATCGAGCTCCCTTTACTGCAGTTGAACAAACTGCCCTAGATTGGGGGCTGGTGAGCCCGCCCCCAGCTCGTGCATGAAGCTCAGGGCGCCCAGACCCACGTGAGCTGCACTGAAATTAGCACCTACACCTCAGACAGAAACAGATAGAAAGAAGAGAGGGGGAATTTGGAGGCGGGGAGGCAGCGAGCGAGCGAGGAACAAGTGCTGGCTTCACTGACAGCGAAGGTTGCTGCGTGACTCCTGGCCTGGGGCCATCATCAGTGTTAATGTCATTCAATGTAAACACCGGATCATTTTGTCCCTTTCATGGCTGCGGGGAGGGGGAAGCTGGCTTCAGCCCTTCCTAGTCAGAGATGGACCCCTTTTTTCGACCCTTGGTGGGTCCACACACACCCCAATGGCAAATGTAATAGTTGACAGCAGATCGAGATAAATGAAATATTGCAAGAGCGTACAGCCCACCCGCCCCCCTCGGCTATGATAACACCTCTATAAGGCAAGTGCTTGGGAGGCGGATGGTTTGCAACAAGGTGTTCTGAACGAGAACTCCACCCTCCACTCTCTCTCTCTTTCTCTGGTGGAAGGCATTATGATACGCCTCCCACGCTGGCTCAATAATAAAATAAATAAATAAAGGGACCCAGGCTGGTACATATTTATAAATAGAACGATTAGACGGAGCAGTACACGCTGGGGGCGCCACAGGCCCCTCCTCGTAAAAAAAGAAAGCCACCGCCCCAACCCCCCCCCTCGCCGCATCTCCCTTCAACTCTAGCCTGCGTGTACGCAAATGGCACATTTGCTGTGATCTGTACTATTTTTTTAAAAAAAAAAATTCTCCTGCCTGTAGCTTTTCCCTGTGAGTCAGATTGATGCGTTTCCTGTGGCTGTTTTTTTGAACAGTTTGTTCCATCCTCCTCCCCCGCCCCATTCTTCTTCTTCTTCTTTTCCTCCTCTTCCTCCTCCTCTCTTTCCTCACGCGCCACCTTCTTGCCTTTATATACAAGGAGCTGACCGTCCATTATTAGCCATGTCTTCGCCCAGCGTCAGGGACATTAGTCATTGGATCCCCAGATTTTCTTTCACTTCTCCCTCCCTCCCTCCCTCTCTCCTCCCTCCCTGGAGGTGACCTAAAACGTGTCAGATCCACATTCCACCCGCTCGCAGCCTTTGCAAAAGGGAACACGCACACCCACCACCACCACCACGAAATAGATGGCATTGCTGCGCAGATACGATTATCCGGAATACAGGCCATTCTGTCAGGCAACACACGCTCTGCTCTAAGAAATGTGGCACACGCTCATCCGACCCTCCCCCCCGCTACGAATGCCCTCCTTGCTCGGCATGACATCAGTTCTCCTCCACTCTCCCCACATGCCTGATAACCAGTTTTTACCCGCCCCTCCCTTCCTCCCCCTCCTACTAACCCACATGCTTCCCTCCCCCGCCGCTTCACTTCCTACCCTCCTCGCCCACCCACATCCTTTCCCTCCTGTCACAGCCATCCCCCCTGTCGCCTCCTCTCCCGCCCAGCAGCGGCAGCAGCAGCCCCGCCTCCCTCGCCTCATCTCTCCCGCCCATCCTGCTGCCTCTCTTCGTCTCCTCCCCGTTTCACCTGAAATAACCCTCCGCTCCGCTCCTCCGCCTCCCTCCCTCCTTCCTCCCGCCTCCCAGACTCCCCCTCCTTCCTCCATGTTGTACGCGCGCGAAGAGGCTGGGGCGAGCTGGCTCTGCAGCCTCCCCCGCCCCCTCGGTTCGGCAGCCCCCGCATTTTATACGGTCACGGAAAGGAACACGGAGAGCCTGTTGGGGGCTCATCGACGGCCCCGCACCACCGCCGCCCTCCCCTCGCTTTGCACGGTACATTCCTCAGCTGCAGCCGCCGCCGCCGCCGCCGCCGCCCAGCACTACATCCCCGCCCCGCTGAACTAATTGTGCACTTGAAGCTGGCGAGGGCGTCACGTTCAGCCCAGAGCCCCGCGGGCGCTCAGGCGAGCGTGCCGCCGCCCCGGGGCTCCTGTTTTCCTTTGCCTCCCTATCTACCCAGCAGGAGCCCCGCAGGCAGAGCGGGGGGGGGGAGGTGAGGAGGAGGAGGAGGAGGAGGGGCTGGAGCAGCTGTTGCTTCCCTCCTTGAAGCTGGCATGGCAGTCCCCCTGCTGTTTACTTTCTCTCTCACTCGCTGGGCCGCCCCAGCGCCGAGCAGTCGCAATCACGAGATTTCCCTGGAAAGGGTGTCGACGACGCGGTTGGGTGTTTTTTTTGTGTGTGTTTTTTGAAACGTGGGAAGGGCTGCGCCAGAGCTGTGTGAAATCCAGGGGGCTTCGGATTCCACGGGCCCCCTTTGGTGGGAATTTCTGGTGTCACACCCCTCCCCCCGCTCCTTTGCTCCGCTTCTCCCACGCAATGCATTACTGCACACGCCCAGGCGCAGAAAGCGCTAATCAGCGAGGGACCTCCCTAGGGGTGGCATCACCGCACGGTCGCCAGACTTCCCTTCTTCGAATGGAATGTCCCTCATTCCAGCACATCAAAGCCTGCATAGAACATAAGGGATATACCTCAGCCACGTAGAGCGCATTCCACAGAACAGCCTGTTCTCAGCGCCAGTGTCCCTTATCTTTGACATTTCTGCAAACGATACAGCTGAGCCCTCGCCTTCTGCCGGTCCACCCCGAACGGGGTTGCAGGGGGCGCTCCTGAACCATTCTGCATTATAACCTTCCAGGCATGCAGCAAAGATAGATCTGTTATCTCTTGGTTGTTTACATCCTCAGAGGCTGGTGGGCAGTGAAATCTGTGCAAATACAAGCCAGAGAATTGTTGGGGGTTGAATGAAGTTCATGTTTTGGTTGAATGTTTGGATCCTTACATTTGTCTCCATGCTTGCTTGCATATAGATGGCTTTATCAAAAGATGGTTATTGTTACTACTTAAAAACAAAAACACAATACAATCTTTCTTAGAATATATGGGAGCGAAACAAAACCCTCTTCCCACACCTGCTCAATGACAGTCACCAAAATAATCTTGCAAGATTTGCATAATTTGCTGCTACTCAAGTTTTAGCAGATCTCCAGGGGAAGATAGTTCTGCCTCTGTGGAACAGCCTCTGAGAACACGTCTGCACGTGCTGCTCTTATATGGACGTGGCAGACATGTTAGAATCTTGAGGACACAGCCACAATGTATCTTAGATATTGCTGTAGGCAGAGGTAGGCGTCTTAACTAGTAGGTTTATGGTTCTAAAACCAGGGTTCTAAAACTGCATGGGCAACTATAAGAGAATGTGAATTTCACATTATCCCCTCCTTTAAAAAAAAAAAAGTTTGATTGGCATATGGTGCACTTCTACACATATATCTATTCAGAGAAGTAAGTTCTACTGTCCTTTGCAATTGTATGCATGGCTTCCTGGGAGTAAGCCCCATTGAACATAGCAGGACTTACTTCTGAGTAAATATGCATAAGAGTGCACTGCTGGTGAGTGGGTTGCAAGTTTGCCCCCTGTACTGCAGGGTTGTTATGAAGGATGTATGTTCAACTCTATGTAATTTCTATAGGCCTCTTTTCTTCCCTGAAGGTATAGTTCTGGGCTTCTAGCCTTGACAGATACAGAAATGGGATACATTTCTCCAGTCTCAACTTTATGAACGTTTATGAACGTTTAAAATGACACTTGGTAGAAACCTGGGCCATAGAAAGGGGGTACAGTCTTTTTTGCCAGGTAGAGTTAGTGAAAAGTACCCTTGCCACCACATTCTGAAACTTTAGGAGAAATGATGGCTGCAGAAGCATCCTCAAATTAAAGAAACAAAAGATTGCTCAGGCATTTTCAGAGAAACGTGAGAGTCTCTGTGTCTTTCAGATCTGCAGATAATAATGATTCATTAGCTGCTGCTTCTCACAATACTTACTTGTCATCCATTTACTCCCTGACTTCAGGGCAGTGGCATAGCTAGGGCATTTTGCACCCGGGAGTACTTAAATTTTTTTACACCCTCCCCCACGGCAATTTGTTTTGGTTTTTTGGCCATAACATTTGACAGAATAGATATATTACACTCCGGGTTTGTTCATCCAATTCAGGGTGGAATTCCACATCCAACGGTATACAGCATAATAGTATAGTTCCTTAAAAGTGCAATTTTGAAAATCGCGATTTGTTCAAAAGAAGTCTTATTTCCAGTTTTTACCTTTTTGGCCATAACTTTTGATAGAATAGAGATATTACACTCCGTTTTTTTCATTGAATTCCGCATCCAACGGTATACAGCATAACCATATTATGCCATAAACTAGCGATTTTCGGAATTTGGGATTCAGTGGTGACACCCCTCTGAGATAGCACCTGGGGTGCTGCGCCCCCACCCCATAGGTAGCTATGCCACTGCTTCAGGGCCACCTGAAGCTATTGGGCTGATCCCAGTGCGCCCTTCATTTCCTGCTTCGATTTGGAGTCAGTTTGGAGAAAGGGGCCACTAAGGAGGTTGGGTCCATCAACAGCAGACTGTGTGTGTGGGGGGCAAATGTCTGTTTGCCGACACTCTCTTCTCCCCACCCACTGCCCAATGAGAAAGGAGTTAGCTTCATGTATGGACTCAGCCCTGTATCCAGTCATCATGTAATGTTATAAGGAGCTAGGATGTACAAGAAAGATACATGTAAGGGAAGCCAGGGGACTGCCCAAGCATTGTGCCTAGTGGGCAGTATCTAGCATGCAGCCTCCTGCATTTCTTCCCCTTTACTAGGCAAACTGGGGGAAACTGACAGTGAGCAGTTGGCACTACCCAAAAGTCTGAACAGAGGGGGAGAGAGAGAGAGAGAGAGAGAGTGCCCTGGAAAAAAGCCCCTCTCCCAGGAGAACAGAAATTCCCCAAATCCTGGCAATTTCCTGAAAAAAAAAAAACAATAGTAAATATTAATGGAACATGATAGTTAGAGGGACATGGTAACTTGCTCTTTCCTGAGTGAACTTGAACCGAGGGGAAGAATAATCAGTAAAAACATAAGGAGTTTTTTTTTTTTAAGGGAGGTTACAAGGGTTTGGAACCACAGGGGGAAGGGGGGGACAATTGCAGGTGAGAGGGAAAAAGTATGGATTCCTTGGCAAAATGAGAAGAGGTGGGTAAGGGTTTAATTACAAAGAGATTGCAACAAGCTGAAAATAAATGAATCCTGATGCAAACTAATGCTATCCAAGTGGCTTGGTGATGGCATGGGCACTCTGCCAGCAGGGCTGGGTCCAGGAGGGGTGGGGTCCAATGCAGGGCATTCATTCCCTTCCCACAGGGCTCCCACTTATCAAGAAAAGCAATTGTGGTGCCACGCACAGCACCTGGAAATTATGATGTCACCACCAACTGCTCCCAGGAGTGCTATTTTGGACAGTTTGGAGGTTCGGCAGGTGGAAGGCCCAAGGTAAAGCTGATCTGCTTGCCCCAGTGACTTACAGTTCCCAGGAATCCCAGCTGCAGCAGCAGGTTGGTCACATTGGCTTAAGGCTGGCCCTGTCTGCCAGCATGCCAGGCCTTCATGGTGTGGCAAAAGCACTATAAAATGCTTGTGACAGAGAGAGTTGGGTATGCCAGTGGGAAGGCTGTAGCCTACCCACTGGCACCGGCATATGCAGGGACGCCTGCTGGTAAGTGCAGTGCAGGGACGGGGAAAGGGTGAAGAGGGGATGTAATGGGTATAAAGAGCAAAAAGAAGGCTAGGCCGTGGCTTGACTCCATTTTGTAAAACATGACTCCATTGTGTGGGAAAGAGCTGAAGCTGCTAAAAAACCAGCTGGTGGCAATCAGCTCACTTCCTAACATAATCAGGAGTGTAAATTCCTATCTGCTTTGTTTCTGCAGAAAGGTGTGAGGTCATAGCGAGGGTCAGGAAGCACAAATTTAA
Organism: Lerista edwardsae; assembly: GCA_029204185.1. Taxonomy (NCBI): domain Eukaryota; kingdom Metazoa; phylum Chordata; class Lepidosauria; order Squamata; family Scincidae; genus Lerista; species Lerista edwardsae. The sequence continues at coordinate 16,420,775 of JAJKFI010000001.1, forward strand.
TCAAGAAGTTTCCATCCAGCTAGTGATGCAATCAAGAAGATTCCACACAGCTGAGAACCATCACTTAGGTTGTGTACCTAACCTTTTCTGACCGTTCTGTGACCTTCGAATGTTCCATCACCCTGTCAGGAGATGGCCGACCTTTATCCTGATTGGATAATTGATTGTGCCAGAGAGGTATAAAGATGCCCAGTTTTGGAGGTACAATAGCAACACCCACCATCAGACCTTCAAGACCATCAGAAATCTTCAAACCGTTAGATCATCTTCTCCATGTTAGCCCAAGATGCCCTAGCCTGGATTTACTGCCTTCTTGGACTTGAGAGCAAGGTGAACCAGCAAGGCTAACCATCTTATTAGAGCCTAGTCAATGTTAGGAGCCTAGTTTCTTTTTTTTTATTTTAAAGTGCATCTCTGTTGGTTCTTTTATGCCTTCCTAGTTTTGTAACTGCTTGTTTTAATAAATTATAGTTAAGCTGTAGACTTCATTTGTGATTAATGGAAACCAGACTAAATTCAGTTTTGCTGCTTTGGCACGCTTACCAATTTAAAGTTTATAACTTGGGATAGATCCCTGTAATTGGGGCTAATTTAGCCTGGGGAGTTTGAAAGTTAAGAGACTGTTCAGTGCTCTTAGAGGCTGTTGCTGTGGTCCTGGGCTGGTAGCAGAGGATGCCTTGTTGCCTTGGATTGTAAGTGCTTAAGGCCACACTCTACTGAATGTTCACACTTCATATGGGCCCTGGGCTGGTCATAGGGCATATGAGCCTGTGAATTACAATGGGGGGGGGGCAGATTGCGCCCAGAGGGTGGTGAGATAAGTGGCACAATCTCACACCATATCCTATCCCCCTTCCCAGGCCTGATCCTCGACACAAATCAATGTGGACTTGCACCAGCTATGTGGGGGTACAGGTCTGAGTTGACCCATTGTGTCTGCTGGGGCTTACCCCAGGGCAAAGGGACAGATGTTCCCTTGCTTTGAGGGTATCTCCAGCAGCTGAGTTTCCCCTATGAGATGCAGCATAGCCCAAACCGGCACCATTGATAAAGTGCTAAAAGGAAAAGGCCACTAGCATCAGCAGAAAATAAAGATGATGTTTAAATAAAACAGACTCACTTGCCAGTTTGTATGTATTTATTTGTAACTGGATCTCAAAAAAAGGAGGGAACAGAGTGTGAAAACGGCACAAGACAACAAGCCTACAGTTCACATATGGGGCAAATGAGGTTGAAGCTTGTCTCCACATCCCACCATGGGGAGAAGTAGAACCCACTTTCAGAGAGTGAAGTATGTAAGAGCTTCACTCTTTTTTTCATGAATGTAACAGCAGTTGTCGCAGGTTCATAACTGAAAATAATTCTGGTATCTATGGTCTTGCTCTTGTCTCACTCTGTTCTAAGCTGTGCATTTCCCAAACATTTTGTAAAATTGTCTTCTATTTTTGTTTCAGCTAAAGATTATGTTGCAACTGGTTGGCTGATAATAGCCTTACTCGTGAGCGCTTGTGAGAGCCTCTTTCTCAGAATTTTAATGTGCCCATTTTATTCCTCAGAAAACCAGATTAGCTTCAATGAACCAAGTATTTGCTTAAGGGCACAATCCTAACCTGGAGTTAGGTTGGCACAAGTCACTTGTGCCAGATCAGGAGTGTTGCAAATGTTCCATAAAGCACACTTGGACCACTCTCTGAGTCACAAAGGATGGCACATGTCCCTGTGCTGGCCTCCCTGATTCCGAGAGTGGTGCAAACGTACTTTACTGCATGTTTGCTACACTCCTGGGCTGGCACATGTTACTTGTGCCGGCCTAACTCCAGGTTAGGATTGCACCCTCAGTTTGAGGCAGCTTCATATATAGACTCTCAGTCTAAACTGTGGATGAGTTATTCAGAGTGTGTAGTTCTTTTCATCTTTGATCCCTCAAGTAGAAAAACCACTTAAGGATAATTTGGGATGGACAAACAGTTGGGAAGGAGAGGGTTAAATAGCCCCTTTCCCTTCCTTGTCTTTTCTGCCTGGAGTCAGCAATAGCCACTTTACCCAAGAAGGGAGTCCTTTAGGAGAACTCTCACTATCAGAACTACATGGAACATATAGTTCTACCTTGTAAATCAACACCCCATGATTAAATTCCTGATTGCCATCTTGGTACATCTACTCTTGTTTCTGGGAATGGGTACAAAATCCTTTCCTCTTCAGATCTCACAGCAAAAGCCATGACTTGGAGGCGTGAGTTATCTTTCCTTTTTTCTTTTGAACGGACATGACGCAAGAGATCCATGACAAGGTTGCCTGTCCTTTTTAAGCAGCTGGAGAGGGTTCCAATTTTTCTTGGAACCACAATGCCAAGGCACAAGGTATGTAATCCTTCCCCCTGTTTGGTTTCCCTGATCTAAATCGTGCCTCCCTTCCCATAAAAGCAGCTCTCCATCCCACTTGGGGGGAAAAAAAATACAGACAATGCAAAATGGCCGCCTCTCAATTTTACGGGAGATATTTACATTGGCAAAACTGCCCCATTCCCCAACTCTGTTTCCATTTGTACTGGAGTTCCCTGAAGCTACTGTATATTTTAAAAAAATCCACCACCCCGTGGAAGTCACACGTTTCTTACACTTCAAGTGTTTTGGCCCTTTGACTATTAAAGGAGAGCTGAAAATCATGAGGCAGAGGGTTGACTTTTTTTTTTATTAATTTAAAATTTGTTTATGCTGCCTTTCCAATGTCAGAGCAAATGCCCAAGGCGGCTTACAATTCAGATTAAAATATACAATATATAAACACGATAAATAAAACCATAATAAAGGAACATAACCAATTGGAGGAGGGCAACTGTTTATAATGGAAGGATTGCTACAGGGGGCAGACAAACGACACATGACACAAACGCAAGGCGGAACAAAAATGTTTTGAGCCCTCACCAAAAGACCATGAGGGCGGGGGCAGTTTTTAGTTCCCCTGGTAGGGAATTCCATAGCCAGGGCTAGCTCTGGGAGTGGCGGGGCCCAATGCAGGGCATTTCTGTGGGGCCCCCCACCCACCTCAAGGGACCCCCTCTCATCAAGAAAAGTGCTTGTGGTGATCTGCACGGCATCTAGAAATAGTTGGTGGTGATAGGATGACATGATTGCCAACTGCTTCCAGGAGGCCTATTTGGGGCAGGTAAGGGGCAGGTGGGAGGGCCCAAGTTAAAGCTGCTCTACCTGCCCCACTGACTGACAGTCCATAGAGATCCCGGCTGCAGCAGCAGGCAATATGCTCTCTGCCCTGATGTGGGCCCCCCACAAAGTGTGGGGCCCAATGTGATGACATTGGTCACATTGGTTTAAGGCTGGCCCTGTCCATAGCTTAGGTGCAACTACAGAGAAGGCTTGCCCCCGTGACGCCTTCCCTCTAACTGGGATAAAAGCAGCACTTGAAGCAGAGCCTCCTCAGAAGACCTAAGAGAGGGCCAGAATGTATGAAAGAAGGCAGTCCATCAAATAACCTGGACCCAAACTGTGAAGGGCTTTAACAGACATTAGAAGCATGAGCGAAATGTTAAGATGTGGATTATTTTAGAGTTTGCTAATCAAGTAACTTCTTTCCAGTGATTTGTTTTAATGACAGGCAACACATGTACTGTACTGTACATGTTAACCGTTGTTGCGGTGAGACCAGCTTGTTATCACCATAGCAACAATCAAACTGAATGTATATTTTTGATATGACTTATCTGGTTTAGGGATGGGCTCCTGCAAGGAAGTTAGAGCACACTTCCTTCTCAACGGCTTCACTCAGGGGCTGCAGCTGGAGAATACAAAGGGTAGTCAACCAGGGGTACACAACCGAGCACCACTTGAAGAGTCAGTTGGAGTCATATGGGACATTCTGTTGCTAGGTTAGGTCAGCAAGAAGCAGCATTATTGGTAAAAGTTCAGGAAATGGAACTAGTCTAGTAGCTGTGTCAGGGAGCGTGAGAAAGTTAAATGCACTTCCAAATTTTTTGGGTCTAATGAAGTCTTTCTTAAATAAGAATCCTTATTTAAGGATTCTTTTTCTTGCTATAAAACATTTTATACATTTCGAAGAACGCAAAAATATGTGGAATTTTCTAGTGCAGTGCTCTTCGAATGGTGGGTCGCGACCCACCATATAGCACGAAAGAAGGGCTATTTTTAGGTAAGGGGAGGTGGCCCCAGGAAGCGTTGCCCAGTGGCATCGCAATTGCTGCAGCGCCTTGGGCATTACGGGGCATGTGCCCTATCTTGGGAGGGTCCTAAGGAGCTTCACAACGGAACTGTTTTCAGCATCTGGGAGTCCCATGGAGGTGGCTCTGGGCCTCCCCAACACTTCTGGACCCCCCAGGACCCCTCCCAAGGTAGGGCACACACTCCTCAATGCCCATGGCGTTGCGATCACTGCGGCACCACTGCGTCCTCCCCTAACCCCTGCTTCACCCCCTCAAGCACTAGTGGGGCTTCAAACTCTGAGTAGGATTTTGAAGGCTGCTGTTCTAGTGGAAAACGAAGGTATTTGCAAGCATGAATGTTAACATCTCTATATATATAAAAACGGACGTGGGTATGTGTGTGTGTATGTATGTGGGTGTGTATGTATGTTATGCATAGGCTCCGCAGCGCCTGGCCCGATCCGCACGAAACTTGCCAGGAATACACCTTGCGGCCTGGCGAAGAACACTGCGGGGGTCAGACCCCCCTAGAGCCCCCGGGGGTGGGGGTACGGGGGGGTCCCAATGTGACAATGGTCAAAAACGGCCAAACTTGGAGTCAAATCCACAGTTTTCGGAGTCGCTGAGATGAGCGGCGACGTTCCCAACGCAGTTGAAGTCTGGGTTTGCCCCCCCCGACATGGGGGGCAAGAAGGGATGCGAAACACAGCGTCCGCCATGCCCTGCTGGAACGCCTGGACCGATTGGCACCAAACCCGGCATACAGAAGCCCAGCAGCCTGGCCACAAACACTGCGGGGGTCAGGCCCCCCTACCGCCCCCAGGGGTGGGGGTACGTGGGGGTCCCCGCATGAAAATGGTTGAAAATGGCCAATATCGGTGTCAAATCCATAGTTTCCAGGGTCGCCGGGATGAGTGGCGACGCTCCCGACGCTGTGCAAGTTCAGGTTCACCCCCCTCGGCGTGGGGGGGCAGGAAGGGGTGCGAAACACAACCTCCGCCATGCCCTGCTGGAACGCCTGGACCGATTGGCACCAAACTCGGCATGCAGAAGCCCAGCAGCCTGGCCACAAACACTGCGGGGGTCAGGCCCCCCTACCGCCCCCAGGGGTGGGGGTACGTGGGGGTCCCCGCGTGAAAATGGTCGAAAATGGCCGAAATCGGCGTCGACTCCATAGTTTTAGGGGTTGCCAGGACGAGTGGCGATGCTCCCGACGCTGTGCAAGTTCAGGTTCACCCCCCCTCGGCGTGGGGGGCGGGAAGGGGTGCGAGACACAACATCTGCCGTGCCCTGCTGGAACGCCTGGACCGAGCGACACGACACTTGGCATGCAGACACCTTGTGGCCTGACGACAAACATTGCGGGGGTCAGACCCCCCTAGTGCCCCAGGGGTGTGTGCGGGGAGGCCCAAGTGAAAATGGTCGAACACGGCCAAAATCGGCATCGAATCCATAGTTTCCGGGGTTGCCGGAGTGAGCAGCGATGCTCCTGACACCGTCAGAGTCCGGGTTCACACCCCCTCGGCGTGGGGTGCGAAAAGGGGTGCAAGACACAATATCTGCCTTGCCCTGCTGCAACGCCTGGAGCGATGTGCACCAAACTCGGCATGCGCGTGCCTTCCAGCCTGGCAACAGACACTCTGGGGGTCTGGCCCCCCTAGTACCCTGGGGGGGGGCCCAGGGCCCCCACGTGAAAATGGTTAAAAATAGACGAGATCGTCCTCGGTTCTGTAGTTTCTGGGCTCACCGAGGCGAACAGCAACGCTGTGGGAGTTCGGGTCCGCACCCCCCAATGTGGGGACGGGAAGGGGTGAGATAGGGGATGTCCACCATGCCCCACTGTGACGCCTGGAGCAATTGGCGCCAGACTCGGCATACGTATGCCTTGCGGCCTGGCGCCACACACTGTGGGGGTCAGCCCCCCCCATGCCCCCGGGGGTGGGGGTGCGCAGGGGGCCCCAGGTGCAAATGGTCGAAAATGCCCGAAATTGGGAGATGGGTCAGGGATGTGAGATATAAACACCCGGGCGAAGCCGGGTACATAAAAGCTAGTATACTATACAAACAGAACTGATCGTGAGGAAGTATGTTACACTAAGTAAAAAAAGAAGTAAAAATAAAAGACAAATATCACAAAAATAGTTAAGTTGGTGGAATCAATTAATAGATGAATTCAATGATCTCTTAAAATTAAGCTATAAGAATTTCAACAGCCTACACACATAACAGTTATATTACAAAAGAGTTGACAGGTCAATGGCCCAATCTTATCCTTCCCTGTTGGTGCAGCTGCACTGAAAGTAAGTGTGCTGTATCAATTGGGGAGCAGGGGAATCAAAAGGCTTTGGAAGGAAAGGGGATTAGAGCCCAATTCTGAGCTCTGCTGTGCCAGTGGTTTTTGCGAACTGCTGGTGCTGGCTGTTGCAAATGTGCAGTAAAGTGTGTTTGCGGCTCCCAGCAATGAGAGAGCACCGGCCTGGGCCAGCGCCAGTCAACACTGGGCCTTAGCACCAGAAAGACATCACAAAGAAATGCCGGCACAGGGCCGATCACGGGCCTCCTTGACTCTGTGCCTGCTCAATAGTGGATGCCGAGGAGACCCATTGCCGCTGGCTGCAGTCCATTGGATCCAGCAGTCGCCATTTTTGGTACTGCGGGAGATGTGGGCATAAGGAACCATAGAGTTGAGCTGTCTAAGTCCTTTACTCCTCTGTAAGCATCTTGCTCTGCAATGGGTGACCTGCACCACCACTTCAGTTGGTGCAGGGCAGAGGAGAGAAAGATGGTGGGGAGATTTGAAAAAGAGGGGATAGGATCCAGTGCATGCTGTTGCCACTGGATTGAACCTTCTTCTCCTCAGCCTCCCCATCCCATTTCCCCACCCTGCCCAGGGTTGTCCTCTCCCCGCCCCTGCTGCTACCTTTCCTTCTCCAGTGGGTCCAGGCATGTTTCCTGATGGGTGGGGAGCATTGCCACCTCTTGCGGCAGCACTAACAAAATAGCCACTAATGGAGCACTGTATGCTCAATCGGCAGTGTTTTTATGATAGTGGAACTCTGTTCCATGGTTGTAAATGGCTGTGAACAACATTGTAATCCCAGATAGAACTGGGCTGCAAAACAAGTAACCACAGCAATTGAATTTAACATTGTAAAAAGGATTAACACTTTGCAAATGTTCTAGAGATATATGAACAGCTTATACTTCCCCATGATTGGAGAAATGGTACATCAGTTAGGGCAGTGGTCCTCAAACTTTTTAAATCGGGACTCACTTGTAGCTCACTGGAAGTGATGTCATTAATTTTGAAGTGATGTCATGGCAGGAAGTGACATAATCAAGGAGGAAGTTCTGTCATTGTAACATAATAAAATGACACTTAACTCCTGAAATGCAAATTGGCATTCTTGGACTGCAGCAATTATACAACCATGAAACATCCCTGACAGAAAGCAAGATTAGGACAAAATATTATGTAAAAGCACTGAATTAAATTTTTAAAAAAACCCTCATTTGAAAATTCAAACTGTTAACATTCACAAAAGGAATATATCAAGAATAAGGTCTACAGCATCCAAGATGACTGCTTCCAGCTCTCTGCGACCCACCTGACATCAGGTCGCGACCCACCAAGTGGATCCTGACCCAAAGTTTGAACACTGACTTAGGGTATTCAGAAGCAATATCTTTGTCCCAAAATAATTATGCTGGATTGTTATACCCTTCATAACTTCTGCTAGATTCTTCATAACTTCTGTTTTGTGTTTCAGCAGTCTGCAAATAAATTTTTATTTAGATATTCTCTGTTTTGTCCCCCATATTCTTGTGTGCAGTAATTAATACAGTAATTAATACAATGAATTTATAATTCATTAGTACTTTCAGGGTGCAATCCTACCCTGGAGTTAGGTCAGCACAGTTTGGCCAGCAAAGTTTGGCTGGCACAAGGGCCATGGTAAAGCGTGTTTCGACCACTCTCGGAACCAGGAAGAATGGCGCACATCTGCCCTTACTCCAAAAGTTGTCCAAACATGCTTTATGGTGTCCCTTGTGCCGGCCAAACTTTGCTGCACTATTTGTGCTGGCCTAATTCCAGGTTAGGACTGCGCCCTCAGGTAATGTGTACATTAGCAATCTACAGAAGTTAAAAGCCATTATATCTGTTCATGGCTACATGGTATAAATGTAAGATTGTTTCCTGAGATTTCCTTTGGTGAGTCAAGAACATTCAGAGCGCAATCCTAAACTGGAGTTAAGCCAGTTTAAACTAAGCCAGCAAAGTTTGGCCCTTGTGGTCACCATAAAGCATGTTTGGACCACTCTCGGAGTCAGGGAGGATGGTGCACATAGGATGCTGGCCTAACTCATCTTAGGCTTGTGCTCTCAGTTCCATGTGAGCACTTTCTATGGGGTGGGAATGGCAGGCCACTCCACTCATACACAAAGACAGTCTTCTGTAGCCAACAAGCTGATAAAGAAGTCTAGTGCCAGCAAGTGCCTAATTTTATGATTTAGCTTCAAGGTCTGGCATGTGCTTCTGAGGCAGCTTCCAGGGCCTGACCTAATGAACTCTTGCTAGATGAGGCAATTGAAACAGCCTGTGGATTGTAACCTAGTAACCTGCCAGAACAGACACACCCTCTTTGAATGTGCATATCAAGAAGGTGCCAAGGGAAAATGCAAAGGCCAACAAATGACATAAACAAGAAGAGACATATGGCCAAAAGGTGGTTATGAGGAAAGGTGTGTGTGGCACATAAAAGTAACCACCCTATAAATCACACACCCTTTATCAAAGCTGCATCGTCTGCCATGGTCTCCTGGGGCCGGGATCATCCCATGGTAGGAGCGCCATATCAAAAGGGTGGTTGGAGCTCATTTGTGCAGTCAGTGCAGGGGAGGGAGGCAAATTAAAGACTTACCAAACCAGTAGTTGGTGCAAAGAGTTCTTAACTTTATTGCAGGGAATTTGTACACACAGCAGGCCCTCTTGTGGATCCTGTCTCCTAAGGGTTGGCCTCTCCAACTTCTTATCCATCTTGTGCAGGGCACTTCCCTGCTCTATACTCACTCGCCCATAGACGGCGTTAAGTGACTGGCCTCAACTTGCGATTAATGGGCTCTGCCCCCTCAGGGCCAATACCAGCTGCCTCCATGGTCTTCCTTGAGTGGGATTATGGTTGAATGGGAGGTTCTTTCTTGAGAAGGTCTGGACCATGGGTTGCTGGTGGAGTGTTTCCCACATAAGCGGGGTGGAGATCCCAAAGGGTTGCCAGGCCTGGGAAACCAAGGATTCAGGAACAGTAGAGCATCTGGCCTGATAGTGGCCCACAGTGTGCCAGAGGTAGCCTAATCCTTGCTTCTCCACCTGCCCTGTCTACCTGGGGCGCACTCCCTTATGAGTTGCTCTTCCTAGCCCATTTTCTCTCTGTAGCACTCAGGTGTGCTCCCTTAGCAGGCGAACTGCCATCAGAGTCCAACCCTACGTTGTGCTGGAATGGTGAGGCTGGTGGGCCTGTGCCCTATCCAGCACACCTTAGGTGCCCTGGGGAGCCTCCCCGGGGCAAGAGCACATTTACCTCCCCATAACCTCCCCATAGGGCTCCTTGGATCTGTTCCTTCTAGATAGCAGGCGCAGAGCTGAGGAAGCTGTGCGGCCCAAATCAGGGCCATGTGGCCTGGGGTCAGAGCTTTGGATGTGGCCCACCGGCTGCATCCAAACCTGTCCCCTCCCCAGGCCAGCATGCCTACTGGTCCGCCCACCCACCCACCCACCCTCCTCTCAGAACCACCCTTGTGCCAGCCAAGTTTGGCCGGCGCCAAGCGCGGCGTGGCCTTGTGCCAGCATCCTTGGGCCGACGTTACTACTAGTGTTGGCCCAAGAGCCGTAGCTCCAACATGGGGGTGCTGGTCAGTGCCCCTGTGTTGTTGCTAGTGACCCATTGTGACACACAAGCATGTTGTGTGTCAAATGGAGGGCCTTGGATTGTCCCTCAGTGTGGACTAGGTGGGTGTCCAGCAGCCAGGCTCAGCTGTCCCAACAGGACCACCTCCTTTTGCCACTTGTCAGGTTCTGGTCAGGTTCTACCAAGCTTGTGACACTATCCATAATTTCTACAGCATAGCGCGTTCCAAAAGAATTCCTTTACTGTATTTGCAAAATAAATCCAAAACCAGAACAGTGGTAGAGCAAGAATGGCAATAGGAGTTGGATGATTGGGCCTTGTCTCAAAGCCCATCCCTATCAGGAGACCCACCTGATGAGGTCAACCCCCTGAGCCCCTTAACACTGGTGTTAACAGTGGCACAAATCTATGGGAGTTACTAGGGTTGGGCAGAGGCACTGTGACATCACTTCCAGGTTTGGAGGAGAGCGGCGATGGCTTCATTATGTGGCTGGCACCCCCTGTTCCTTCTCCAGCAATTTCCGGGCCAACCTTCAGCTTCTGCCAAGCTGCTGCAGCCAAGCACTGCCAAGCATGCATAGCACTGTGCTTGGAGGTTTGCAGAGGCTCAGTGGAAGCCAAGAGACAGCCAGGAAGCTGCTGTTCAGTGGCTTCAAAAGGCACCCAGGGCACATGCCCTACTTGCCATACTAGTCCAGCGCACTTACCATATCAAATCAAAAGAATTCAAACGAAAGCCCTCTCAACTGGATTCGACAGTACTAGGTGTGCATATTGCC
>JAJKFI010000001.1:16435874-16454494 GCA_029204185.1 Lerista edwardsae
TCTCTCTCTCTCTCTCTCTCTCTCTCTCTCTCTCTCTCTCTCTCTCTCTCTCCTGTGACTGTGTGGTTCTTCAGACAAAGTGGGTTGGATAAGTTCAACTTCAGTTCAAAGAAGAGAACATTCTGTTCTCTGCACAACAGGCAGGACTGCTGTAAAACAAGATCAACAACATGAGCTCAGCAGCAGCAGCAGCAGCAACAGCAGCAGCAGCAGCCCCACAATAGAAACAATCTCAGTCCATGAGCGAGTCAAAGGATTGCTCCATCTCTATTAGAACAATCCGCACAGGGGTGTGCAGGGGTGTGAGATCAAGGTCAGCAAATTAGCTGACTTTCTGCCCTAGCAGCTGAATTGTTCTCCACTTGAAAGGGTTCCCTCTTCTTCCCTCAATTTAATTACAGCTAAGGCAGACCCAAGGAAACAACAGCCCCTCTCCATCACAACATCTTCTCATGTGCTTTTCTCTCTTTTTCACAGAGGTTGATTAACACATTTTAATGTTTTTGTGTCCCTGATCCGGTGGATGCTGGTTGCACAAATACCTTTTGCTGTCTTCGTAACAAAGTGGAGTCTGACCGTGTTTCCTCCGAAGCCTCCTCTGTGCAACGAAACACATGAACTCCCACCTTTTAACCTTGATTGTTCAGAATGGGCAGCGATGAATTGTTCACACGCTTGCATGACATCGGCAAAGGTTATGCGCAACGTTAACCTTTTTTTAATGACATGTATCTTGAGACAGGTGCCTTAAGATGCATCAGGTGTCACATGGAGGCAGGCTAATACATTTCCTTCTGCCACACTAGAGTTGCACAGAATGCACAGCTTCAGAGCGCAAGCCTATACTTGCGTTGCGCCGGCGCAGTGCTCTTGATTTGGACCAGTGTTGTCGCAAATGTGCCATCAGGCATGCCTGCACTGTGGAATCGGGTGCTAGACTGGCACAAGCAGCAGCGCCGGCACACGGTGTGCCAGGAGCATAACGGGGCAGCACAGTGGGCAGCAACAGGGGGGTGGAGAACCACGGCCGTTGTGCCGTATCCTAATTGGGGCACTGGGCGGTCCCAGTTCGGGCCACTGCTGGCCACATTGGCCTGTGCCTGCAAATCTGCAGGCGCAGATCCAAGCAACCCCATAGGGCTGGCTGGGGCTTACCTGGGGGCAAGGGGAAAATATCCTCTCGCCAGTGATGTCATTCAGGGGGAACGGACCAGAATGGGCGTTCCGGATCCTAACGGGCTCCGTGGCTGGTTCCGGGTTCCCGACAAGTGCCAATCAAAAGTGAGTTCCTTTTCCTAAATCATTTGAATGACACCACTGCCTGTCACCCTGCACTGAGCTGCCGCCTCCTTAGGATGGGCTTAGGATGCAGGCCTGCTGCACTGGCCTTGCTACGCTGGTGCTGCGTAGGATTGGGCTGTCAGTGTGAAGCAGTGTGTAGCCCTTCATGTGTGTAGCCCTTCATGTGTGTTGATTCTGTGTATGTAAAGGATCAATTGTTAGGCTGCTAACAGGAAACAGCATGATGATCCCAGACAAGGGGCTTTTGCCATATCTCTGCACTGGTGTTCTGTGACTGGCCAAAGTTTGTTTAGTTGTGTGTATTCCATATGTTCACACAACTAAACCCACAAGTGTGCTGTATGACAACATATGCAGGTGTTTAGTGTTATTTCCAACAACAAAATTCCTTCCAAGTAGGAAGTAGGAATTTTGTAGCCTGTCAAGCAACGTGTTAGATTTGTGTCTTTTAAAAAGAAAACAGTAAAAGCAAATGCGGGGAGGATATTGAAACAGTGAAAGGATTGTGGCAGCCTCCTCTGGAACCATTTATGCAAATCATAATGAGCCACTGCTCCAGCAGCCACCAGCTTCAGTTTGTGGTGGAAGCATCGAAAACTGAAGCTCTGACAGCCTCTTCCTCATTATCTCATCCATCTTTTCTGTCATTACTGATAATGCAAATCTGGATACGTGCAACACAAACAGGGTACTGGGTAGACTGAGGAATGCAAACATTCCAGTAAATAAGAGATAGGAGAACATTTTTTTTGTACAACAATAAGATTTTTTTCCCCAAAACTGCAGCTTGATGACATCACCAGGACGTGCACTCAGAGCCTTGTCAATCACAGTCATGACCAGTTTAGACAATGCTACTAAGAAGGAGCCCTATAAATATCCAGCTCTGCCTTTTCTGGCCCACATGGACTTGTGCCTGCAAAAGCACATTTTCACACATCACAAAATCACACATTTGAGTAGACCCATTCTGGCAGTGAAGGCCATGCATCATTTTCTCCCCCAGTGTCACATTACACACTGGGCTTAAAAAGAAGGAAGGATCCCTTGTGGCTTTTCCTAGCCATTAAAAGTAGAGGGATGCTACTGGTTTGAGGCTAGTGTGAGCACTGCACTTAAGAGTAAAATCCAATTTTTATAGAAAAGCACCTTCCGAAAGGTCTCTTCCATGTTTCATACACTTTGTAATCAAATTGAAACCCTACATGCAAAATATATGAACGATGTTGTCTGCAGAGTCAGCAAGAAAAGTGTCACGGTCACATCGGCAGATGACAATTTAGCCGGAAGGCTGAAGCACCCTGGATTTGCCACACAGAGCAGTTCTGACAGATGACTCTTTGCCATTGCGGTGGCAACAGCGAGGACATGTTTATTGCGGTCACTGCTGCAGAACAGCCTCTTAAAGCCAATGTAGGGGGGATGCCCTGTTTCCTCTCCCCATTTTTGATCTAATTTTCTGTAGTTTTGGAAGCTTCCACCTCCCCAGGGGCTTCTACGCAGGGTCACCCGTTTCAGAGTTGCTGGAAAATTATCCTGCTGCATTCAGAAGTTTATCTGGATGAAATGCCATTATTGGAGTCAGGACGGAGTGGTGGTTTGGGTCTTAGACCTAGAAGATCCAGGTTCAAGTCCCCTCTTAGCCACGAAGCTTGTTCTTACATCTAACAGCAGCAATTTTCAACCTTTTTCATCTCATGACACACTGAGAAGGCTCGAAGATTGTCAAGGCACTATCAAGGCATTGTTTTGACAACTGACAAAGCACTGCTGCTCTGCTGGTCAGGGGCCCACATCCCCCAATGGCCCTACTAATATATGACCCTCCCCCAAACTCCTGCAGCACATCTGAAGACCATTCACGGCGCACCAATGTGCCACAGCATAGTGGTTGAAAATAGCTGTCTGAACAGGAAGAACATTTGTGTGTTCTTCACAGGACTGCATCAAACCTTTGCAGCTCATTTGGCATCAATTCCTATCGTTTTCATGCATTCGTCACACTTTTCATCTGAACTCTCTATATTTAAAAGTGTCACACTCTTTCCCTTACTGTCATCTGTCTCCACCAGCTCTTGCAACTCCACAGGGAGGCTTTGATCAGTGTAAGATGGGGCGGGGGGGGGGGGTCTTCCCCAACCACCCTCCATGTTTGCTTCCTCATGTGAATGGATTAACTTCTACATGCATACTGTCACTGCATTAGTATCCAATTATTCATAATTAATCTCGGGATGTATCCATGTTTTTATTTCAGCTTCAAAGGAACCATTTGAAAGGGGGTTTCTTTTCCTCTTTTCTTCATGCATTGGCAATATGTAGCCCTGGCTGTGGGGATTTTTGTTTTCCAGAAGTACAGGGCTTTCCTAATACTGGTGTGCTGGTGGCAAACACTTATTGTGATCTAGCTGAAGTTTATCATTAAGCCCTGCTAATTTCAGCAGGAGAGAGTTGATCAGTGGGAGTTATAATTGCTTTCGTTTGGCTGGACCGTTCCCCACAGTGAAAACTCGAAGAAAACATTCTTCCTTAGGCCACCCTGGATTCTCTTTTTCTCCACACACCATGCCAATATTTATCCAGTCTCAATATTGGTTTCTGTGTCCTTTGTGAGTGTGAAGAAAAAGGAATTTACTAGGAGTTTGGCAATTCTCAGAATGAGCACACACAGCAACGTCGGCGAGAGGGATAACTGATTTCTCCAGGAGGAAATTGCTCCGTCTTGGTCCTGCCTGTCCATGTTATGTGACCCTAACCCAGTAGGGTCCTGTCGTGATAGACTCAGGTGAGTCCTGAGGAGGGAGGGCACCAACAGGCAGGACTGACTGGGGCTGACCAACTCCTGCCTGCCTGCCTGCCTCTTGTCAAAGACACCCCAGCATTTTTCTGGGTTGCACCTTGTCTTTGTCTCGTGGAGACTGGGAGACCAATTGCTTTTTTCCATTAAAGAAATAGTAGGTTTGTTTAATAAAAACAAAGGGAAAAGTTTTATTGGATGTAAAAATGAGACAAGAGAAAAAGTCAAACAGTCCAATTCTATAGCTGCGAACAAGAGGCAACGTGCCAAAACAGAAAAATAGGTTCTGACCAGTAATGGCATCTAAATGATTTAGCAACAGGTACTCACTTTTGATTGGCACTTGTGTCAGGGCCCGCCCACCGCAAGTGAGGTCATAGCCGGACCCCAGGAACCGCCCCCAGGAATCACCGCACCTCCTCAGTAGGCTGCGCAGCGGCCCAGGAGAAGGCCCGGGAGTCCCGGGCCTTCTCTGGGGCCACCGCACAGGATACCGATTCCCCCCCAGCAACTGCCGCGCCTCCTCAGGAGGGAGCCCCAGGCAGCCTACCTGCTCACGCTGTTGCTGCCGTCGGTCTCCCTCGTTCCGCTGCCTGCCTGCCTGCTTGCCTGGCTCTGAGCACGTGCAGGCAACTCAAACGTGCAGGCAATTCAAACGTTGCAGGGGGCGGGGCGGAGTGCCGATGGAGTCGACAAGTGGGTGGGCGAATGGGCGGGGCCAGCCCTAATCCTAGGAACGGGTACGCGTGTACCCCTACATACCCGCTACATGACATGTCTGTTCTGACTAAAATGCCCCCTACCTGGGAGAGTCCATTGACAGAAATGCCGCACTCTTGACTCTTTGGCTCAAGTGGAAATGACAGCTTTGGAATTAACCCTACCCTGGCTGAGCGACATTGCTCTTGCTGGGCATCTCACAACCTAGCCCAGCTAATCAATTATTGTTTAACTCATTTGGGGAAATTATCCCCCCAAGCTCCAAAAGGCTGGTTTGACATTCACATTTCCCACTCCTGAATTTGGTGAGTGGATGGGACCAATGACTAGGCATGAGCTTACCCAGCAGGGATAAGAGGCCCAATCCTATCCCACTTGCTAGCGCTGATGCCGCCATGCCAATGAGGAGTGTGCGGCATCCTGCAGTGGGAGGGGGAGTCATAGAGGCCTGCTTAAGATAGGCAAATTTGACCTTTGTTCCTTTACCTCAGGGCTGCATTGGCGCTGGAAAGTTGGAAAGGACTGGGCCCAAAGGCAGGTTTGGATCAAGATTATTGTTTCCTTGGTGATACAAAACAGTGATGGAACTTCAGTATACATTGCGGGGGGGGGGAGAAGGCTCTGTGTGGGACATGACCCACAGCTCTGGACATGAGCTGTTCTCTCAGCACTCCTGGGGTGGGGTGACATCACTGCGCCCCCAGCATGGCCGCCTCGCCCCCTTGCATCACCTGGGCACACCTCCCTGTGCCTGGAATTGCTCCATTAAGGAGTGATCTGAGGGAAGGGAGGGCAGCGGGCGTGAAAAGCACAGGGGTTTTCCATGCTGCTGCACCCTGCTGCAGCCAGTGCCCGCCACACTTGCCCCCCCCGCAGCATTCTCCCTCTGCCTGGATAATTTGATAGGCTGATGGGCTTCATTGTAAACAGAGTGCTGTCATTTAGGGAAAAGCGGGTGGGTTCCTCAAGAGAGGAGTGTTTGTTTATGACAGTGCACAACATTGGGATTGAGGTACATTATAGAGCCCAAGAAATGCTTATAAAAGACAAAAAAAATTGCCTGGAAAAATAAAATAAAAAATGTAACTTCTCTGGTGAAACAACATTTGGCATGTTTCTGAGTTCTATACCGCAGCTTGTACTAAGTGCAGAAATAAAGTCATCGCCAGGAAAATCAGTTCACAGATACAAATACAAATGTTGAGCTTCTCCAAGCCCTGCAGCCCCCAACAGCCTGTGCTCGGTTCCCTGCCACCAACCCAGGCACACGCCACGAGGGTGATGGATTGTGGGGGAAGGTCTAAAGTTCACAGGACAAAGGCACTTCACATGTACATTATGGGACGCGATGGATTTTTCCACATATAGTCCTGAACCTGAACAAGTCGTGTTTCTGTTGTTGTTTCCAAGCAGGAAATGTTATTGTTTGTGACAGCTAAAAATAAATGATACCACGTGACCACTGCACAGTGTTGGAAAATGGATTGATAATGGAAAATGGGATTCTTGGCATGCAAGACTCAATCTATGAAATGCTATACTTCCCCCCCTCCCCGTCTGGATTACATTAAAATCATCAGGTTCGTGCAAAGCAACGGCAACAACCCAAACTTATGGAAGGATCAATAGACAAAACAAAGGATTTGAGAATTCACAGGCAGAGTACTTTTTTAAACGACTCCTGAGGGTTTTAAGCAGAGTCATGAATTTGCATATTCCTTGGTGGGGAAAAAAGGGCATTAAAGGATTTGGTTTTTGTAATACTAATGTTATAGAAATAATTAACACAATCTTTTTTCTTTACACAAATTCAGAAGTTGCCTTAAAAACGCAATAGAATTCAAAAAGCAGTTCCATCCAGGCCTAATCTTACGTTGCTTGGTCATTCTTTTTGGGAAAATATGATATGACAAGCTTGTCCTCCAAGATCTGAATGGGGGCTCTTCTTTGTGTGCCCCCACTTCAAGAAGCAAGGGGGCAATAAGTGGAAAAACTTTCTCGGTGGTGGCTCCCCAAAAGTGGAATTCCCACCCAGGTGACTTAAGATCAGCCTCCCACCCCCCACCCCCAGACACTTTCCAAAGGGGCTTGAAAACTTTTTCAATTTCAAATAGCTTTTGGTAGTGGGCAGGATCAGGTGGATGTTTCTGATAGTTGAGGATTTTGGGGGACCTGCTGGACTTTTTGATTTGACCTCTGTTTGATTGATATTTTAATCTGCAGTTTTTGGCCACCCTGACTTTTAAGTATTTTTTTAATGCATGCTTTATTATGCTTCATTGCACATTTAACCTTGTAAACCACTTTGAGCACCAGGCTCTTAGGCTGGGGAAAGGTGGTATATAAATCTTCTAAATAAATAAATAAATACATTGTAATTACAAATCTAGCTGTGGATAGCTTGGAAACATGTAGGACACAGCCACCAATTTCTGGCCACCTGCCACCAAAGTTGCAAGTTGCAACCGACCACCAAAATCCTAACCCCTTTCCCCTATCTTTTTCTAGCCAGCTCCTGAGCGGAGAACAATTTCTTTTTCTCTGGCTAAATTTGAAACTACCTCCAAGAACCTACCTCTTGGCCTACACCCCCTACTCAAACCAGGCCCAGCAATTTTACAACCTCCTCCCATGTTTCAGATGGTGTGAATTGACCCATCTCAGTGGCCATGATTCATTCCCTATTGATGCACAAGCCAGATGCTTGTGAACAGCCAATCACCAGTGAGTGAGCTCAAGCAGGAAGACAAGTGAGCAGAACTGTAAGACTTCCTCCATTTGCCAGGGCAAAGCCATTGCTTAGCAGCATCCCAAGCTCCTGTTTCTGTAAGATTAGAGCTGAAGCTGATCCCTCGGATGAGGTTGTTACAGACAATCAACATATGCTGGTGAAAGGGAATATTTTGAGCATTAAGGGTTTTTCCCCTCCACAACAGAAGTGACAAATGGAGATGACATTTCAGTGAATTAAAACAATCGGTAACCAATGGGACTAGTCACCATTTTAGGACTAGGAATAGAAGTCTTTGAAGATCCGTTGCTTAAGAAAGAATAATTAAATGGTGCATGAGTGAATTAGCCAACTTATTAGCTAATAAGGCTTGTGTGGAATATGCGGTACAATGTGAATATATGACTTAGCCATGCTTGGTGGTGGATGTCTTGTCCAAACCTAGAGTCTTTTGTCTGCATGCAACTTGCATTGCTCATGCCTGGTCCCACGGTGGAGTACATTATTCATGTGTTCCTAGTTGGAGCTTATTTCAGTTCCGTGTACTTGTATGAGAAGCACCTCATAACTGGAAAGCAAAGTGTTTTTAAACATGTGCATACACTTCATTGGGGTTTCTCTTTCTCTTTCAAACCATAATGACTTGCAAGGCATCAGGGGATGCTCCAAAAGATTTTCTGAGATTGGCAGTTGAAGGAAAGTCTCATCATATACCCAAAACATCCCTGAATGGCCTTTTACCTACTGGGTCATTTTTTTGTGTGTGATTCAGAGGCTAGTCCAGGTATGTCCCATTTTCCCATCCCATTCTCTTCATCCTTGAGAGCACAATCCTAACCTGGAGTGAGGCTGGCACAGTAAGGCCAGCAAAGTTTGGCCGGCACCAGGGCCACTGTAAAGCATGTTTGGACCACTGTCTGAGTCAGGGAGGATGGCGCATGTCTGTGTGCTGGTCTCTCTGACTCTGAGAGCGCAATCCTACCTTATGCCGGCCTAGTAAGGCTGACATACCAGGGCCATATCCACAGGCCCATTCGGAGGCAGCAGCAGCAACGTGCAAGACAAGGAGAGGTTTTCCCCTTGCACCCGCGCAAGCCACAGTCACCCCTATGGGGCTGCTCGCATCTGTGCCGGCAAAATAGCAGGTGCAGAGAAACGTGCACGAGAGCGGCCCGAATCGGGGCTGCCATGGCCGGGAACTGGCGTTAGGATATGACACTACGGCCGTCCTGCATCACAACCATGTCATAACCGCCGTCTCTGCCTGCTGCGCCAGTTATGCCCCCGGAACGTCTCTGGAACGCTCTCGCGGAGGCCCTGCACCAGCTGAGCAATGCCGGTGCTCAACTGACGCATGGCCGGCGCTGCTGATGGTCACGGCAGCACCTGAGTGCTGGCGCTGCTGCTTGCGCTGGCCAAATGCCGACGCGGACACGCTTTATGGCACGTTCGTGACAGCATTCAGCTGGCGCAAGAGTGCAGCGCCGGCACTAAGGGGGGTATAGGATTGCGCTGTGAGAGTGATCCAAACATATTGTACGGTGTCCCTTGTGCTGGCCAAACTTTGCTGGCCTAACTGTGCCGGCCTCACTCCAGGTTAGGATTGTACTCTAAGACTGTACGCTTCACATTTATGCCACGGCCGCTTTTTTCAGTGTGAGAATTATGCAATTTCATCATTCTCCACTCTTTCATTAAATTAAAATTTGGGTAATTAAAAAAGGGTTTGAGAATAAAACAGCCAATATTATCATGCCATTGTACAAATTGATGGTAAGGCCACACCTGGAATAATGTGTACAGTTCTGGTCGCCGCACCTCAGAAAGGGCATAGTGGAGCTGGAGAACAAGAGAGCAACGAAAATGATTACGGGGCTGGGGCACCTCTTTTATAGAGAAAAACTGCAGCATTTGGGGCTCTTCAGTCTGGAAAAAAGGCGCGTGAGGGGGTACATGATTGAGACATACAAAATTATGCATGGAAGGGATACAGTTGATAAAGGGATGTTCTTTTCCCGCTCTCAAAACACCAGAACCAGGGGGCATCCACTAAAACTGAGGGTTGGGAGAGTTAAAACAGATAAAAGGAAGTACTTTTTTGCCCAGCGGGTAGTTAATCTGTGGAACTCTTTGCCACAGGAGGTGGTGATGGGATCTGGCCTAGATGCCTTTAAGAGGGGATTGGATGGATTTCTGGAAGAAAAGTCCATCGTGGGCTATAGGCCATGATGGATTGTGCAACCTCCTTACATTAGTAGTAGGCTACTTCAGAGTACCGGGTGCAAGGGAGTGGCAACAGGATGCAAGCATCTTGTTGTCTCGTGCCTCCCTGGGGCACCTAATGGGCCACTGTAAGATATAGGAAGCTGGACTAGATGGGCCTTTGGCCTGCTCCAGCAGGGCTCTTCTTATGTTCTTATGTTCATACGCCTACATCAAAGACATCCACGAAAGATCAATTTTGATCATGAAGGTTTGGCAGCAGTGTGGAAGGTTACAGAATTATGCTGCAGAAAGGCAAAACAAAAAAAAATTGCAACTGAAGCATGTGCATGCCTAGAGATGTCCCTTATCTTTAAAATAAGAGGAATTCATTGAAAAGAGAGCAGGCCATTTGGGAAGCGATGGTATGTGACAGACAGAAGGAACATTTGTGATGTCTAAATCAGGAGATTGCTGCCTGTCACGTTTCCATCACACAGTACTTTGCAAGAAGGAAATTTGCCATTCTTCCAACTAGTACTCATTCTTCCAACAGGTTCTCTGTAGCAACACCAGCATGTACCTATCCAATCCCACATTGCAGCTGACATGGCACTGATATACTTGTCAGTTGGCTTAATGTGCTGTAATAGTGAAGCACCAGTCAACACAGAGAAGCCCTTAACCTCCAAGGCGAAAACTGCTTGCTGGGGTGACACAGGGGTGTTCCTGGCGGGGTGCACCACCAAGGGTGTCGCCCCCCCCAGGTGTTCTGAGGCAAAGCAAAAACTGGCTGAAAACCGGAAGTGACAAGTTTAGGCCTCCAGAAGGCCATAAAAGGCCTTCAGAAGGGCAGAAAATAATCACTTCCAGTTTTCAGCAGAAAAGCAGTAGTGAAAATTTTTGGCCCTTCTGAAGACTGTGGAGGCCGTGTACAGCCTTTCCGGCCCCCAGAACGCCTTGGGGGCAGAGGCAGTGAGGGTGGGCAAAAAACTGGGCAAGTCAAGGGGTCACTGCAGTGCTGCTTCCCCACACTGGGTGGCAGCCTGGGGCATTTGCATACCTTGACCCCGCACCTGAATGAGGTGATCAAGATGCAAAATAATTGGACTGGAAGGCATTGTGGAAGACCTCGTCCCATTTCCAACCTACTGCCTGAAAACATTTAAGGAGTTTCTCCTCAAACTGCAAATTGAGTTCAATTGCTGACAATCACTATGTATAAACAACAGCAACATCCTCAGTGCAATCCAGCCTCTAGATTTGGCTGCATTAGTAAATGTTTTTTTTTTTTTAAAGCAGGGTTGACCTAATTAAGAAGACTGTTAAGACTGCAGTGAG
Organism: Lerista edwardsae; assembly: GCA_029204185.1. Lineage (NCBI taxonomy): Eukaryota > Metazoa > Chordata > Lepidosauria > Squamata > Scincidae > Lerista > Lerista edwardsae. Next base: position 16,446,968 of record JAJKFI010000001.1, read on the forward strand.
ATTCCATATTCCAAATAGCCATAGGATGACAGATTAAGTGCCACCATTTCACTGTTGACTGATTAAGGAGGCCCAATAACAGCTGGTACATTTAATTTAGAGGTGACAAGCACCAAAACAGGATCTTGTGCTTGCTGTCCAACAAGAAGAGTTAATTAATAGAAATGCTCTATGAGGATAAGATGGTACAGAGTTGTCAAGTCAACATTGAAAAGTGCCCGTTGCAGTTAATTTGTCCCACATGATAAAAGAGTACAACTTTTGGGTGGCCAAATTGTTTGTATCACAATTATAGTGTATCACAAATGGCCACTGTAAATGAGAAGGACTGTGCCAATCCCTAGAGAAAGGGGAAAATGTGCTCTTTTAAATTGCTCCAATAGAAATGATGCCCTCCCTTCGCCCAAGCATACTGCAGAATGGAATGTGGAAGTGATCAAGGGCGCAGTCCTAACCAACGTTTCAGAACCGGGGTCAGGGCAATTCAGGTCCAAGGTAAGGAAACAAACATTCCCTTACCTTGAAAAGGCCTCCGCGACTGCTACCCCACTGCAGAATGCAGCACATGCCCCATTGGCACAGCTATGTCAGGGCTGGAAAGTTGGTTAGGATTGAACCCTAAATGCGTCTGCATTCCATTCTTCAGCAAGGCAGGGCGAAGGGGTGGTTTGTCTTAGTACGATTTGAAATCTAATCCATGGAGACAGATTGCTTGCCTCTCTACAACAGTAAGAAACACCATTTTTAAACATCAATTGTAAAGGCACACTTTTTTTAATGGTTCTTGGCATCAGCTGGCATTCCAGGAATGGAACCAGTGGTGTCATTCAAATGATTTAGGAACAGGAACTCACTTTTGATTGGCACTTGTCGGGAACCCGGAACCAGCCACAGAGCCCGTTAGGACCTGGAATGCCCGTTCTGGTCCGTTCCCCCTGAATGACATCACTGCCTTCGCCCCTCTAGGAATCCGGAGTCGCTCCCTTTAACCCTCTGAATGCCGGCCAACCAAGAAGAAAAGCTCTTTGCAGAGGAATTGGGAGGGGGGAGGAGGGAGAGTGAAGTGGGTGGAGTCAGCCCTAATTTTAACTAGTGGAACTGAGTTCCCCCGCGTTCCCCCTGCATGACTGAATGGAACCCCCATGGATGAGAGACACGGCTGTGTATGGATGCCGCTCCAGAAGCCCTTGCACAGATCCCAAGCGTGGCAAAGAGATGCACCTTCTCTCTACCTCTAGCTTCAGTCCATCAGTCAGGTATTGCAGTGCATACTAGGATGGGGCCTGGAGGTTAGAGGTGACCCATTCCTCAAAGGGTGGAGCCAGAGTGAACCTGTTCAGGCGATTATATTACCTTACCAAACCACTGAGGAATAAAATGTTAGCCCTAACATGGTTCCCTTTGGGAAAGGAAACCAGTTTCTCAGGCCAATATTCAAATGGTGGATAGCACACCACAGAGAGCAAAAAAGGGCTATTTACCCTAAAGGGGAGTGGCCTAAGAAAGCAATGCCTGGCAGCGCTGCAGCGACTGCGGTACTGTGGCCATTTAGGGACATTTGCCCTTACCCAGCGGGGGGGGGGGGATCCCAAAGAGTTGGGGAGGCCCGCTGCCACCTCTAGTGAAAGCAGGAAGTGAGCTCCAACTGTACCATAAAGGTAAAGGTAAAGGTTTCCCCACGACCGAATGGTCTAGTCGTGACCAACTGTAGGGGGCGGTGCTCATCTCCGTTTCTAAGCCTGTAGAGCTGGCGTTTTGTCCGAGGACAAGCTTCCGTGGTCATGTGGCTGGCATGACTATATGCCGTAGCGCACGGAACGCCGTTCCCTTCCCACCGTATTTATCTATTTGCATTTAGGTGCTTTCGAACTGCTAGGTTGGCAGGAGCTGGGACAAGCAACGGGAACTCACTCCGTCGCGCAGTCTCAAACAGTGGCGTCTCTACAGGGAGGGCAGAGCTCTAAGTTTTGCAAGAAGCCTTACCCTGTCATGTAAATCCCTCCTCTCCCTTGCTGCTGTAGCCAGTAAGCAATGCCAAGATGTTGCTGTTCCCTGTGAGAATTGGCTAAAACGGTGCAGGAAAGGAGTGATTTCCACTGCAAGGTAAGGCTCCTTGCAAAACTTAGAACTTTGCCCTCCCTATAGAGACGCCACTGGTCTCAAACTCCCAAACTTCTGGTCGGAAAGCCCAGCAGCAGTGGTTTAACCCGCTGCGCCACCATGTCCCTATAAGTGTACCATGGAGCTATTTTAAGCATCAGGGAGGCCCACGGAAGTGGCAGCAGGCCTCCTCACTGCTTTGGGACACTCTTTCGCCCCCCCTAAATGTCTGCACCGCCAGTATTGGTGCGGCTCTCCCAGGCCCTCCCCCCCCCACTCCCCCCCCACCTGGACAAGCACTTGCCAGGTCTTCAAAGTCAGAGTGGGACTTTGAAGACCACTGTTCTAAAGTAAGGAAGAAAGTTCACCTGAGGAGACTTTATGTTCTGCAGTAGTGTCTTAGGAACATTTTAGAGATAAACTTAATTTTGCTTTCTAGTGTAAATTCTGAAGGTAACTGAAGTCAAATTGATTGCTGAAAATTGAGAAATAAATTACACTTCCCCCCAAGTTTGGTTTTTGCTCACCTTTTCCACTCCCCTTGTAGAACTGTTGACCATTTATTTACTGTAGCTAAGCTTGCTATTATCGCCTTCTCTTGTTAATGGTTCAGAAAAGCATGGTACATGCTGTTGCCATCCCCAAGCCTGTTTAGCAGGGCTCCACAGTTCAATCGGCCTCATTGCAGCACATCTATCTGCTTTGATGATGATGATGATGATGATGATGATGATTATGATTATGATGATGATGATGAGTGTGTGCAAAAGACCCCCAGGATCTTTGGGTTCATATACCCTCAATTGGTTACACATCCGAGTGTAAACCTGTTCTGCCACTAACAAGGTTGAGAATTAAAGAGTAGATTCTTTGATTCTCTGAAGAAATTCAGAGTAGATTATTATGATAGATGTATTACATTTCCTACTTGGGGGGGGAAAGTACTATAAAGGCTTCTAACTAGTTTCTAGGAATATTCTTAGGCCCATGATGCAGAAACTACAAAAATGATAAGCTGGTCCAGTTCTGATCAATGCTTGGATACTGAGACTCATATTAGATGGCAGCCCAATCCTAACCCATGCCAGAATAGGCCTGTCCCATATCCAGCATGGGGTTGGGGGTGGCTGCAGCCCAACTCTACGGGTATTCCCCTTACCCCATGTCACACCACAGCCTCCTCAATAGGACTAGTTGGATCTGCACCAGCAAAATAGCAAGCGCAGATCTGAACAGCCCATGTAAGGCTGACCAGGCCAGGGACGGGATCTGGTCTAAGTGCCCGAAGCCAATCCCACCCCCTCCTCAGGTAGGTCTGGCCTTGGGCCCTCCCTCCTCCTGTCCTCCCTAACCCCTTGCTGGCCTCCATTGGTTGGCCTCACCTGGGTGTCGCAGGTCCGGGAAACAGTGTGGGGAAGCCAACCTAAGGCACAAACTTACCTTATGGCATGTTTGTGACACTCCTTGGAATTTGTGCTAGCCTACAGAGCAGGCTGTGCTCTCGGACACCCAGGTATATTTAAATACGTGGGTCGCGAGGTGGTACATAAATACAATAAATTGTCTTACCACTTGAAGGCTTGGTGCCTCATAGATATAAATGAGTTTCCCATATAAGGAAAAAAGGCCCAATGTCATGGAGAGAATTTCTTCCTCATGCTTAGAGCCGAAGATTCCAACCTGACTGGAACAGAAAGGCTTTATTGCAGGAAAAGCTGTTGGCCTGAGGAGTCCTTGATAAATCAGTATCTTAATTGTTCCAGGTACTGTATAAGAGAGACTTTCAACCTAATTATTACTAATTATTATAAGGAGAGGCTCCAGATAGAAGCAGAGTCGGAAGCTGAAAATAAGCCAATCACCTCATGGACAACACCATTCTAGATGGAATGGGGTTCTATTCAGCAACTGTAGTGCATTGAATAGCAAGAAGGGGAAAATCCCTGTGAACTTTGATTCTGAAGGAATTCTTGCATTGTTTACTTTGTGCATGCGTGTATGTGTTTTGGGAAAAAATAACTTTTACCTTTTAATATATTATTAATAGTGTTGCCCCTGTTCTAGAGCCAAGGAAGTCTGAAGGTCCATCCCATTGTCCATCCCAGATGCCATTGTCCATCCCAAATGGAACCCATCCAAGGGATGCCAACCAGTGGTGGGATTCAAATAAATTAACAACTGGTTCTACGACGTCATAGCCGGGGCAAAAAAAACCACCGAAGGCAGCCGAGGTAAGCGAGTGGGCGGGGCCTGGCCATTTAACAACCGGTTCTATAGAACCTGGGCAAACCCCCTGAATTTCACAACTGATGCCAGCCCTTCAGGATTGGCCTCAAGTCTCCAAGAATCAGCACCAATCTCCAAGTGTTAACAGAAGCAACCTGGGAGATGTTCACAGAGTCTCCTGGGTTTAATGACATCACATCATTTCGGGTGGGGGAATCTCCTTGAATAGCTTCAGCTTTTGCCACAGCTTGCAACCTGACCCCTCTCTTGTGTTGTTGGAGTCCTTTCAGGATCCATTTTAATTATAAATCCCACTGGGGACCAAGGAGAGGAAAAAATGTTAAATCTTCCTGGTTGTTTGTGTGGAATCTTTGTCAGGGGATCTCAGCTAAGAGATTTATGCTACCAGGGGAAAAAAATGTCCAGGTGTTTCTATATATACACTTGAAAGACAATGTTGCATTTTGCCCATTGACTTGCATTGTGGCTGTCAAACAATGTTGCTTTGACGTACTTTTGGATATTACAGTTGCAGAAAAGAGGATTCACAGCACACACCTTTGCGACCTGTGTAAGTCCTAAAGCAGCAAAAACACAACACTATGTTCTACCGCTAATTATTTAGCTGAGAAGTTCTATTCAAAGTGAATTACAAAGAGTAGTCCCTGACCCTTCAAAATGTGCCAACTTGGATTTTTAACTTCAGTGGTGACATGAACATTGAAAGCTCAAAGTGGTAGAGTTGCAGAAATCTGAAACAGTCAATTTTACACCCCTGGTGTTCAAAATGGGGTAATCCTAAAAATTAAAAAGAAAAAAATAACCTTAAAGAACTCACTTTGTCCCTTTACTCTCCACAGTACAAAAATCAGATCAATACAATAAGGGTGCAATCCAGTGATGTCATTCAGGGGGAACGGACCAGAACGGACATTCTGGATCCTAACGGGCTCCGTGGCTGGTTCCGGGTTCCCGACAAGTGCCAATCAAAAGTGAGTTCCTGTTCCTAAATCATTTGAATGACACCACTGGTGCAATCCTAACCTGCAGTTAGGCCAGCACAGTTAGGCCAGCAAAGTTTGGTGGCAAAATGGGCACTGTAAGGTACGTATGGACCATTCTCGGAGTCAGAGGGGCCAGCACCCAGACGCGCATCATCCTTCCTGGCTTCAAGATTGGTCAAAATGCACTTTATGGTGGCCCTTGCGCTGGCCAAACTTTGCTGGCCTAACTGTGCTGGCCTAACTCCAGTTTAGGATTGCGCTCTGAGTCTAAGGATGCAATCCAAAGTTGCACATTTGTGCCAACTTGGGAGTCAGCTGGGCCAGTGCGAGGACGCGCAATTTCCCACGGAGGTGGCATCCAGCCTCTGCGCCACCCAGGTAAGTGAGGAAGTACTGGCCAAGTTTGGCCAGCATGGGGGGTTGGGGGAGGGGGAGGAAAGGGTGGAGGGAAGGCGGAATGGCATGGGGGAGGGAGGGCCTGGGGAGGGGGGCGGTGGCAGGATTCGGCACTTAGGCCAAATCATAATCCCTGTCCCTGTCCTAGTTAGTGCCTACCCAGGGCACTCAGAGATGTGCCGATGTTTTTGGCAGTGCAGTTCTGAGTAGCCCTATTGGGACTGCTGCAGTGGTGTCATCCAAATGATTTAAGAACAGGTACTCACTTTTGATTGGCACGTGTTGGGACCCGCCCACCAGAAGTGACGTCATAAGCCAGAAGTGATGTCGTGGCAGGAAGTGACATGAAAAAAGCCCTTTTTGAGGCCTCAGATGATTTTAAACTGACCCAACAGTTGCAACCCCCAGAACATGCACCCCCAGAACATGCACAACAGCACCCCCAGAACATGTTAAGGAGGCCTGGCATCATGTTAAAACCCCAGAGCAACTCATTTTTCAGTGGCAAGGAAAGGAAAGGCTCCGCTCGCTGCCTGCCTGCCTGCCTGGCTCTGAGAACATGCAGGCAACTCAAACATGCAGGAAATTCAAACGTTGCAGAGGGCGGAGTCGACGAGTGGGCAGGCGAATGGGTGGGGCCAGCTGTAATCCTAGAAACCGGTACTCGCATACCCCCGCGTACCCCCTGCATGACATCACTGGACTGCTGCCGTGTTACTCCAAGTTGCACCACATGCAGCCCCACCCCTATGCTAGATATAGGGCAGGCCCAACCCCTAGCACGGGGTTAGGACTGGGCTGTAGGTATCTTTTTCACACTCAGACAGTCATGTTGTTTTTCGCAAAGAAGGGACTAGATTTAAGTACAGGGTTACATACTAGCACAATTTCAACTTTGAGACTAATAAACATGCCTATGCTGTAGAAATTCATAGAGGAAACAGTGACATCCTGTGGTCAAGTTTATACTGTGACATTGTATTTGCAGACAAAAATTGTAGGTATACATTGGTCCATTAGGAAAAAAAAAATCCAAAAGTGACCATTGGGGAATACTAGAGATATGAAGAGGACCAACAAACACGTCAAAATGTTGTGAGCAACAATATTTTCATTTAATGTCAGTTTTGCTCTGATCTTGCCATAATTGGAGATGGCTTTGGTAATTGATCTTCACCTGGAGAAGTGTGACCTTGTTAGTTAACTAGCAGTGCAATCCTACGCATGTCTACTCAGAAATATGTCTTGTTGAATTTAATGGGACTTCCTCCCAAGTACAGGTGTATAGGATTGAGACCTAGGCCCCCAATCCTATCAGGACCTTGCAGTACTGTCATGACTGTTTGTATCACCTGGTGCAGGAGGTCTGTATGTCACCCCCATGCAGTGGGCAGGGCAACACTCTGGGCGGTGGGCATGGTGGTACTCCTTAGCCCCCTGCACCATCACCCCACCCCCTCATAAGTGCGTGCAGGTTTTGATATTACCAACAAATGTAGATGGCCTGTAGATGGCCAAAGGAATGCTTGCAATCATCTGTGAGGTCTGGGGCTCCACAAGTGACATGATTTCAGAGGATCAGAGAGGCCTCCTTGGATCTCAGAACATGCTCTTGTAATCTGCTGGCTCTGAGATACATACTCCAGCATATTTAAGCAAGCTGCTTGTAGGGTGGGGGATGGGAGTCCATTAAAGTGTGTGCTGTATTTATTTGGTGCGTGTTGGAGCTGGAAGGAATCCTGGAACCTAGAGCCCATTCATTCATTCATTCATTCATTCATTCATTCATTCATTCATTCAT
>JAJKFI010000001.1:16454504-16480266 GCA_029204185.1 Lerista edwardsae
CATTCATTCATTCATTCATTCATTCATTCATTCATTCATTCATTCATTCATTTCTATTGTATTTATTTAAATTTATTTATTTTTCCAGCCCTCAGCACCATGCCAGATATTTGATGTGGCCCTCTGGCTAAAAAGTTTGGAGACCCCTGGCCTATCCAAATACTGTGCTGCAAGTGGGGGTCAATGGACAATTTTCACAATGGAGAGAGGTGAAAAGTGGAGTGCCCCAGGAATCTGTCTTGGGGCCCGTGCTTTTCAATTTATTCATAAATGACCTGGAGACAGGGATAAGCAGCAAGGTGGCCAAGTTTGCAGATGACACTAAATTTTTCCGGGTGGTGAAAACCAGAAAGGATTGTGAAGAGCTCCGGAAGGATGTCTCCAAGTTGGGGGAATGGGCAGCCAAATGGCAGATGCGTTTCAACATAGACAAATGTAAAGTGATGCACATTGGGGCAAAAACCCAAAACTTCACCTATAGGCTAACGGGTTCTGAGCTGTCTGTGACAGCTCAGGAGAGAGATCTCGGGGTGCTGGTGGACAATTCAATGAAGGTATCGACCCAGTGTGCGTCAGCAATTAAGAAGGCCAATTCCATGCTTGGGGTAATTAAAAAGGGGGTTGAGAATAAAACAGCCAATATTATCATGCCATTGTACAAATCAATGGTAAGGCCGCACCTGGAATATTGTGTCCAGTTCTGGTCACCGCATCTCAAAAAGGACATAGTGGAGCTGGAAAAGGTGCAGAAGAGAGCGACAAAAATGATTACGGGTCTGGGGCACCTCCCTTATGAAGAAAGACTGCAGCGTTTGGGGCTCTTCAGCCTAGAAAAAAGGCGCGTGAAGGGGGCATACAAAACATACAAAATTATGCATGAGACACACAAAATTATGCATGGAAGGGATAGAGTTGATAAAGGGATGCTCTTTTCCTGCTCTCAAAACACCAGAACCAGGGGGCATCCGCTAAAACTGAGGGTTGGGAGAGTTAAAACAGATAAAAGGAAGTACTTTTTTACCCAGTGGGTAGTTAATCTGTGGAACTCTTTGCCACAGGAGGTGGTGATGGCATCTGGTCTTGATGCCTTTAAGAGGGGATTGGACAGATTTCTGGAAGAAAAGTCCATTGTGGGATATAGGCAATGATGGGTTGTAACCTCCTTACATTAGTAGTAGGCTACTTCAAAGTACTGGGTGCAAGGAAGTGGCAACAGGATGCAAGCATCTTGTTGTTTCATGCCTCCCTGGGGCACCTGGTGGGCCGCAGTGAGATACAGGAAGCTGGACTAGATGGGCCTTTGGCCTGATCCAGCAGGGCTCTTCTTATGTTCTTATGTTCTTAATGGAAAATCCTTGAGCTGCCTTGAGTTCCCACAAGAGTGGAAAGGTGGAATGCGTTTTAAATAAACAAACTAGATAACACCTAAGTAGATGTGTTGCTGGGTTTTGCAGAGTGATTAAGCATCTGATTTCATCAGATACTAGCTTTGCATCTGATGACATGGGTTGTCGTTCTTGAAAGCTTATGCTGATATAAATTCGTGCTACAATACTTTGTTTTGTTTATAATGGGTTTTTGTTCAGTAGATCAATTTTGTGAAACTGGATTTTGTGAAACTCAGTATGTTGAGCTTGTAAATGTCAAAACACAGTAGATGAGAAGCACGGTAGCCAAAACCTATGAAATCCCGACAACTTCCTCAGTTTTGAAATTTACAGCCCATTCCTAATTAAATCTTCTCCGACATGACTGTCATGACTCGAGTTGGGAAAATTTTTGAGTCTTTCGAGTCAAGTCACAAATCATTTCAAGAAATAAATTTTGTGCAGCCAGCCCCCCGCCCCACTTAAGCTCTCCTCCTCCCTTCAACCCGCATGAGCCCCTTCCTCCTCCTGGAGCCCACCTACCCTGCGGCCGTCCTTCTGGATGTTGGCTTCTAGATCACCCACAATGTTATTCGGTGCGATGTGGAAGCGGTAAAAAAAATGTAAGCAGGAAAACACACATGCACACAAATGTAAGATAGTGACGTGAGTCATTTCAAACCCCAACTCTTTTTTAGAGACATTGGCCCCAAGTCATGTGTCAAGGTCAGCGACATCCATGACTCAAGTCAACAGGAGTCACCCCAAAACACATTTTTGGGTGACTCAAGTCAAGTCACCATGAGTCAAGGGCCCATCCCTGCCCTCAACACACCACCATCCCTGCCCTGGTCCACCCATCCACTGCCCACCCTTGCTTGCTGCGCCAATTTACCAGCACTGGGCCATCTTTGTGGGTAACTGTTGCAGGTCCCCTGCTGCTTACTGTTTGCAGTGACGGCCTGGTTGCTGCTAGGGAGGTTGCATTGAAAACAATAAAATAGGGCCGAACCTGGAAGTCAAAATATTTAGTTAACTCCTTCTTTCTGTGGAAAATGGACTTGCTAGTTTTGCTGATCAAGGATCTGAAAAAGGAAGCTTACAGGTTGTCAGCTGGCGCCTGGACAAGTTGATAGTTGCTCCCAGTCTGGGAAACAATACCCTAAATAACCCTGGAGATAATATCAGTATCAGTTTTTCAATAATTGTGTTCATCCTCTGGCATTACACAATAAAAAGGTTTTAGTCTGTATTTGGTTTTGGAAATGGTAATGGCATCACATCAAAACTACATGAAACTCAGAGTTAATATTCTAAAGAAGAAAAAAGAACAGTCAGCTAATTGTGTGAACATGTAATAATCGTATCTCTTGTTGTACAATCTTAGACAGCTAAATGCCCTTTTTAATGGCACTGCTCCTCCTGTCATTGGCACTAGTAGCACTGACTGCAGTAAAATGAACTGTGTAATGTTTGTATGAGGTTGACAAGTGTCTCAACTTAGACAGAACATTGGCGCAATAGGCATTTTCTAGTATTCTGACTGGGTGACCTAGACAGGCTTTTAGTGTTCCAAGCATACTTTCAGCCCAATTCTAACTAAGGGACCAACCCGAGCCAACTTTCCAGCACCGATGCTGCTGTGCCAATGGGGCACACACTGCATTCTCTCTCTGTGGGGCAGTCATGAAATCTTCCTCAAGGTATTGTGAACGTATCCACACTGGGAAGTTAGATAGGACTGGACCCTAAATTACATTGTGCCAATGAAGGGGAGCCGGTATAGCCTGCACTGCATCTTGTGGAGGAATTTCAGTTGCTGGAGGTCTTTTTGGGGTAAGGGGACAGCCAGTGGTGTAGCTACCTATGGGGTGGGGCGCAGCACCCCAGGTGCCCATCTTCAGCAGAGAGGTGTCACCACTGAATCCTGGAGTGTAATACCTTTATTCTAGTAAAGGTTATGGCCAACAAACAAACAAAAAAACCAACCCCCCGAATACGTCTTATGCGCGCACGGGGGGGGGCGGTCAACCATACAGCCTGTGGGCCTGAATGATGAGTCCACACATTTTGTCGGGGGTGTGTGTGTGTGAGTCAAAAATTTATGGGCCCCGGGTGCAAAATAACCTAGCTATGCTCCTGGGGACAGCAGCAGCAGCAGATAAACTCAGAGCTGTGGGTGGATCAGGCCCAGGAAGGAAGATAGGATACAGTGTGTGCTGGCACCACTGATCCTACCCCCTCCCAAGGCAGAACCACCTGCCCCACCTTCCCCTGCCCCATTCCACCCCCTCCCTGCCCTCCTCACCCTGCCGCTGCACCACACTCACCTGCTCTGGCAGGCATTGCTGTTCACGCTGGTGCCAATAGGAAGGCTCTGCAAAGTTTGCACGGCATTGCAAAGTTCTTTGCAGTGCTTTGGCAATAGTCTGAGGCCTGTTGTGCTGGCAGAGGGCGAGCTCCACTGGTGCACCTCTTGAACAGGATTGGAGCCATTGTGTATATCTTTGCTTGCTTGCTCCTTTCATGGAGGGAGTTTCCAACAAAGTAGCATTAGTCAAGATGATACCCTATTTTTCTGCTAACCTTAAACCCTTGGGAGTTGAAGTTGGTAGTACCAGAATTCATCCAAAGCATGACGATGAGCACCATGTCTAGCACAGAGACAGGCTAATTAATTCTGCCATGTAATCAGGTGTAATTCCTCACTGTCAGAATGCACGAACAGATGTGAGGGAGTAGCCAGTAAGGGGAGGAATATGAAGAGAGGGGCGAGTAGAACTGCTGACAAAGAGACTTGAAAATATCAGAAAGAGAAGAAAATTAAGGAAAGGAAAAAGAATCAGAGGCAGGGAATAAAGGCATGTGCCATGAGGAACAAACAATCTAGCCAGTCTGTGGCTGAGGGCCCAATCCTATGGCACTTTCCAGTGCTGATGATGCAGCTGCAATGCAACCCAAATGTTCCCTAAACTTAAGAAGGCCTCTGTGAGTATCCGCCCCCAGGAGGAAGCAGCATACGCCCTGTTGGCACAGAGTTGAATCTGGATAGGATTGGGCCCTGGATGTGGACTCACCCCCCCCCCCCCCACACACACACAATTTCTGTACCAATCTAATGGAAATTGGACAGTCCAGACTATTTCAGGCATTATGGAATGGAAAAGTCCTAACAGTAGAAAGCAGCTAGGTTCCACAGCTAGACTCGCTTTGTTTTGGGGGGCCAGCTAGGGAGAAATTACCTCAGGAGACAGTGTGTGTATGTGGGGAGCGGCAGGCCAGTGAAGGCTTCAGCATGCCCCACTTGTGTATCCCTTTCGTAGCACTTTAAATTGCAACCCCCACTTTATATGCAGTGAGAGCAGGCTGAATTTCAAGATGTGAAACTGCTGCCATCAGTGGTAGCTGGACTCAACTGCATGACATATCTGGGCCCAGGAGAAAATTTAGGCTTGTACCTGGGTGCCACCTTGGGAATGTTCTGTTGCCCTTTTGTCCTACATTGCACAACTTGCAGCCTTTGTATGTTTGCTGCCCTCTGAGTTCTCTGCTCAAGCCCGGCATCAGGGATCGGCCCACTCAGGCACTGGGGGAGGCACAACTCAGGCACTCAGGCACTTCCTGGCCAAGCCCTGAAGCTCTGGTGAAAAAAGGCAGCAGCCAGAAAGAAGCACTCCAGGCTGCTCCTGCCGTGGGAAGCATTTGCCATACCCTTATGGCAGTGGTGTCATCTAAATGATTTAAGAACAGGTACTCACTTTTGATTGGCGTGTGGCGGGACCCGCCCACTGGAAGTGACGTCATAAGCCGGAAGTGATGTCGTGGCAGGAAGTGACATGAAAAAAGCCCTTTTTGAGGCCTCAGACGATTTTAAACTGACCCAACAGTTGCAACAGTATTCCACAGCACCCCCAGAACATGTTAAGGAGGCCTGGCATCATGTTAAAGTGACCCAACAGTTCCAAAACCCCAGAGCAGCTCATTTTTCAGTGGCAAGGCAAGGCAAGGCTCCGCTCGCTGCCTGCCTGGCTCTGAGAACGTGCAGGCAACTCAAAGGTACAGGAAATTCAAACGTTGCAGAGCGCGGAGTCGACGAGTGGGCGAGTGAATGGGCGGGGCCAGCCATAATCCTAGGAACTGGTACTCGCGTACCCCCATGTACCCCCTGCATGACATCACTGCCTTATGGGGACCTAACAGAGGCAGTGGGGAGGCTCAGCTCAGTGTTTGGTCCCTGCCTTTGGATATAATGACTGTGTTCAGGGTGTCAGGCAGGGGAGAAGCTTTGCGGCTTCTCCCTTTGAAGCGAACACAGCAGCTGGGAGTGCAGTTGCTGCCTGCAATTGCTAAGGGGGCGCACAAAGCCCTCGCAGTCATGGCACAATATATGCATCTGATTACGTTACATGCGTGAAGTTGTACACACTACGGGTATGAGTTGACTTAGAGAGGCTGCTGGTTACGAGGAGGGGGGGGGGTCTTGCCTAAACACACGCATTTTGACCCATTCATTGTCCACAGTTGAATATACTTGTTCAGGCTGCGTAATTTCCACCACCCTGAAGCAACCCGAGAAGCTCATGGAGTGCTAACATGGCTGCCTTTTGAGAGAATTTTAATGCAGGATAAGAAGCAAAAAAAGGGTGAGGGAGGCTTCATCCCATGACATAATTTTAGGAGGAATATCTATTTTTATCTTTTCTTATAGGTCAGGCGTGCCCCGGTACCCACTGATTCAGAATCCATGGCTTCAATTATCCACTTATACCATGGATACTGGGATGCCTATTAAAAAGACGGGAACATTGAACAAATCTCTTTTTTATTACCTTGTTGCAGCAAAACCATTGATGTTTCCCTATCTTTAAAAAGATGTCCCCAGTATCCACCGTTTCAGGTATCTATGGAGGGATACTGTGGCATACCTGTATATCTTTCTTCATCATGGCGTCAGAGCAGTAGTGTCCCTATAGGGGGCAGAGTGCTAAGTTTTGCATGGAGCCTTACCTTGCTAAGTAAATTTCTCCTCTCCCTTGCCGCTGTAGCCAGTAACCAATGCTGAGGCATTGTTTTCCCAGTGAGGATTGGCTATAATCCTCAAGAGCACTGATTTACACGGCAAGGGAAGGCTCCTTGCAAAACTTAGCACTCTGCTCCCCCCCCCCCGGTAAGGATGCAACTGAGAGCAAGAGTTCTGTGTTACTCCAGAACTCCAAAGCGGCCTTGTAACCACCAGTTGGCTTCGTCTGGCGGCCTCCCAAAAGCAAGAGCCAGTCTTAATGATAACAATGCATAGTGGCAGGTCATCTGCATGTGACAAATCAGAAATGCCAGGAAGAAGCAGAAAGATATTAAGAATGTTAGTGTTGCATTGGTGGAAATAGAAGCTTCTGTTTGACCTAGATGTTGAGAACTGAACCCAAACAAACGTACCCAGGAACTATAGGCATGTTTTGAACTACAACCCTTTTTATTGCAAAACATTAGTTACAGAAATGTCAAAAGTCCTACTGCAGAAATTGCCAACGTCTCTTTTTTTTATTACGTATCTAAATATACTGTATAACTTGATTAAAAGTGCATTGTGAATCCAGTCAAACTTTAAAAGGACCATTCTCCTAGATACAGATAGTTTATGACCTAGAATAAAACCTTCTAGGATATAATTTAAAAATTGAATTTTCATTTTTTAAATAAACTATTTTTGTGTAATATTTTCCCATGATATTCCTGCAAATATATCGTCTGTTAGCTGTTAGTGGAGATTGCAAACACTGTCCCAGACAGCAATAGCAGCATAGAAATTCCCTTCATACTGGACAGTTGCAGTGATCAAACAAAAATATCCCTTTAGCACATGTCACCATCACATACATCTATCCACAATATTTTGATTTTTGTTTTACCTTCTTTGCAATCAAAAATAAAGAAAATATTCCCATTCTGCAACATTCAGGCAACAATCTTCCTATTTTCACATACAAACCATTTTTTTAAAAGGAAGAAATCTGTTTATTCCTTCGCACTGGAGGATGGGGTTGCCAACTATGACTGAGGGTGCAATCTTTACCCAGACTTGGGCTGGCACAGTTAGACCAGCAAAGTTTGGCTGGCACAAGGGACACCGTGAAGTATGTTTTGAGCTCTCTTGGAGCACTCTTGGAGAAGCCAGCACAGAGACGTGAACCATCCTCCCTGATTCTGAGAGTGGTCCAAATGCACTTTACGGTGGCCCTGGTGCCGGCCAATCTTTGCTGGTCTAACTGTGCCGGCCTAACTCCAGGTTAGGATTGCGCCCTGAAGCTATTCCTGGAATATGTTGTTCTTCAATGTCACTAAGAGCACAATCCTAACCTGGAGTTAGGCCAGCATTGGCCAGCAAAGTTTGGCCGGCACAAGGGACACCGTAAAGTGCGTTTTGACCAATCTTGGAGCCAGGGAGGATGGTGCACGTCTGTGTGCTGGCCTCTCTGACTCAGAGAGTGGTCCAAACATACTTTACGGTGTCCCTTGTGCTGGCCTAACTAGGCCAGTCTAACTCCAGGTTAGGATTGCGCCCTAAGTCAAGGAAGCCCAGTAAACATCCCCAGTTGCTTTCAGTAGTCACCTAGAGATAGATGTGAATTCCAGGAGACAGCAGGCCAATGCTGCAGGGTTGGCAACCCTACTGAAGGACTGTCTTCCATTTAAAGGAGATGGATAGAAATGACTAAGCTTCTGATGATCAGCTGAATCAGGCTGGCCTAATCAAATTCCATTAGGTATCTGCTATTTCATAGCTTTAAGCTACCATCCTCAAACCAATAAGGCAGTGCAGAGCTGAACAGTCAGGGTCAGAAGTATTTGCAGCTATTCTGAGGCACATTCAACTTATTGCCCATTATCTGTGATCTGTTTCAAGAGCAGGAGCTCCAGGTGAGCACATAGAGCTTCCCCATCTAGAATAATGTCCCTGCTCATTTCATCGGAAGTTGATCAGGGTATGTGTCCATTAAAGACAATGGAACTTCCATTTTATACATGAATGAGATTGTCTAGAAAAAAGAATAGATGGGCACAGCTGATTTCCCACACACCCTCATGACTGTATCCAAAGCAAAATCAATGGCATAAAAGTAGATCTGAACACGGTCATGCTCTTCAGATACGTTTGCTTAGCTTTGAAGATGCCATTGTGATTTGAAAGGTGGATAGAATTTACTGTATTTACAAATGTGGAAGATGGAGTAAACCTGCACCACATATTTGCTCTCATTCTCTTCCACGCTCTTCCATCTAACATGGTTGTTAGAAAAAAATATTTTTTTAAAAAATTAAGTAAGTTCACTTTAAACTTTGGGTTGCTTCTTTGGAGTGCCTATGGACTGCAGGACTTCGGAATTTTGACTATTGAAATAAGGGACATTTAACAAGCCCATCCCTCTTGTGGAATGAATCAGAAAGTGCTCTTGTGTGGATGCTTTTAAAAGAACTAAAATGTGTGGTTGTCTTCTAAAGTGTAATTGATTAGAAAGTATACAGAAAGTATTTCTTTTTTTAAAAAAGGAATGTCTGTGCAAATATGCAGTTTATTTTTTTTAGTGTTAGATGGGCTAGAAATTCCCGCATGCACCGACACTCAGGAAGCTCCTGATAGCTTTTCTAGAATCCAAGAAGACATTTGTGATTTTCTCTGTATGATTCTTGAATCCACCAAAAGCAACAAACTCAAAACAGGGAACAATGTGTAGTTGTCAAAAGCTTAACAATAGTTTCCAGTAATATTTGTATCCCTTCTCTGCTAATAGTTAACTTGAAGAGACATAAGTGAAAAAAAAAATGTTGCCCACTCTCTCTTCCAGCTGCAGATAACTGCTTTTATCTTCAAACCATCTTCTTCCAGACAGTTTTCCCTTACATTAATGGGGAACCTGTAAGGCAGCAATTAGCTTGAAGATTCCATCTTTGTTTTCCCCCTAAACATTTGCACTGGCCCGTTTTTCTACAAAGCCAAGGTGTTTTTTCAGTAACCCCAGCACACATTCAAGTGTTAGTGCTGCAAATGTTAGGATTTGGTTGCATCTGTGCTGTGCAAGCATTCACTTTACCATATGAGCAGTGGCTTGCAAAGTTGCAAAAGGTTTGTTCCTAGATTTATCAGGAGCTGGCCAAATGCTAAGAGTAAATTATTCACTTAAACTTGCCTACAAATAGTTTCCAACCATTTAGCCTTGAGAAAGAAGCACAAATCCTATACAAAGACATACATAAATCTCCCCCAATTTTAATTTTTTTTTAAAATATAAAAGGTTACTTTCTGGAGTCTTCATTGATTTTGCTATGTGGATTGAAAGGTTTTATTTCCTTGCTGATAATTGTTACAATTTAGTCATTTGCACCTTGCTCCTACTTGATAACAGATCTATGCTAAAACTAGTAATAAAGTACTTATTTCCAAAATACAGAATTATTTCAATCACAAATGCTGTAGGTTCAAGACCTATACTGTTCAATACTTCATTTCATGTCATATTAAAGTGCTGTTAAAAATCAATTCCATTTAAACAAACATATTGGAAAATAGTGTAAAAGTCCAAAATTGTTAATTCATTCCAACTGGATTCATTGTTACAGGCAGGCAATATTGAAATGTTAAACCCCCTAATAGTCCAAAGGAAGTAATGAAACAATGCATGCATTTTCATCGGCACAAAATAAGACTGAAATTTAAGGACGAAGAAACTATTTCAGTCGTTATCACGCTATTATTGTGAAAGAATAATAATATGCTATAATTCAATATCTAGGACAAGTGTATAGCCAACTATAGAATAGCATCACTTAAACTGGAAACAACAGAATGGATCACTATATGAAAATATTTTAAAAGTACTGTACACTGCTTCCTTAATTTTCCAGCATATGTAAACAAACAGCTAACTCAACTGAGTTTTAAAATATTACTTTAAAAGTTAATTATCTTTTGCATATCATGCCAGTTTGTTCTTTCACACTATCACAATGCACCTATCACAGCTCACAGTGGCTCTTTAGAGAATTGTATGTTAGTCAAAGACATTGACAGTGGAGCTATACAGAAGAAAGTGAAACATATAGCAGCTACGGATCATGACTCTTTGCCCACCGGTTGCATATTATTTTATATATGTATATATATGTGCCGGCACTACGGCTAGCGGAGACAGTTGTTCAGGGCAACAAGTGCTGAATTATAGAACGTTACAGGTACCACATATATGACCATATAGTGCAAAGTCAAATGCTGTTCTATAACGTTCCTTAATAGGAACACGTCACCATCATATTGGGTTATATATGAGATGGAGTTTTTATTATATAATGTTCTGTTCAAATAAACAGTGCAGCCCCCCCCCCTTTATCTGAAGCATTGCCATGCCTGTCGGTGGTCTCCTTTTTCAATGTTTGATTAAATTTAACCTAACATTTAAAATCAGCCCCCAGCCCCAGCCTTGGATCAATGAGGCTGTACTGCGTGGCGCAAGCTGCGATGAAAAGAAAGAGTGCAGCATGGTTCTTTTAGAGGCAGGTATAGCAGAAATTGTTCTGAATACTCAGGAAAGGGGTGTTTGTGTTGTATCTCATATAAAGTTGAGATAAAGAAGTATTTCTAGGAGGAATCCTGATTTAGAAACAAAAAGAAACAATTCCTGGAAAACAATCATCACATCGTCTATCCCCCCAATATTGATTTCTTGTATCCATCTGTATAGAGGCATAATGTCTTTTTCAAAAAAAAAAAAAAAAGCGAAAGGAAGGGTACATTCATGCCTATGCTCTCAAAAGATTGTTTCAGATTTAAAATACAGGTGGGCCCACGATCTCCGCAGATTTGAGGCCCACGGCTTTCAGAATTTGCATTTTTTTGGAGCTATGCTCCAGTTGCCTCCAGAGGTTTTTCTCAGAATGCCTCATAAAGGCAAAGGCATAAAACCGTCACTTCCAGTTTTCTTCTAAAAAATGGCAGCAGCATTTTTTTTTTTTGTCTGTAATGGGCATTCTGAGGCCCATTACAGTTGCACTGTGAGCAGTTGTACATGGCCTCTGCAGGCCTCAGAAAACTCTCCAGACCTGACTGGAGCACAGCTCTGATCAGGTTCAGAGGGTGGAGTGGCCCCAAATCTGCAGGTTGGAGTACCCACAGATTCCAGTATCTGCAGGGGTTGCCGGAAACGGAAACCCTGGGGATACTGAATGCCAACTGTATTTCACTTCTGTTTAAGACCTGCTGAGTAGGCAGCACTGACAATACAGAAGATCACTGTACTTTACTGCCTCATGTACTGCTTGAGTAAAATATAGTACTGCTGTTTGAGAGTATAGATGTGAACACACCCACATTTCATGATTCCTCATGCCTGGAATTCAAGCTCCAGTTTAATAAAAGCCTGTCTACTGGTCTTTATAAGGCCTCTGTGCTTGGGAGCATCCAGATTAATTCTGAATTATTAGGGGTTCCTGTGTATTGTGCATATGTGCGTGTGTGCGTGTGTGTGTGCATGCATGCGTGTGTAGGGGTATGGGTTGGTGGTAAAGATGCATCCTACTCTGAAGGGACAAAATCTTGTTCCTTATAGAATTGAATCTCTAATTTAAATTTTATGAACTTTCTTGTTTTGATGGGCAGACACTCTTAAGGCTATTTCAAACATCATGTTTTATACTCAAGTGACATGAACACTTATGTTAATTAGTGAATTGTGCACATATATGGCTTTTACATATAGTCTCTCAATACCACCAATCTTGCACATACATGCCATTCATAGATGATACTATTCATATGCGTATTGCATTATAGAATAGAGTTTTGACAAGAATGTAGAAGCAGGGGTGAAGTGGTCCTTAAAGAGATGCATTATTGCCATAGAAATTATGAGTTTCAACTAAGTTGCTGAGATTTGGCCTCTTCCACGCTAGTGAATGGGCTAAAATGGTAGCACTAGTTAGTTTAAAGTTTATCTGGGGATGATTCTTTGCAATGGATCCTTTGTGTTACACAAAAGGATAGTGGCATGAGCACAATAATGTTACTACCTAGTTATATTTAGGGCTCAATCCTAACCTGGCATTAGGTTGGCACAGTTAGGCCAGCAAAGTTTGGCCAGCGCAAGGGACACCATAAAGTATGTTTGGATCACTCTCAGAGTCAGAGAGGCCAGCGCACAGACGGGCACCATCCTCCCTGACTCTGAGAGTGATCCAAACAAACTTTACAGTGTCCCTTGTGCCAGCCAAACTTTGCTGGCCTAACTGTGCTGGTCTAACTCCAGGTTAGGATTATGCCCATTCTGTGGTGGTGGTGGGCAATAATGGAGGCCTTCTCAAGGTAACATTTGTTCCCTTATCTTGGGGCCACATTGATGTTGAATTGGTATTGAAATGTTGATTAGGATTGGCCCCAGAGATGAACGGAGCCCCGAGCATGCCCAGAGCTGGCTGATGAAACCACGCCCTCAGCTCGTCGCCCTGCCCCCATGCGTCACCCAGCCACGCCTCCCTGCACCCGGAATAGGTCCATTTCGGAGCAAAACGGACGCAAGGGAGGGGGCGTGGGCCAAACAGCACGCGGGTTCATCTGCGCAATGGTGCCCCGCCGCTGCTGCCACCCCGCCACTACCAACACCCATTGCCTGTGTCACTCCTCGCGACACTCTTCCTCCACCCCTGATTGGCCCATTAATGGGCTATTATAAAACATTCTAACTGCTCAATCCAAACTGAGTATTGAACCAGCTCAACTGTCCCTACGTCAGCAAAGAGTGTCAAAAACATGCCATAAAGCATGTTTCCAGTTACTCGGCAGCACTGGTCCAATGTCCTGCACTGCCCTGCTGGTACCACAACCTGTCCCAGTGTGGTACGTGAAAGATTGTGCCAGGCAGCACGCGGGCTGGGAAAGTGTAGTGGAAGGTTGTTTTAGAGGCAAGGAGGGGGTGTTTTTGGGTGGGCAAAACAAAGGGAGGATCAGGCCTGGGCGGGTAGAGGTTTGGTGGCAGTGGTGTATGTTGCATCCAAACCCCCTTCCCAGGAGGGTTCCTGGATTTGCATCAGTGATACAGCTGATGTAGATAAAAAGCCCACAGGGACATAGGGGTCAGGGGAAATATATCCTCCAACCGCTTCCTAGGCTGCATTGGATGCAGTGTGGGCACAGTTTAGGATTGAGCTGTATTTTTTACATAGGCTAATCAGCGCAAGTTAAATTGGACTGTGTTGCACTTTGATAATTCATGAAGTGCATTTATAGCCTCTGAGCCACACCTTTTGGAATGTCTAGATTCCCAGAACCACTCCTCTCAGCTGCCCCTCCCCACAACTGCTTCTCTTAGAACTAAACAAAAAATTCTGCCCACTCAGGCATTAGAGCTCTTATTTGTGAAATGTGTAGTGAACCACATACAGTGGAATGAAATTGGCATCTTTGAAGCAGATTGGCAAGGGAGCCTGCTTTATCAATGGGCAATCAGCAGACTGTATGAGGATTCCCAAATGCTCAAACAAGCCAAAAGGTCCACAAAACTGTGGTTGAAGAGTCTGATTAATGCAAAGACTACCATGATGACATGAGAGGCCTGGGCAGCCTGATCCTGTTGGGCTATTCCCATGCGTTCCAGACTTACTGCTGGTTCTAGGTGTCTTTGTAAGCAACTCTGGCACTGGCAGTAAGGACACTGGGCCAGAGCTGAGGCCAGAGCCAATTGATGCTGGGCTTCAGTACTAGGAGGATGCGTTGATTGAGCGTTGAGCATTGAGCTTCCTGCCAGCCTCCCGTGAAGTCTGGGAGTGTCTCATGACACTTCAGAGCATCACAACATACTGTACATATTGGGAACCTTTGCTATACACTCTTTCATGAGATTTACTTCCAAGTAGCACAATCCTAACCTGGAGTTAGGCCGGCACAGTTAGGCCAGCAAAGTGTGGCCGGTGCAAGGGACACTGTAAAGTACATTGGTACCACTCTCCAAGTCCGAAAAACAGCACACAGATGTGCGCCATCCTCCCTGACCCTGAGAGTGGTCCAAACCCACTTTACGGTGGCCCTTGTGTCAGCCAAACTTTGCTGGCCTAACTGAACCGGCCTGACTCTAGGTTAAGATGGCACTCTCAATGCTGGTAGGCACTCTCAATGCTGGCAATTCCTGCAAAGCATGTTTTAAAACCTCACCTATATATTCCTCAGCAACAAAGAAGAATTGCACATGTGTATTGTTAGTATGCTACTAAGGGCCCAATCCTATCCAACTTTCCAATGCAGTTGCAGGCACAATTCAGCCCTGAGGGAAGAGAACAAGCATCCCCTTACCTTGAGGAGGCCCCCATGATTGTCACCCCACCACAGAATGCAGAGCATGGCTGCATCAGCACTGGAAAAGTTGGATAGGGTTGGGCTCTATGATTAAATGTTTTCTCTACAAGTGTTACATGATTACAGGCTTTATGGTTAAGGAGGGCACTGTGATGTATTTGCTTTATTATTCCACTGTTATCAACAGTAGGAACCACATGTAGTCCTTGCAATCCCAGGGAGTTATTATAAACAGTGTTGGAGGGTCAGTCTGGGTTGGGGTGCTGACCTTACATTCCAGCGCAAGGAAGGACAGGGCACCACCTTGGGTACAATTCATAGAAAAGGTGGTATATTAATGCTATATAAACAAGCACAATATTATTGTCTTGACTTTCTGTACAGTGGAAGCATACTTAAAGGAATGGCTTTTGGAGTTATCAGAAATCTGAATTTCACTTTGGTGTTTTAACTAACCTCTAAAAGCCTTTTGTTCTGTCAGAGAAGAACAGCATTCAACATCTGCAGTTGTTCTGTGCTCATCGAAGATCAGGCCACATGATAAACTCCCATACTGTACTGTGAAGCATTGAAGTGTTTGGTTACACAATCGTGCCTTCCTGTGAAACAATGGCGGCTCCCTGGTGGAACCGACAGAAGAATACAGCTGTGACAAAGCAGCCCCAATCAATGCAATACACAGAATACACAGAAATGCGAGTGAAATGGAAATGTTGCACAAAACAGTGATAACAACGCTCTCAGTTCAGCCGTCTCAGCAGCAGGGCATTTCAACAAGGTTCCACAGAACACTTTCTAAACTGATGATGTGTGATTAAAAAAATAAATATTTGCTATTCCACTTACGTTACATTCATCCTGAGCTTACTTAACTGTGCTAAAACGCCTGTTTAATACAGGAAACCATGTGACAATTTTTTAAACCTAAATGCTTCCCTTTCCCTCGTGCTGCTATACAAAAGGCATTTCTTTTCTTCCCTTCTTGAAAATATAAGCATTTGTGGCACTACAAAAAAAAAGAGTCAGGTGAATGGTGTGGTTGTTAACTTGTTTCTCCTAACAATAATCCAGCAGAAGCAGAGGGCTGTGAAAAGACTGGGGAAAGGGTAGAACTGATTTGTTTTTGATTCCTAGAGAGTAATACAAAGATGCCCTTCATCAACCATCACAAAGATGGCACTAATGTGAAAGTCCACAGAATCCAAATTAAAATACCCTCTTTGTATGCGTGTCATGCTGTTTCTCTTTTTTAACCCATGGATCCCTGTTTTGAAAGGCAGATTTCTTACACTATTCACCCCATTGATGCATGATGTCATAAAGTTTGTTTTAAAAAATAATGTCTTTACAATTTTTTTCTCCCCCCCCGGGCCCCCCCCCGCCCATTAAGTGCAAATGCCAACTAGATCAAGATACAGAGAACCTCAGTGCTTGACACCGGGATGACCAAAGTGCTAACTTGACTGGTTGGCAGGTGCCAGCGGCTGCTGATGTATCGCCATCTGAGGTTACTTCATTCTGCTAAGGGCAAAGAACTGGAGAGCGGACACTTCTCAGACACTTCTTGCGACATGTGCATCACTCCTAACTGTGTTTGCTCTCAAAGCTGTGGAAGGCTCCTGTTCTAGAGAGTCTTCGCATGGACAAGGTGTCCCCCCTGTTCTCTGGTTTGGATGACTTGCTCCCCTGGAACGTACTCCGAAGGCTTGTGGCATTTCGCTGCCTATCCAGTTTGTCACTGATCGAGTAGCTTTTCCGCGTGTGTGAATACAGCAGGTTGGATTCGTCTGCAGAGTAGCTGTTGGCCCGCTCTATCTTGGGAAGCGGTATATTGTTGGACAGCGTTCTAGATGTATTGCTATCTTGAGGAGACACGGAGACGGCTCTTTTCTCTTTGGCTTCGATATCCTCGTTATCAGAGCTCAGGTGACTTAGTTCCGCTTCCCTCTCAGGGGGGCAGCATCCCAAGTCTTCCATTTTGTCTCCATGCCTTCCGGGGAAGCTGGACCTTTCTGCAATGGTCTGAGGAGCACTGACACATCTTGTGTCTATGCAGTCTGTAATGCTTGTGTACTCTGCTGTCTTGACTGGCACTCCGAGGCTGCTGAAGTAGCTCCGAGAAGGGGAGAACATGAAACTGTGAGATTTGATCATAGGGGCTTCCTCCAAGACAAACGGGGTGGTAGCCAGGTATCGACTGCTTTTAGAGCGCTCTAATGTATGGTACAGGGGAGGGTCAGATTCCCAGGGGTTTTGGCTGTCTGCGATTTGTGAGTGGTCTGAAGAAAAGACACGTGTGTCCACGGAAGAAGGGTCTTCGTAATCAATACTCCTGCCTGAAATTCTGTCACCAGGAGTCCCGCTTACATAGGCGCTACTCGAAAGCACACTGGAAGCTATCTGAGCTTGGAGAGCTGGGTCTCCAGTCCCAAGGATGTTCATTGAGCTGTCAAGCGGTTCGATTCCAGACTGCAGCTCGTCCATGGCAGAGACATAAATGTCTATGCAAGAGGAAGGCCGTCTGGAATCCGGGGCAATTGACAGAGTGCTGGTAGGCACTAATGGTAGTTTTTGCTCTTTGGAGACAGAATGAGAGCTACTAGCACGGTGGAGGCTCAGAGACCGTTCTTTAAAAATGCTTTCAAACTTCTCCAACCCGCATTTGTCCTTCATGTTCACTGCATAGAAGGAGTGACTTCGCAGGCGAGGCATGACTGTGGGAGAAGTTGGTGACATCGATTCTTCCCCTACAGGATCGATACTCTCTTGAAGTTTGTAAGTGTTCCCTTCCTGGCTGTTAAAGCTGCTCTGTCTGACAATGTAAGCTGTGTCCGTACAGTCAGAGGACGTTCGAGACCGTATCTTAGTGATCTCTCCTTTGTCCAGACCAGTCAGCTTATCTAGCGCTGTAGCCATTCGTCCGATCATATCCTCCAACTGAGCAAGCCGAATATCTACCGTTTGAAGTGACGCCTTCATGCAGTGCTCTCTTTCATTCACTTCTTCTAGTCTCATGGCCATATTCTCAACCCTATCAAAGAGAGACAGACAGAGAAACAGTAGTTATTTCAAACAGGACAAGCAGGTTAGTGGAATTGTTGATAGTCAGATATACCTGATCATCATAAGCATTGTGTTGAACATATCCGGATGAACTTTTAGTTTAAGCCATCATCTCTACAGAAAAGCCCAAGTGCCTGGAATAAAAGTCTATTTGGTGCAGAAATAGTAGAGGATGCCATAACAACACATGCTCAAGATGAAAATGTGGATTCCAAAGGACAATGGGATAAGGCCTCCATTTACAATAGGGTTTCTGAGGGTGTAATCCTAAACTAGCTACTGCTAGTTTCTAGACAGTTACTCATTCAAGAACAGTGTGTTCCTTTCCAAATAAATAGGAAAGACTGTAGAAATGCAAAGAATCACAATGGGTAAAATAACACTACTCTAAACAACGTCCCAACTAAATTGGCGCTATACAACATTCATCCACTAGATGGTTCTGGATGTACACCTAATGATGGGCTTGCTTTACAACAGGGATCAGAGAAGTATCCCCGTCATTAAGCGACAGACATATACCTGTATAGAAACCAAAAGGAAAAGTCCTTCACCTTTCAGAGGTGACACGGATTCTTTCATCATTGGAAGAATTGAATCTATCGTCTTTTTCTCTGAAATATTCTTCAATGCATTGTTCTTCAAAATCATGAACTTTCTTCAATTCATCATCAGTTATAAAAAGCTCTGCAGAAGACATGCAAGGTGATGACAAAGCAGTAGTTAAGTGAAATTAATTGGCTATCATAATAAAGTTTCATTAGGCACCTGTGTGGCTTTTAAATGGCAAATTCGTTCCCGAGGATCATTTCAACCAGATTTCTACCCTGAACTCTAGTTTCACACCTTGTGTATGACACTGTGGCTTTCAGGGTAACATTAAATAATGACATGCAGTCATGCTTGGCTTCTCGGTGTTCACTTATAGGTGTAGGATGCATTTTTGGGTGATGGGTGTGGTGTGTTTTTTTTTAAACACATTACTGCATTCTTCCCTTTTTGTCCTCATGAAATGGACCAGAATTGGCAGTGGAAAGTATTTTGACTCAGAGCAGCAGTGCTCCTTTGGTCTTATAGCTATTTGCCAGCTGTCGGGAGCATGCCAGTGCCTTTGTTTTGTCAGTTTTGGCAAAGGCTTCCAGCTTGCTTCCTTGTTTTCAGGTGTCGCCAGTTGAAGTGGCGCAGTTTTCTTCATCCCCTTTTTGAAGGGGGAGAGTTTGCAGTTTTCTTTCACATTTTGCAGCTCATCCTTGCCCTTTTCTGTGTTTTGGGTCTTCTGTCTGGTTCTTTGTTGCGTATTTTGTTGCGTGTTTTTTGTCTGATTAAAAAGGCAATTTCCCATTCACTTTTTTCTTAATTCTGTTTTTCTTTTCTGTTGCATGTGCAGCCGTGCCATGCCTGATGCCTGTAGGTGAGGGGTTGCGAGTCAGGGGGCAGCTGCCCATGCTGGTGCCACTGTCCTGGTAGGGAGGTGGGGGCAAAAGAGGGGGAGGAGACCAAGCCAGCCCCAGTCAAGAGGCCCCTGATTTCGACAGTCCCCGGGAGAGACAGAGGAGACCAAAGGAGAGGTAGGTTGGAGCCGGGGCTGGCTCTAGAACAGGGGTCAGGGAACTTTTTAACCTTTTACCCCAAAATATATTTAGATACGCCAATGTTACCCCCGCCAGAACAAAAGGAAAGAAATTACATATTGGAACCCATTGCTTTTTATTTGATTGATTAATGAGCTTAATTAATGCTATGTAAATACAAAGTTGTAAAGGGCGGAGCAAAACAAACACAACAAAACGGAGCCAGCCAGCCAGCGACGGAACCGGAACGGGGGTAATGGATGGTCGCGCTGCCAAGACACAGCCGGGCATGCATATAGATTCATATGCATGCCCGGCTGTGTCTCGACAGCGTGGCCGTCCATTACCCCCAGGAATTTCATTTTTACGCCATTTGGGGTAATTTACCCCTGTTCCCTGACCACTGCTCTAGAATAAGCAGGAAGGAGGAAAGTGTTGCCTCTAGAGTAAGTAAGGGTGGAGCAAACCTGGTGGGGGCAGAGTGACTGGATTTAAAACCTGCACTGGCCCATGAAGAGGCTGCTGGCTGGAGAGCCTGCTAGACTGCATGTAAGGAGCAAGCCAAGCAAGAACTGGGTGACTTAACCCCCTGCCCTCACTGACCAGCTAGGCCAAGCAGAGCAACATACAGGGGCCTCTACCTCCAACCTCCAGTAAGGCCCTACAAATGCCTCGCAGGCAGATGTCCAACCGAGGAGGTGCCGCCACCCCCTATCCCGGACGTAATGTTAATCTGTACCAAGAATAATTATTCTGCCTGCCATTTTTAATGTTCAGATAATCAATATACGTGGTGGGGACATGGATGGGGACGTGGTGGTGATGCGGGTTAAACCGCTGCTGCTGGGCTTTCGGACCAGAAGGTTGGGAGTTCGAGACCATGCAACCGAGTGAGCTCCCATTGCTTGTCCCAGCTCCTGCCAACCTAGCAGTTCGAAAGCACGTAAGAAATGCGAGTAAATGAATAGGTATCACTTTGGTGGGAAGGTAATGGTGTTCCGTGCGCCTTGGCGTAAAGTCATGCCGGCCACATGACCACGGAAGCTTGTCCTCAGACAAATGCCAGCTCTACAGGCTTAGAAACGGAGATGAGCACCGCCCCCTACAGTCGGTCACGACTAGACCATTCAGTCATGGGGAAACCTTTACCTTTAATCAATATACAGATCTAAAAAAGTCAAACTTGTCAATGAGTAAGTATTTCAAAAAATTATGTAATTTTAATTTTAATCCATCAATTAAGCACGCCCTTCCACTCTCAGAAGTGTACCAGTCTGAATGACAAATTATATGATCACCCCACCTTTTTCCCCAGGAGGAACTCCCTGAAACTCACTCAGCCCGTAGTCCGTCTCATCCGGATCGCTTTCGTGTTTCCGCCATCTGCAGCATATGTGTTGACATATCATCGTCATGTGACTGAAGATGATTAGTGGAGGGGGCAAAACTGGTCTTTCATGGAATGTCATAATCAGCTGATACCTCTGAAACTTCCATACTTGGTTAGATATAGATTTAACTTCAAAAAATGTGTTGCTAAAATTAGAAGAGAAGACAATTGTATCTAATAAACAGAAATAACTCCAGTGCTCAGAAGCGAAAAAAAAGGTTAGACCAGAAGACCTCTTCCAAATTATTACCCTCTGAATTGTTCAGAAGTAAAAGTCATTCCATTTTTACAAGTTCTAGGCCCATGTGTTAACAAATGTGAACTGTTAATCATTCATGTGAACGCAATAGCACTACTACAGCTACGATCCTATTGCTTAATTCTGGACCTGAATGCTTGATCCCAAGTCTTGTAGTAGTTACTATAATGACTGAGAGCACAATCCTAACCTGGAGTTAGGCCGGCACAGTTAGGCCAGCAAAGTTTGGCTGGCACAAGGACACCCTAAAGCGCATTTGGACCACTCTTGGAGTCAGGAGGATGGTGCATGTCTGTGTGCTGGCCTGTCCAAACATATTTTACAGTGTCCCTTGTGCCAGCCAAACTTTGCAGGCCTAACTCCAGGTTAGGACTGCGCTCTGAATTTTTTTAAAAAACAAACAAAACCAAAAAAACCAAAACCATATACACAGAGGGATGACACTCACTTGAAGACAGCAATGAGCAAGTTCACCAGAAGAATGTTTGCAACCAAGAGGTAGCAAGCCATGATGGCAGGAACGATCCATGCTCCTGTTTTGCAGGGAGGCAGTTGGATTATTTTACCATCCTCTCTGGTTTCATTTTGACCGCAAGGAGCTAGGAAGAAACAAAGGAGGAGGGGAATGAAAATGAAATCCTAATTTGCAAAGCTTTTACAGAAGTTATTATTAATATTTAATATGTAGTCTATGGTGGAGAAATGTTTTGCTGATCCCATCTTCTCCTGGGCCTGATCCATCCTGTTCTACCCCCACCCAGAAAGCCCCATCCCTGTGACCCTCTCCAAGCATCTGAGCTGGTCTGAACAACTTTTCCTGCTCCGGCTGGTGTAGGCCGTTGGGCTAGTGTTGCTGGCTCACAAATAATTGCAAATGTACTTTATGACACATTTGCAATACTCTGAGTTGGTGCGGAGACAGCCTTGCCAACTCAGGTAGGAGCTAGGGTTTCTCTATAAGGGCCCAGTCCTATCCAACTTTCTATTGCTGATGCAGCCATGCCAGCAGGGGGTGTGCTGCATCTTTTGGTGGTGGGGCAGTCACGGAGGCCTCCTCAAGGTAAGGGGTACATTGCCGCTGCATTGGTGCTGGAAAGTTGGATAGGATTGGACCTTCTGTCTTTGGAATGAGTGGTTTCAACTGTACCTCTCATTCAACAATTTCCAGCTTTTTATTGTATGCTTTGAAGCTACACTCAGTAGTGATGGATATGAACCGATGAAAACATGTCTACTAAAATTTATTTTCCACTATGAACACAAATGTGGCTTTTTGCTAACAGGTCGATGATGCAGTGGTCCTCGTCAAACAAGTGCAAAACAAGAGAGCATTTGACTAGTTGGCAAGACTAAGAAGAATCATTTTCTTGTTTCAGAATGACATATTTTCATTTCTTTAAGAACTTTTGACAGTATTCTTGGATAGAAGTTAGGTGGGAGAGAGAAAAAAATCAAATATTTTGGGAATCAGGCATATTATTTGGGCAACATAATAAACTTGTTTTCAGTTTAGATAATCCATGCCCCCACCCAGTTGCTGGAGCCCTGGAGCAAAGCCCTGCATTGGGCCTGATGATCTACTGGGTGGTACCACTATTGCTGATACAGAGATTTCAGACGTTCACTGGCTGGGGTGATCCTCTAATGGGCCAAGGCCCACCTTACACCTCTTACACTACCCTTGTATATAACAGCTGTCATTTATTTTGGAGTGAAGCAAAGGAAAAGTGGTAAGCAGTTCCCCGACTGACTGCTACATTTTGGCAGAACATTTCTGTCCTTCCAGTTATGTGTACTAGCCGCGTTCATAACTTTGGGTGATGATGGCAACTCTTTGCAGGCTGTCAGTGGAACAGCAATTACACAGTCTGTCACAGTCACAGAATGACAGGCTCATAATATTAACTGTAGCGAAATAACTTAAAATAATCTAGACCAATCTACCTCTTTCAGGCAAGTTCCTCCATATAAGAACAATCCTCACCATATAGTCTGGTCAAGCACAGTAGTCTACATTTTGGCAAATTAACGTGTGAAGAGTCCAAGGAGCTTTTGAGACAAGGAATAATTTTGCAAAACCTTAGGTGTTCAAGCAGACGTACTACCGGGAAAGACTAAAATATCCCAGTTCTCTTGCTTAATCCATGTATTCTGTTCAGACCTGAATACAGAGGAGGAATTTGGCAGGTGATCATTGTCACATCACATTGCTGAAAGGATGAGAACAATGGCACTTGCTGAAATAAACTCTCTCAAAGTTATTAAAGGTACTATTGGTTCTGGCTGCAATCCTATACAAAACTTTCATGGGAGGAAGAGCCAAATCCTATCCAATCTTCCAGTGCTGATGTAGCCATGCCAATGGGGTGTACACTGCATCCTGCAGTGGGGTTGCAATCAGGGACATATCTTCAAGGTAGGGGAACATACCTTAAGAATGCATTGCGGCTACACAATTTGGTTAGGATTGGGCCCTAAGTCTGATTCAACTCAATGGTGCTTACTTATGAGTAGCATGGGGTTGTACTGTCTTGCTATCCATCAGTTGGATGAAATGGGCTGGTACAGGTACAGGCTATAGGTGTACATAATTCCACCCTTAGAATTATGGAATTCTACCCCTGCAGGAAAAATGGTATAAAAATGTGAAAAAATAAATAAGTAAAATATAGGTAATGTCTTGGCATCCATTCCTAGGGGTTCCATTCCTAGAGGGGTTCCATTCCTAGAACCTCTGTAGATGCTGAAACCAGCGATAATCAGATGCATGAGTAAGGCACGCCAGATCCATCAAATGCAACCAGTGCTGTGCTCCAGATGAGTCTGGAGGGTGTCCTGAGAGCCAAGGAGTCTGCACTCGGCCTCTCTAACCACAGAATGCCTTCTAAGGCAAAAAATGTTACTTCTGATTTTTGGAAGTTCTGTTCTGGAGGTGTAAGTTTCACTTTCCCATGTTTGAAATGTACAAATACATGTTGGTGCTTTTAGAGAAGAATACTTGGGCTGCATTTCCACTACAGCATTAATCCACTTCCAGTGCACTTCTATTCTCCCAATGGGACGTGGTGGTGCAGCGAGTTAATCTGCTGTTGCTGGGCTTTCGACTGCAAGGTTGGGAGTTCGAGGCTGCGTGACTGAGTGAGCTCCCGTTGCTTGTCCCAGCTCCTGCCCAACCTAGCAGTTCGAAAGCACCTAAAATGAAAGTAGATAAATAGGAACCACTTCGGTGGGAAGATAACGGCGTTCCTTAGAGTCATGCTGGCCACATGACCACGGAAGCTTGTCCTCGGACAAAATGCCGGCTCTACAGGCTTTGAAACGGAGATGAGCACCGCCCCCTACAGTCGGTCACGACTAGACCATTCGGTCATGGGGAAACCTTTACCTTTACCTTTATTCTCCCAATACAGTTTGTTAAGAAATCTGGAAGCTTCTTAGAGCTACCTTTAACAAACTACAGTCTCCAGAATGCATTCAAAGAATAGAAGTGGATTCAAGCTGCAGTAGAAATGCAGCCCGGGATAGGCTGAGATTGAGGGTGCAATCCTAACCTGGAGTTAGGTCAGCACAGTTAGGCCAGCAAAGTTTGGCCAGCACAAGAGACACTGTAAAGTATATTTGGACTACTCATGGAGTCAGAGCAGCCAGCACATAGACATGCGCCATCCTCCCTGACTCCAAGAGTGGTCCAAACGTGCTTTATGGTGGCCCTTGTGCCAGCCAAATTTGGCTGGCCTAACTGTGCCGGCTTAACTCAGGTTAGGATTGCGCCCTGAGTTGCCCAAATTTATTTTGTAATAAATGTGTTTTGTACTGTACACTTTTAGTCATGATCCCAGGCCCTGGGGATTTTGCCCCCATCACCTCCCCTCCTCAGGCCTGCAGGGAAAAAGTGTTAAGCACTTCTCCCCATGTTTCATGGTCCTGAGAATTAATAGCCCACGACATGACAACTACTGATAAAAAGGACAATGTTGGCCTACATACATTGTAAGCATATCAGTTACAGCCTTAATACAATGTATAGATGGACTTTAATGGATTTTATCTGTATTTTACAAGCATAAACAGGATAAAGTAATGAATACTCGCAACATCCCACTGAGGATAAGCCAAATACCATCATATCTTAGCAGTAAATAATTTCCCTTCTTCAGCAGGTACTCTCTGTGTGTGAGGAGTGTACTTGCTCATAAAGGTACAGCCTTCTCATCTGCAGTTTTCTCATCTGCTGATTTGACTCAGCACAGAGGGAAGAGAAGCGCCTTTTGTTTAACTTAACACGTTCCTTTAATCAACAATCCTTTTTTTAAAAAGCTTCTCTTAGCATGGCAACACAGCAGCAAGCATTCTCCTTAGAACAGATTACAGGTGGGGCCTTTTTATACGTGAGGGTTCCATTCCAGGACACCAGTGGGAGGAATCCCCTGTTCTCAGCCACAGAGAAGCCGCGTTTGCATGCAGCTTTGGAATGTCTAAGAATCTCCCGTTCTCAGCAGCGCAGAAGCCGAGGCCTCTGTTCAGCAAGAGATGCTAGAGGCAGAACTAGGACCTGCTGTCTTTTGTTCTTTTCTTCTGAGTTACGGCCCCCTCAGGGGATGGAACCAGAGGCTTGACAGACTCTCAAAGAGACTGAGGGTGCAATCCTATCCAACTTGCCAGCACCCAGCAATGCAGCTCCAAGGTGAGGAAACTGACATTCCCCGACCTTGAGGAGGCCTCTGTGACTGCCTGCCCCCCCCCACCGCAGCACATGCCCCATTGGCACAGCTATGTCAGTGC
>JAJKFI010000001.1:16489665-16505203 GCA_029204185.1 Lerista edwardsae
TTATTATTATTATTATTATTATTATTATTATTATTATTATTATTATTATTATTATATAGGAATGCATACAGGCAGGCCCTCATTATCTGTGGAGGTTCCGTTCCAGGAACATCCCACAATTTTGGAAATCCATGGTGGGTTTGGGGGCCATTTAATCCTCTGAACTTGACCAGAGCTGAGCTCCAGTCGGGTCTGGAGGATGTTCTGATGCCTGGAGAGGCCTCACAAAGGCCATGAGGGCCAAAAAAAGCTACTTCTGGTTTTGGGGTGAAAACCAGAAGTGGGGAAGCTTGGTCAGAATGCCTTATAAGGCATAAAGAAGTAAAAACATCACTTCTGATTTTTCCCCCAAAACTGGAAATAGCATTTTTTTTCAGCCCTAAAGGCCATTCTGAGACCCACAGAGGCTGTGGGTGGTCAATCCACAGACTTTCTGGGCCTCAGAAAACCCTCTGAACCTGACTGGACGTGACTGGAGTCCAGTTCTGGTCAGGTTCGTAAGGTTCAGGTGGGACCTTCCTCCTCAGGAAGAGGAGTTCAGGTCAGAACGCACGGATTCTTAAATCTGTGGGTCCCAAGTCCACAGATATTGCGGGCCCACTGTATTGAATGACAGATTCAAAGATTGCACTATTATCCTTGTGGAAAAGGATGAAAAAGCTCCAAACCTACCCTAACTCCCCAGGTGCCAATGCAGCCGTGCCAGTACAGCCTCCACATCTAGCGGAGGAATCTTGGCTGCTGGACGTCTCCTTGGGTTAAGGGGACATTTGCCCTGTTGCACCCCATGCCCTGTGCTTACCTCCTCCCAACATCCACCTGCAAACACTGCAAGGCCTTTCCATTGGCACACTGGCAGCTCGCACTACCACAAAACACTTAATGGCCGCTTTGTGGTGCCCTGCGCTGGCAACATACATGTTCCACCAGAACTAGTCATAAATAGGATTTGACCATAAGTCTTCCAATGTATACCAATAAATGCTGGTAAGTCTAGTTGCTGTGCCTGACAGTTTTCATTCTTATCTCAAAACTTGGAACCGGAAGAAAATGGGAAGACACATGAGTTCACAGCATCCTTGAAGAGCCTCAAGGAAATATAGTACATGAAAGCAAAACTCATTTGCAAAATAGAGGAGAGGTCCTCTGGCCTCACAATGGCATCCATCAACATTACTACCACAACACAGGGAGAATACAGAATGCCTTCTGGTCCTGGTAGCACAACACAGAACATAAATGGGGCCGGGTAAGATAAATCAGGAGAAGGATGAATTCCTCCCACAGCAGCTCCCTTTTCCAAGAAGTTGGCACTGACAGCTAGATTGACCTTTGACAGCTAGAAGCTTATGGAAATATTTTTACATTTGCTGAAATTATTTTGCCACATTCTGATGGTCACGTTAAAAGGCTAGCATTGTAAAAAATAATAATGTTGACATATTTCATGCAAGGGCAAGGGTGTTTACTTTTGTTAAAACACATAAAAAACAAAACACCACTTTTTTGATATGAAAATATCTGAACAAAAACACAAAATACCACATTTTGGTGTTTAGAATATTTTCCAGAAATTAAAATAGATTACTTCTTCAATTAGAAATAATACTGTGGCTGCATCTGCTGACACTCTATCACCTATATCACCTAACTAGTACACTTTAAAAGCATTTAAAATTACTAAAAATGAGAACTTGGAATGAGAACTTAGAATAAAAATACATAACACCGCCTTCTGCCTTTCAAATAACGAAATCTGTGAAAAATAACACCATTTTCAAACACCCCTATGTATGGGAAATGTGCCCTAGAACATAGGTCTCTTGAATACAAGCATTGGAGAAAATAAATCAGTGCCTTGAGTTACAGTCCAAATCGTTCAGAACTGGAAGGCAGAAGAGAGGATAAGATCAGCTATGCACTCTTGCCACCACATAAACCCCTCCCAACTCCTGCCTGCCCCAATTCCTCTCTCTCCCAGCCCCAAAACATCCCAGTCTTCCTATTCCTTCCCCTTCCCTGCTCACCACCTGCCCACCTCTGACTTACCACCACCAGGGACTCCACGGAGGCCACGGCTGCATGGCTGTACCACTTGCCATTTCTGACAGTGGCCCAGCTATAGAGCATCACATTTTGCAACACCATAAGTCAGGTTGCACTGCCAGAAGAGCTGGCAGCACAGCTCAATAATAGGATTGGGCTGTCAGTTGAAATTGTTGGCCTTTCAGTGAAATGTCTGAAGCTTACCTAGTTGATGCGAATTAGAGATAGGAAGTAGAGATACATTGAAAATGTCAAGTCAATGGATATGATTTTTCAGTATTGGGACAGACACAATCAAATTGATTTCAATTTGTTGGATTGATGTCTTTAATGTTTAAAATGTAGATCTTAATTGATAACATCTAATGGATGGATTGAAATATTGGAATTAGAGATTTTTGTTTCTAGAGAGTAAAATAGGATTACGGCCTAACAACTAGTGAAACGTATTTCTGAAAATAGTTATTCATTGATATATGGTGATATATGGCATCACCAAGCGATGGCCGCATTTTAATGGCCACTAGCCAGTACTATGCTGTGATATGACTATATGTAAGGCATGTGCCAATTTTTACCCATGAAATTTTTAAATAAATTAACCTGTAGATCACAGCAATTGGCTGCAATTTGTACTTGGCCTAGTGCAGCAGTTTCCAGTGTTTCCATGGCTAGAACACCCACAGAACCCACAAGTGATTGGCGGTGATGTGAAACGCATCCTGCACTGATGTCACTGGCCATTCACTTCCAGGTTCGGCAGTTGTCACAAGCATCCAAAGAGAGGTAAGAGGCTGAGGGTGGGCTTTTTGCAGTGCCTAGTTTTGCATGCTGCAGCTGTGCTGAGCTTCCTGCTGCTCTTTGGAGGCTTACATTGTGGTCTCCATGCCGGGGCAATAGGTAGCCAGTGACTCCCAGCAAGGGCCCATGACATCCCAGGGCATAACTGGACACACTTTGGGAACCGCTGGCCTAGCAAAGAGTTTAACATGGTGCAACATCACCTTCCTCATAGCACTTATTCCTGGTTTGTTCCACATTGGAACATGCCTGTACCACAAGGTACATACCTGTAACACAAGATTATTTGTCTTTTACCATTTAGATTTGGACTGTTTTATAAAGGGTTAGTGCACCTCCTACTATTGTCCTTTGGCAGTTTTGCCATTGGGGTTACAGGAAAATGTAGATAGTGAGCTGCTCACTTGTATTTATCTTCTGAAGCGAGATGTGCTTTTCCAACTGTCGACGAAGTTTCACTTCTGCCCCATATTTGCCTGTAGTTCCATTATCAGCCAGAATAAAGTGAGAGTGCATACTGTTGAGTACTGTCAGCTTGCTCATTGGATTGGACATTGTTTGGTATGGCCGAACCACCTGCATATAGCAGAAAAGAGAGAATGCAACCATAATGAGCATAGACTTTCTGATCAGTTTTCATTTAGTAGGAACAGGCTAAGAACAAGGTATTGCAAATCATTTTTGCCAGTATTTGATGCACTGCAAAATCAAATACAGCAGAAATAGGAAGCAAATTTTACTGTCAAAATTCTTAACACTATCAGTACCAAGCTGAGACTGTGACAGCCACACTGAAATCCAATCTTTCAGAAAAGACATACCTTTCTGACATTCAAATGAGATATATATTTTTGCAGACCATTGTTCTTCCGTATTTTAATAATAATTATTAGTCTTTCATTTTATTAATTAATATTAGCCTCCCATCATTACATTGGTTTTCTAAGATGTGTTTGTTTGGAAGTCTTGGTACACTAGCATGGAATTATGCATTCAGCGCTGTATATATTTTTGTTGCAAAACAGACATACATTTTATATGTATTTTCATTGATTAGATTAGAAATTTATTTGTCATTGTACTCAAGGTATGAGGACAACGAAATGAGGTGCTCTTCACATCATACAACTGGACAACACCAAATAACATATACAAATAACAATTAAAACAACACTAATAAAAAAAATACAAATATGAATACCATACAAACATGAGGTATACATTTGTTAAGACCACCAGATTCAGAACTCCGCATTTAGCCTGATCACCGCACTTGGGTAAAAACTATGTTTAAATCTACTTTTCCTAGCTTTCAACACTCTATATCTTCTTCCTGATGGTAGGATATCAAACATCGAGTGACCCGGATGTGAAGAATCTCTCAAGATCTTTTGTATCTTCTTACTACATCCCATATTGTACAAATCCTCCAATGAGGGAAGAGGACAACCAATGATCTTTTGTGCCCTCTTTATCACTCTTTGGAGTGCCTTTTTCTCCATCCCTGTACAACTCATATACCACACACAGAGGCAATAAGATAAGATGCTCTCTATAGAGCTTCGATAGAAGGCAACCAACAGACTCTCTGACAGTTGATGTAATCCTAAAGGTCTCAAAAAATACAGTCGTTGTTGGGCCTTTTTTTCTAGGGCTGAAGTATTTGCACCCCATGTTAAATCTTGTTTCAAGGTAATACCTAGAAACTTACATTCCGCCACCTGTTATAATAATCTAGGCCCAAAAGAAGGTGGTGTCAGAGGCAGGAAGAATGGTGAATCAGGCCCAGGTTGGGGAAGAATCAGCGGTGGTGGCACATGCCAAATCCCATGCCCCTTCCTGGGGCTAACCTGCCTTCATAGAGCAGTGTAAACTTGCACCCGCCAATTGAGCTGTCATAGGTCCCATACTAGTTGTGGGGCTTACCTAGGGGCAAGGAGACAAAAGTCCCCTTAATCCAAGGAGACGTCCAGCAGCCAAAAATCCATCACTGGATTCAGCAGAAGCTGCGCCAGTGCAGCTGCTTTACCACACAGGGATTTAGATAGGATTGAGCTGTCTGACTGCACCTGTGCTATTTCTGATTGACCTACTTGTCATGTCAGAAATATTAAATGCTTATGTTGACATAGTAGTAGTCTATTTATGAAAAAAAAATTAAAGGATGGACACACAAAAGGTTTCAGAGCGCAATCCTAACCTGGAGTTAGGCAGGCACAGTTAGGCCAGTAAAGTTTGGCCAGCACAAGGGCCAACATAAAGTATGTTTGAACCACTCTCATAGTCAGAGAGATCAGAACACACAGAAGTGTGCCATCCTCCCGGAATTTGAGAGTGGTCTAAACTTGCTATATGGTGGCCCTTGTGGCGGCCAAACTTTGCTGGCCTAACTGTGCCTGCCTAACTCCAGGTTAGGGTTGTGCTCTCAATGACTTTGCAACTTCATTTGAAAAACAGTTGAAAAACACTGCTCCAGAAGATAAAGTGGCAGGGTGCAGTGGTGAAGTTGTGATGCTGCTGCCTCTTGTGGCAGCACTTGCAGAACGGCTGCTAATGGTGTGATGTACACCCACTAGTAGCCATTTTACAACAGCAGAGTCACTTTAGGGTGGGCTATTAAACATTCAGTATTTTAAACAGCAACAAATACTGTATTAATGCAGTACACATTTCAGAAAAATAAACACCTCTGTAGCTTTCTATGAGCTCTTTGCATCATATTATAATTCTGCTGAAAGTTCTTTTATGGTTTATCTATGAGAAACATGGTGAGAGGATATCTGTTACCTGTTCCCATATCAATAGCATTGGATTAGAGGTCAGTTTATAATAATGTTTCTCATGCTGACTGAAATATCCAACATTAATGATTAGTTACAAAGGTAACTAGAGGGTACTTTTAAGAACATCAGAAGGTTGAATTGAAAGTTTTTATGTTCAATGTTTGCAGGGAAAAAATTAAGCTGCTGGAGAATACAGTTTTGTTCAACTTGTAACTTACATGTCAAGTTCACCTTTTAAATGAAAGGTAATGTTGCATTC
Source organism: Lerista edwardsae (assembly GCA_029204185.1). Taxonomy (NCBI): domain Eukaryota; kingdom Metazoa; phylum Chordata; class Lepidosauria; order Squamata; family Scincidae; genus Lerista; species Lerista edwardsae. The sequence goes on from JAJKFI010000001.1 coordinate 16,495,555, forward strand.
ATTCAACTATCATCCTCAGACAGCATTCCAAATTACAGAGGAAAGGCATTGCAGCCCATTTTTCAAATGCTGACATTTACAGTGTCAAAAACATTTTGAAAATAATATTTGAATGCACATTGTAGACTGCTGGGTGTAAAAACGTGGTTTTCTAAGGATGTATGGTCTCAGTTGTTTGTCACTAGTGTGTTAGTGACACAGTAAGAATTTGTGTCACATCTGCTAGTGACACAAATTACAATGATGTGGTGAAATCCCTAATTTCCTCCTCTTTTTTGGCACGTTTTTCACCTAGTTCGGACTCTTGTTAACTCCTCAGAAGATTCTGGGATGCCTTAGCATCCAGAAGGGGCCACTGAGTCATCCAGATGCACCAGTCATTATCTTCTGTTATTGTCTGATCATCTTCCTCTTTCCCAACTGAGTGGTACACAAAGAACTTGGCGCTGAGACAGTTCACTGAACCATAAAGCCTACCTGATTGTGCTTCCCCACCCCTACAGGTGGCAGCTGGTCGTGATTATTGGACACTTGATTGTCTTTTGGGCATGTAAGAGAATGAGCACCTGTGACTGTGGCACACAGTAGGGTCATGGAAGTTTAGTCTTACATTGGTTGGCGAGTAGGGGGGTGTTATGGGGGCAGTTGTAACCAATGCTGGGTGATGAGAACCTCCCTCCTCAAGTCCTGCTTTTTGCATTTAGGTGAAAATGACCAGGAGCAGAGTACAGAGGGTCCTTGAACTGGTAGGCTTGTAGGGATTTATCAGTCTTATGGTCATGGATCCCAGGACTTTCTGTCATTCGGTGTAACAGGCAGTGCAATCCTAGCGTGCCCCTTGCATCGATGTGACAGCACCTCCGTGTCGGCGCTCCATCTCTGAAGCCGACACTGCTCACAGCGTCAGCTTCAGAACGCCGACAAAGAGCCTCCCTTGCGCTGAGCGAAGACAGTCGGTGAAAGGGATTCTCCGTCCTGTATCGGGACGGGGATTGGGGGGGGGGGGGAGGGGGGACTTGGGTGGGACCTGGGTGGGCTTGGGAGGTGGCCGTACAGCCACCTCCTAAGCCTGTCAGCGAGGCTCCGATTCGGGCCACGTGGTCTCCTTGGATCTGCCCCCCTCTGTAGCGGAGCACATAGGATCTGCCCCCCTCTATGTGGAGCACATAGGGGAAGCTGGAGCCTCCCCTACGGTAAGGGAGCGCATGCAACCTTGCAGCGGGGAGTTTCCAGCCCATCCTAAGCAGCACTGGATATGGCGCCAGCCCGTCGGCCTCGCCAGTCCAGCACTGCTTAGGATTGTGCCCTCAGTGTTTCTCAAACTGTGGGTCATTACCCACTTCACTGACCTCTGTGGGCCCAGAATGCCCCACAGAAGCAACTTCTGGTTCTCAGATGCAGCTTTTGGTTTGATTGGAATTAGCTTCCAGTTCCTTCTGCAGGGCATTCTGAGGTCCACAGAAGCCAATGGAGTGGTTGTGGGCCCAGTGTCACCTGGAAGCTGCCTCCGGGGCTCCCAAGAAGGCATTACAGCACTACAGGGGGCATCGCATTGCAGCCCACCAAAGATGGTGAAGTGGGTCACAGCACTAAAATGTTTGGGAACTGCTGGTTGAAGTTCATTCAGCATAAGGTGTGAAGATGGGCTCAGTATCCAAATAGGGCTAATTGCAAGATGAACACAGACTTAGGTAACATGATATTGGCTTGGTGGAGTATGGTGATAACATACTGGCCACTGTGCACTCTCACCCCTTATAGTTTTGAGGCGATGGGGTCCATTTGTCTAATTTGGGAATGAATATACAGGCATGCCCCAGTATCCACAGTTTCAGTATCCACGGTTTCAGTTATCCACGGATACCATAGATACTGGAACTCCTATTAAAAAAGATAGGGGAACATTAAACAAATCTCTTTGTTTTACCTTGTTGCAGGAAACCACTGATGTTCCCCTATCTTTAAAAAGGCATCCTCATTATCCATGGTGTCAGGTATCCATGTTGGGGTCCGGAATGGAACCCCAGCGGATACTGGGGCATGCCTGTATTTCTGTCAGACTTTCAGTGGGGTTTGGTGGATATTTGGGGGCAATGATGTGGCAAGGGCCAAGTGCTAGGCATGTCCCCCCATGTGGCAGGGAAGTGCATACTGGGATAATGGTTAGGGATTGGTATGCTTCTTGAGGAAGTAGAGTGGGCAAAGAGGGGGCAGAACTGGTCCCAAGATGCTGCTCTGCTCAGCAATGCTTGCCGGGAGCCCCTTGTTGACAGAATGTAGAGTCAACCTCAAAGACTGGCTGGCTTCAGGACGGCAATACAATCCAGACCTTCTTTGAGTCCCCTTGAAAGAGTTGGCATTGATGGTGAATAGCGATCACTAACTTTGAACCAAGGTGGGATGCCCACAGACACTCACTGTCTCCCTCAAGAAAGGTAACTCAGACAAAAGGGAGCTGGAGTTCTAGTTTGTTAGGACTGCTTTGTATATGATTTGTATATGATTAATGATTAATGTATATGAGTAATAAATTTTGGCCCTGTTTAAATCCAAAATCACTTGTCTTGGGCCTTTTGAGGGTTTGTGGAGGCAAAGAGTCAAGTGGCAGTTTGAAGACTAAACAGATGTACTGTGACAGAAGTGCTAGGTTTTTCAGGTGCCTGAACTCCTGTGCAAAGTGGCCCTTCCCCCTTGCCTTCAGAGCCATTCGCAGCTGTGAAAGCATGGCTCTGAAAATGAGGGGAGGGGCTGCTTTACCCAGGTGTTCAGGCACCAGAAAAACTTAGTGCTTTGCCCTCCCTCTGGGAATGCCACAGGCCATGTCTAATCTGTTAAGGTGCCACAAGCCTCTGCCTGGTCCCCTATGAACCAGATCTATGCTAGCATTTTTACTGGTAAGAGCTGAAGATCAACAGGAAGTAGATCTAGTGCGAGGGCTTGGGATGTAGCAGATACTGGTGCTGCCATGATCTGTAGTGTCCCACCCCAATCTGCCCCCACCATCAGCAGAAATCTGCTGGTGGCTGGTCTGCATAGCACCACTGGTGGCACACACCTGTTTGGCCTTTGCAATGGCAACAGCAGACTGCTGCAGTCTGCAGACTGGTGTAGTGGTTGCTGTGATGGCATACCTCATGGTATGCCAGTACAGGAGGCGCCTTCTCATCCTTGGTTTTCCCATCCTCTTTCTTCAGCACAACCACAGAAGAGAAGGCTCTTTGTTAAACAAACACGTGCTGTTAATTAAGCATTTAAAAAACATGTTTTAAAAAACTTTTCTTTCCACAACAAGGCAGCTGCAGCCATGAGATCTGCAGCCAAGCTCATTAGCTCTGAGATAAGACCTCCTCCTTCAACCTGGGGAAGTGTGATTAATAACTTCTGCTTTGCATTTTTTGCCTTGCTCCAGGGTGAAGGGAAGATGTCTTCTCTCAGCTAATGGATACTAATTGCTGTAAGACCCTGGAGAATGGCTGCAGCCTGTTGCCATGCTAAGAGAAGGCTGAATGCTAATTAACAGCATGATTTCATTTAACACATTTTTTTTTTTTTTGCATTTGCGAGGGTTTCTGAGTGGAACCCTGAGGGATAAAAAGGCTCTACATGTATAAGGCGAGGATCGGAAACATTGTGGGCACTATTAGAATTCCCCAAGTATGCATTTTATAAAAGCAGATCTGATTTCTCTTTGTTTTAATGTTGGCATAAGAAATCATGAATATTACTCCTCCCTGAAGGATTCAAACGTATGGACAATACAACACATTTTTAGAGATGAGCGAGACACTTACATCCTTGCCAATGAGATCCTCTTGGTTTTCTACAATTCCCCAGGGAGCTATTCCAATAGTGCAGATCTTCCCTCTAGATTTTGAGGCATGGTCTTTCAGTGCATCACCTACGTGCCTAATGACTCCTAGAAAAAAAAAGAAGTGAAATGCATTATTATGACAAAGAATGAAAAAAAACAAAACCCACCCTATGAATTTCTATTTTATATTGTGCATATGTGTGGGTTCTTCCTTATTCTTCCCTTATGGCTCTCTTGCATATGGATTATGCCGAAAACACCTAAAATAATTTTTAATTAAAAATTATTAAAAACTAAACAAAATAAACATGGAGCAATACCAGAAAATCACAACACCATTACCATTATTACTGCCATGAGTTCTGAAATTCTGTACTTTCATAATTCAAATTTTGTTATAGGGAAACTCATGCATTGTGTCTTGCCAACAAATTCTGAAATTTATTGCATTGTCCATGTTTTGCATGGAAAAGCTATGGGGAGAACAGAGGGTCTATGGGTTCCTCTGCATCTCCTGCTGCAGTCAACAAGCCCTCCGCAAGGATCATATTCCTAATCCCTGAAGGAAGGAAGAAAGCATGCCTTTTTTACCACCTGGTTTGGAGAAAAGAAGGGATTGGGAAGAGGAAAACGGATACAGATAAAGACTAGTAAGATTTCCACCAAACCCTTCCTGAAATGTTCAGACGCAGAACAGATCAAGACCTTAGAACAGAAAAGTAGCTCTTCCAGGATTGTAATTTCAATAAAGTGTCTGCTACATCTCTTAGTGGTGACTGAATAACTCACAGCCATATCTTATCCTGGGCCATCCCAGAGAGTGCAGTGGCGTTGGCGCAGCCTCTGCTGCATTATATAGCCTGATGGGGACCAGGCAGCAATGTAAATGTTAACTTGCTTTGCTGCTGACTTGTCCCCAATACAATCCTACTGGGATTTGTTCCAGCTCTTTGGCTGGCATATATCTGAAGGGGTTCCAAGTCATGTCAAGCCTGGGCCACAAGCATATGATATCAGCGCCACTGCTGCAGTCCACCTGCAACACACTTCTGGCCGGTCCCTATCCCTGCCTCAGTCCTCCCTCAAACAACTCTCCACCAACCTACCAGCTCTTGTGGGGCCTCCACAGGTCATTGGGCACAGCCGCAGTTACCAGCCAATTGCACTGGTGGCACCAACCTGCATGCCAACACAGCAGCTGCTACACACACTTAAGAGTCCCCCCCTATGCAGATAACTTTCACTATCCCTGAATTCTCACTATTGCATCAAAGCATTGTGCTTTTTGCATTCTCTGAGTGGAAAATGCATTTCTTGCAATATACCACGGCTCCCCTACCTGTTCCATGGCTCTGTATTGATGCTAGGCATTTCACTGATGCTAGTTTCAATTTAGGAAACCCCTTTTAAACGGGGTACTTTATAATCACACCAAGTTGTATTAACTTCAAGACTTGAATTCTGCTTCATGACTTATTCTCCCTGATATAGAGAAAAGTCTAAAGCCATGATTTTCAACCAGTGATACTTCACAGTATGGCAGCTACTACTTGACCCCACTTCTATGGTGATCACTGTACAACCTGGTCTGGTCCCACTGAAAATGGAGATGAATACAGCAGTGATGCACCTGCACGTGTGTGCAGCTGCCTGGTTCTTCCCCCCCCCCAAAAAAGTGATACTTAGAAATGCAGTATTTGCAAACAAAGAAACAAAAAAGTAAAAAAACAAAACAAAACTCTGGTCTAATGGTTATAACCTTATCTATAAAAATAAGCCTCCCTGGACCTAGTCCAGACTGGATGAGAGACTAGGAATGCCACATACACCACTTCATCTTTAACTCCATTTATATAACAAGTTTGACCCTCAAGGAATTAAAAAGCAGTTTCCAGTGAAGTACTGGAAACCACAATAACAAAGCAAAATAAAATTACAAATGTCAACAACAAACCACCACAGTAATCAACAATAAAACTGCCACAGAACACAAAAAGGAAAGGCATGATAAGAGTGCAATCCTAACCTGGAGTTAGGCAGGAACAGTTAGGCCAGCAAAGTTTGGCCGCACAAAGGATGCCATAAAGTATGTCTGGACCACTTTCGGAGTCAGAGAGGCTAGCACACAGACGTGAGCCACCCTCCCTGACTCTGAGAGTGGTCCAAACATACTTTATGGTGGCTCTTGTGCTGGCCAAACCTTGCTGGCCTAACTGTCGGCCTAACTCCGAGTTAGGATTGCATTCTAAGAAATAGTTAACATGTCTTAAGAACTGTACAGTGACAGGAAGTAACCTACTCCAAAGCTTTTTTGTGCCCTAATGGCCAGGTTGCAGTTACCTGTGTTAACTCCTCCTGTAAATATCCATGCTCCAGTTGTCATGGCGGCTTTAATGAGGCCTTTCCCAAAGACTTGCTTGAGTTTTGGCTGAAGTTCAAAATTCTGGAGACCTCCGTGCACCGAAATGAGAAGCTTGGGTAGTTCAAGCTGCCATTCCTTGGTCATCAAGTGCAGAAGAAGGTCAGGCTTTGTGTCAAAAGACACCCGCACATACTACAGAATGAAGGGCGTTGGCATAAAAAAAGCAAAAAAGTAACATGAAGCTGGCTGTGAACTTATCACTTCCATTTTCTCAAACACACAAGAGTTCACATTATAAATGTTTTTTTGCTATCAAAGCAATAGCATTCAGTGAAATTTTAAAACGTAACAATCTAACATTTTACAGAACTTGTGTACAATAACACTCATATAGAAGCTAACAATCATTGCTCAGTTGAATGGTCTGAATGGCAGACCCATTAGTATTCATCAGAAGCAGATGTGCTAGTGAACCAGCTTAAATGATTATGGACTCAATAGAATCAAATACTTTTGCCTTGTTGATCATCTCTAAGACATTTTAATATTGCTTGAGACCCAAAGAACTGCAGAACTTGTTCAGCAAGTTATGTACCTAAGGGCACAATCCTAACCTGGAGTTAGGCTGGCATAGTTAGGCCAGCAATGTTTGGCCAGCACAAGGGACGCCATAAAGTATGTTTGGACCACTCTTGAAGTCAGAGAGGCCAGCACACAGACCTGCACCATCCTCCCTGACTCTGAGAGTGGTCCAAATGCACTTTACGGTGGCCCTTGTGCCGGCCAAATTTTGCTGGCCTAACTGGGCCAGCCTAACTCCAGGTTAGGATTGTGAACTGTTTAGGAACTCAAGAGAGTTTATAAGATCATTTGTTACATGGCACATGGGTCACTCTTATGGATTGTCTTGAGCAAACTTTCCGACTTATCTACCAGTTAATACTGCTGCCAAGGTAAAATGGTCTACAAATGGTAAAGCATTTTGTACAGTACACGTGAAAATTGTGGTTTGCAGTTGATTTGAAATGAAGTGAGAGCAAATCAAACATCGGTGACTCGTGATTTTCTACAAAACCGACCAATAAGAATAATTTTACACCAATATTTTGAAAAAGATAACGGCCTGCTTATAAGAGCTGCAAATAAACTCTTAGTCCTTACAGCAAGTCTTACAGCACCTGCAAATGCAACACAACATCCTCTATTGTACTCCGGGCCCAACTTTCCAGCACTGAGGCAACTGCAGTGTAGTGCTGAGGTAAGAGAACATTTGTTCCTTTACCTCAGTGCTGCACTGCAGATTTGTTTCGTTTCCTTGAGGAGACCTCCATGAGAAAGTAATGCTCAGTGCCTGCAGCACTGCAGTTAAAAGCCATAGGCTGTTAGAGACCTTGACACATGCTGACCAATGTGAACAGACTTCTTTGGGAATAAAGTGCTACAATGAGGCTCTGGCATGTAGGAGATATCGTGTGTGCTATCATATTGCAAGGCTTGAGGAATTTATTAGTAACACTTGAAATGAAATTGTCAATGTAATGTATAGATCTAAAAATTTGTATACTCATGTACTGTATACTCATGTATCAATCAATCAATCAATCAATCAATCAATCAATCAATCAACAGGTACTTATATACCACTTTTCAACATGAAGTTCACAAAGCGGTTTACAGGCAAATAGTAATAATAAAGTTAAATGGCTCCCTGTCCCAAAGGGCTCACAATCTAAAAAAAAGGCAGACCACCAGCAACAGCCACTAGAAAGACACTGTGCAGGAGTGAATAGGGACACTTGCTCCCCTTGCTAAATATAAAATATATAAAAGGAACACCACTTGAAAAAGTGCCTCTTGTCCAGTTAGTGGGGAAAAATCTAAAAAGGGGTATAGATTTTATGCTTGAAAATTGACTCTGAAAACATGTTTCAATTTATACATAGGCCAATATGGTTAATAAAGTTTCTAAAAGCAGCCGGTGGTGGGGGTGGGCGGGCTGAGAACCAGAAACCTAGGGGGTAGGGAAAAAAAGGAGCAATTTTATGTACCAGTAATTGTTCTTGGGCATCAACAGACAGCAAGCAAAAAATGGTTGCTATTTTCTTCTTCTCAATACAGGCAGAGAGGTGAAGGTGCTTATGGGAATTGTAATTGTTATGAGGGCTGCTGCTGTGGAGGTGCTGTACTGCATTCCTCACAAAGCTTACAACACCCATAAGCACCTTCATATTTCTTCTTGTTTGGAGAATAGCTCCATTTCTGTGCCGTCTCAGAAGAAAGTGAAATGGCTCTGTTTTTTGGTTGGCTTTCTGTTGCTGCCTCAGAACAATTACTGGTAAGTCATTTTCAAAGAATTCATACCCCCCCCCCTAAGTTTTACCCTCGACATATCCATGGATCATAGCAAATTCTATTATTCTTGGCTTAAAACATGCCCTTGACTTATCCATGAGTGACTTATTCATGAATGTGTGCCATAGTTGGCAAAAGGACTCTGCTCAGTTGAGCCCCTCTAAGTGTACGAAAGAATTGGCGAACTGGACCAGGGAGGGAATTGGTGCCAGGGTCTGGCACTTGGGCTAGATCCTAACCCCCATCCCTGGCAGCCAGGCCACAATCCGGCTGCTTGGATTTGCGCTGCCAATTTCAGGCTGCTGCCATGTTATACAGGGTAAGGGGAATCAATGTCCCTTGCCCTGGGTTGCGCTCAGTGGTGTCATTCAAATGATTTAGGAACAGGAACTCACTTTTGATTGGCACTTGTCGGGAAATCCGGAACACCCATTCTGGTCCGTTCCCCCTGAATGACATCACTGCCTTTGCCCCCCTAGGAATCCGGAGTCGCTCCCTTTAACCCTCTGAGTGCCGGGCAACCAAGAAGAAAAGCTCTTTGCAGAGGAATTGGGAGGGGGGAGTGAAGTGGGCGGAGTCAGCCCTAATTTTAACTAGTGGAACTGAGTTCCCCCGCATTCCCTCTGCATGACATCACTGGTTGCGCTGCAGCCAGCCCCAAACCCTGTGCTGGATATGGGGCAGGCCTGCTGGCCTCCCTATTCCAGTACGAGTTTAGGATTGTGCTATTAGTTCTTTAGAATGGACATTTTCAGCAAAAAGATGCTTTATAGAGGAATCTTTATTTCATAGCTTTATCCTATTTTAAGCAATGCTACATTAGGGTCATAATACCTAGTCTCATGTTATTGGATGATTTTGTAGGGTAAGCAAACTGGTATTGCTGACAAAATAAATATAATTGTGTCTTCTCATGGCAAAGTATCTTTTGTGGAGAGAACAAATTGCTTTTTCAGAGATAAGGGAAAGGCCTCTGAAAACACACTCATAGGACTGGATTCTGATTTAAAGTTACACCAGTATCCAGACATGACTGATGTTGTCCTTGGAACTTTTTAAACAAGGCTCTCTCTCTCTCTCTCTCTCTCTCTCTCTCTCTCTCTCTCTCTCTCTCTCTCTCTCTC
>JAJKFI010000001.1:16505439-16563174 GCA_029204185.1 Lerista edwardsae
TTAGCAAAATATACAGACCATACCAACATTTTTTCCTCATGGAATTTCTGAGTCTGTATCTAGTTCTCTGATATCACAATGATCTAGCACCACTCCAAATTTACCACAAAAACATTACTGCATGTTATGAAATCTCATATTTATATGAAACAAGGATGGGAATATGGCGTATTGTAAAATTGAGCCAATACTTTTGTATTGTAATTGAGATAGAACAATTGGCTGAAAACATTTTGTGCACACCCGTTATTACTGCTTCATTGCAGCAGGAAGAGGGAATCAAGACTGCGGGATACTTTGAAAGATAGCATTTAGAAAGAAAGCCCCAGAAAGATAGCATCTTGTAGCATCTGATAAGAGATCATATCAAGCTATTGTCTGTTTACCTGAATGTTGGTTTTCTAGGACAGCTGTGAAGCTGTTACACAACCATCACAGATTGCCCTGCAGAAATGACTTCAGAAAACAGATGAGATCTGAAATGTTTCAGGCAATACCTGTTGTTGAGTGACCTTGTTAAGCTCTCAGTTTTGAGAGCTTACAGGTTGTCACCATACTTGCTCATTCCTATGCAGAATCCTGTAGAACACAGAACCTTCATGTCTGCATTTTGCTAACTTAATAAGAACAGTGCGATTCTATGCATGACTACAAAGTTCCATTGTGTTCAATGGCATTTAAGCTCAGGAAAGTGTTACAATATTGCAGACTTTCTGTCAGAATAACTTGAGAGCTTTCACATTGGCATTCCTCTAGGGCAGTGGTTCTCAACCTTTTTTCCACCGGGACCCACTTTTTACTATGACAGCCTGTTGGGACCCCCAACCATAATTGGGAGCAAGTTGCATCGAACTCACTGACAGCACAATTCTATGCATGTCTACTCAGAAGTAAGTCTCATTGTGTTCAATGCAGCTTACTCCCATGAGAGTATAGGATTGCAGCCTGGGACTCAGATCCACGTTAGCGTGCGCAGACACGAGCAGCCCTCTGACTCTCCCCAAAGGCCTCCATTAGCTCACGCAGCCTCCCATCTGCGCGAAAGGCCCTCTTTCTCCAGCCAGACCTCCCTCAGTGTGGCTGCACCTGCCCGGTGAGAACTTGCGCCTTTAACGCCACATGAGGCACCCCCCCCCCGCCCGGAAAGTCATCTCGAGAGGGATGAGAGCGTGGCGCGCAGACCGGATCCAGCACACAAATCCCTGCTCAAGCCAGGCAGCTTTCCTGGGTGCCCTTGACCCGGTCCCCCTCTCTCAGCCTCGCTTACCTTGCAGGGTTGTTGTGACGGGGTGGGGAGGCGAAGCACCCACAAGCCTGACGTCGGGGCGGGATGGCTCACCCGTGCAGCGCCCTGCAGACTCTCTCAGGGCTGGAGAGCTGCCGCCCGTCCTGCATGCTGCTCCCAGGGAGTCCCGCTCTGGCCCGTGAGTGCGCACGGGATGGCGGCCTCGGACGTGCGTTGACTCACGAGTCGGCCCCACGCCGCCCAATGAGCATCCCTCCCAGGAAAGCGTGCCTCCTCCCGAGTAGTCCCATGGCGCGCCTCCTCCCGAGTAGTCCCATGGCACCCTGTGAGGCTTCCAAGGTGAGAAACTCCGCAGCTCCCTTTTAGTGTCTTCCTTTGTCTTGGGCCAAGCTTCATCCCCCACCCCCCGCAGACCCGTTTCTCCCCCCCCCCGTGTGTGTTTTGGAGGGAGGTGCCGGCGACCCCTGCAAAATGCTTGTTCGACCCCCAAAGGGGTCCCGACCCCCAGGTTGAGAACCGCTGCTCTAGGGGGACAAAAACCCAATTCAGGCCACGTGGTTTCCTCGGATCTACACCTGCAGATCCAAGAAGCGCATAGGGGAGGCTGGAGCCTCCCGCGGGGTGGCTCTAGCCTCCACTATAGTGCGCTTGGATTTGGCACTGGCCGGCTGGCCTTGCCAATCCAGCGCAGTATAGGACTGTGCTCTCAGAAGCTTTGCTCCTGCAGCACATAGCATTCCCTGCCCTGCAGGAACACCACTGAGCTTTCAATTCAAAACAGTCAACAAGGTCACTCCAAAACTGGTATCAAATTAGTAAAATGCACCATTTAAAACATTCAATGGGCTGAACATGATAACACTTATGCCTGAATTTTATCATATATAATTGGAAATTTAAGTCATTTGGGGGGGGGGTGTTCCCACACATGACTAAAATCTCAACAAGAAAAAAATTCACTATGTATATGACTCATGACAGAGGCAGATCTACAGGGACTCCAAAGCTCTAAGTGTTGCAAGAAGCCTGACCCTGTCATGTAAATCCCTCCTCTCCCTTGCTGCTGTAGCCAGTAAGCAACGCCAAGATGTTGCTTTTCCCTGTGAGGATTGGCTAAAACGGTGCAGGAGAGGAGTGATTTCCACTGCAAGGTCAGGCTTCTTGCAAAACTTAGAGCTTTGCCCTCCCTTAGATCTGCCTCTGACTCATGATTACTATTACTGTGATTACGATTGTATCCTCAGCATTAGTGCTGGTTCCAGGTTCCTGGGGGTCCTGGAGCAAAGCCTACACTGAGCCCCCTGTAGAATTGTATAATGCACCACTCTGGTGGTGGAGAGCTGGGAAAAAGTCATAGGCAGAAGAATGCAGGAGAAAAGACAAACAAGGAGAGAGACTGCAAATGGAGGTGAGATAAGTAGCAGAGGCAAGATAAGAGGAGCCTTGTGAGTCATGAAGGGAGGACAGAGGAAGAGGGTAGAGGAGGAAGGAATACGCTATGGGCTGGAACAGCAGACAGGCCAGTGGCTCAGAAGACTCTGGGGAACAGAAGGGAGTTGAGTCCCCCCCCCTTGTTGCAGCAAGGACAGGGCACAAGCCTGGGCAGGAACCCAAGCCTGAGAAAGCTGTGGGCCCAGCCAGTTTAGACTGTGTGAGGGTACTAGGCCATCGGACTGGGGCCTGCTCTTCATGCCACCAGTTACTTCAGGCTTCCTGGCAGGGTTGAACCTTGGAACCCATGGGGGCCCTTCAGTATACAAGCCCCACTCTACCCAGCTGGGTCTGATAGGTTTCCACTTAATGAGGCTCTCAACGTGAAAGAACCACTCAGAAGCTACTCCTTGGTGGAAACAGGGATACTAGTGTGTAGTAACCTCTGCTACTAGTGTGCTAACCTTAGAGGTTAGGGGAGGTTAGCAATGCTCAATCCTGGAGCTTTGTACTTAATAAACAGCACAAAGAAACTTTAGTCTTCAGGTGTGATGTCTCCAGCCCCCAGACATGGAAGTGTGGGAAGAGGCGAGGCAGTTAGGACAGGTCCACAACCCATTCCATGATTTGAGGTACTAAGGGTTCAAGGGATGGCACAGCTAGAGGGACTTTCGGCCAATACACTACCTAGCTGACCATTAGTGCCATCCCTGCTCAGCATACTCACACTGACTCATTAAGACAAGCATTTGTTATGCTTAGCACGCTCATATTGACTAATAAAGGCCAGCATTCTAGGCAGTGGCAGTACTAGGGTTTGTGTCACCTGGTGCGAAAGGTCAGCATGCCACCCCCGTGATGGACCTCCTCCTGTACCAGACCATACAGGTATCATATGTCCAGCCTAAATGCAGTGGCATCACTAGGGTTTATTTATTTATTTTTATATATAACAATAAAGATCACCCAACAAATCAGTAATCAATAAAAAAACCAGTGGCTAACTTAATAACACTTACACAACTAAATAAAAGTTCTAGTATTTGCTCTGATAGGTGGAAATAAGAGCTGAATCATACTTACACCTTACTGGTTCCTTTCTGTGTCATAACAACACCTCATTGGCTCTCAGAACAACTGCTTCAGTGGTCAATTTTTGAGTTAAGAAAATCCACTTTTTTTTTGTTAACAGAAAGCAGTTGTGTTTTATTCTGATTTCTTGGCTATAACTTTTGATAGAATACAGATATTTCAACAAGGGTTGTTTCATTGAATTCTGCTGTAAATTTTTGCACTAAATGATATATAACATCATAGTGTTATTTCTAAAGACCACAAGTTTACAATTTTGGGCAGTAATTGCATTACCCACCCTGAGCCTGTCACCCATTGCAACCTGCACCCCCTAGCGACGCCACTGATTCTAGGAATTAAAATACAACACATTTTTTCACTCTCAGCATGACATCTGCTCCTCCATTCTCTGCTGACCAAAGGGGTCCTGCTTCCTTAAATTAACTGACCCATTTAGCCTTGCTGCTCCGTGTATGAGCAACTATCTCTCCAAAGAGGCACATGGTGCTATACTACCTCTTTTCCTTCCTTAAAATCCTTCATCAAAACTTCCTTATTCCACAGGGGCTAGGGCTGAATCACTATTCTCAAGTATAATGAAGCTAGGAGCATATACGATGGCATTTGCTCACATTGTTCCCTCCCTCCCTTGTCTCCTCCTCCTTCCCACTGTTTTCCCCATTAACTATTTTAGATTGTAAGTTCCTTAATGAGAGGGACCTGTCTATTTTGCTTATGAAGCTTTGTAAGGCACCAAGAATACTGATAGTGATATATTACCTCCTTTCCTTGACATGCATGGCAAAGACATTTCAAATAATTCCTTGGAGCCAAACCAAGCATATGATACTCATATAGAGTGAGCTGCACAATGACCTTTCTGGAACAGGCTTTTTAAAAAGGAAGATAATAGATGAAAAGCACATTAAAGCATTATGATATTTTTTAATTACCATGGCTTTATTTGAGTGACCCCCTCCTTGGAACTCAATAGTTCCGAAGGCATCTGTTGGGCTGAGCTGAGTATGCTTGCTGATGGACCACTTCTCTGACTGGATGTCATTTCGAGCAAGACGGCTTTCATTTTTCTCATTCTGAATAATGGAGATACTTGGAGTAAGTCCCACATGTTGACCTATTAGGCGTCCACAGCAACACCTATGGCATTAAGCAAAAATTACTGGCATTTCTTGGTTTAACAAAGAAACAGGGTAGGTTCAAGTTAAGTCATTGGAAATCTTTTAGTAAAACATTTCAGCCCTACAAAGCTACTTTGTTTACCAATAGGAGAAGTTTGTGTAAACAGACAGACAGACAGTGGCCAGTTGCAAAAGAATATAGGGTTCTAGAGTACAGTACCTGTTGTATTTGTATTGCAGAGGAAGTTTCAAGAGATGCAACTTTTCTAATCTTTGGACACTGAGCCTGCCAAAATTTCCTCTTGGACAGCACAATCCTATACATGTTTGCTCAGAAATAAACCCACCTGTGTTTAAATAGCTTACTCCAACAGGCATGCATAGGATCACTGCTTCAAAGGTACAGGAATCTGGTCACCCCACAGTCAGTTATAAACTTTCCTTCCCTAACAGTTCCACTTTTCAATGCCCTGCTTTATTGTCATAGATACAAAGGAAGCAAGAGGCAACTTGCCTTGGCAAACTGGGCTAATGGCAATATAGCTGAGTAGCTTTTGGAATGTGCCACCCACACAATCTGCTTCAAAGTAATTGCATGTGCCATAACACCCCAGAATTCAGAATCCCAATTATGTAATTGTCATTCTGATAAAATGGTATAATGCTTAAGCATCGGTAAGAAACATTCAAAAAGCCACACTCACTTGCACAATGGTCCATCTGCAACATGCTCTTCTTTAAGAAGAAGCACACACAAAAAAGGCAACATCACAGTGATTTTAAATACAATAAATGTGAGTTGACATGCAAGTTAAACTGATTGACACAGTAAACATTTTTTGCCTTTTTTAGCTGACAATGACTTGAAAATACTTCATTGTTCATGGGATTTTAAGAAAACACATCCTTTTTTCTAATAGGAAAGAAGAAAAAGGAATTCCAACACTGTCCCAAGTTATTATCAAAGTAAATATTAAATTAAACATGCATCTTGAAATGAAAATATTTGACTATCACATCCATGATTATTTATCTTTTGCACAGAACAATTTTCTTTCTTACTCGGAGCACTTCACAAAGTACTCCAAAGAAGAAAAGCAAAGAGCAAACTGAAGAAAAAAAATCGTCTTAAAAAAAGCTAGATCATTATTTCTACCTAGCCCACTCTAAGGAGCAGTACTTCTCCAGAGTCTTGGGCAGAGAGCCCTTTTCTATCATCTGTGTACCGAGACAGGGTTAAATCTGGGGCCTTCTGCAGGCAGAGTATATGCATTGCTGCTAGGCTGTGACATCTCTGCTACATCTCAACGGTATCTTTTACCAATGACATAGAATAGAACAGATATGAAAAGTTGAAGCTGAACTGAGACATGCCGTTAAACACAACCAGATATGCAAAGCCGGTTCATTGACAAATAACCCAAATTTAATTACCTATGGGGGTCTTTGGTGCTGGGTATGATATGAACACATTCCCTTTTGTAAAATGCTCTTTCTATCCATGACTTCTGAGCCTGAAAAAGAAAAAAAATGAAAACCACATTAATCCATAACATAATTTTCTTGTTCAATTTAAGTTTTAAAGAACCATGAAAAAATGTAGCATACGATGCCCTGGAGCAGCAAAATTTGGAAATTGTTTTCTGCTCCAATAGCTCTCCCCCCTCCGAGAGTTTCCTTCAAGGTTTAATAGATTGCACACAGTATTAATCTTAAGTAATCAATAAAAGAAAATGGATGGAAATAAACAATACACCTAACCTCTCCAGTTAGTGGGAAAATCCTTGGCATTATATCTTTCTATTAAGTATTTATTAAGATACTCCTTTAAAAAATTATTTTGCATGGGAGGCACTGAACAGGTTTTTAAAGCCAAAGTCAGGGGGATCATAAATGATCCATTTAGCAGATTCTGAAGTATGATTTCTAGACTGAAGCATGACAGTAGAGAGAGTTATGCAATTCACCCTCAAGCCTTTGAAAATAGGGGATAAAGTAGAAGCATGAAATTTTCAGCAAATAAGAATATATATATAGAGAGAGAGATGAAAATATCTATAAAAACTAATAATTTAGATACACAAACATAACTTTTTGTTGGAAGTCAGTAATACTGTACAAACATTATAGTATTATGCTTATACACAGAAGAACATATAAGAATTATTACATGTTAAATATCCCTTTGTACTTTTTATAAGAAATAATTCAATCGTGTATGTGTCAGTGTGCATCAGTGTGTGTTTGCACACATTCTTTTGGAAAATCTACATGTTCTTATTTTAATCCTAATACTCATTTCATTGACTAGAAGAAATGGTATTTGATTCATGAAAAGATGTCAGGTTTTCTATTAATTTTTCACAAGACTTACATAAAGAGAGTCACCTCTCAAATATAATCAAAGCTGTATAACAGACTGGTGATATCAAAACTGTTTTTGCATTCAGGTCATATTTTAATGATGTTCTCTTTTCTTTGCTGGAATTAGAGAACTTCATATAGGTCTCCTTGTTGACTTGGGCTCCTTGACTCTGATGTTCAATTTGAACTGCAACAGCACAAAACGAGATATAGGCCTGAATATGAGATTTGGATGCTTCTTGCTTCTGTTGTCAACACTGCTGCAGATAGAATATACCCAAACACAGTTCCAGAGTTAGATCACAGCATGACTGGTAATCATTAACTTTTGAGCTCTGGAAAAACCTTTAATAAGTTTTCAAAATAACTATTTAAAATATGTAAGAGCATTATGTCAGAATTGCTCACATATATCAATATTCTTTCACACACCCCATATAATATTGATCTTCCTTGAACTAATAATTAGATTTCATATGTAATGAATCTTTTAAATATTTTGCTAAACTTTTAATGCCCTTTTAAAGGGAACCTCTGTGAGCTCTGAAACTTACTAGGAGCTCAATTTTATAGAAGCAATTTCTAAAGCAAGTTCTATTTCAGTTCCATTGGATTTACTCCCAAGTAAGGGTGCACACATTTAATCAGAAGTTGCTATCACACCCCCTAAATCAGAGGATGGCACTACTTATCAACAAAGAAGTTAGAAATACATACTCAACAGAACTTTCTCCACTATTCATGCTTAGTAGAAACAACTGAAAACACAGTAACACATTGTTATTTTCAATGTGTAAAGGTAACACATTGTTATTTTCCCTGGGATGTGTGTATATATTGCTTTATGAAAATGTTGTATATTTGTGTGTGTGGGGGGGGGATCAAGTTAATGGTTAATCTTTTAAAGAATTTCTTGAAATAAGGCCCCTATTGCTTTACTAAATACCATTTGCTCACATTTTGTTTATTTTCTCAAAATTGCTCGAATCTCAAAATCGATTTTACATGCTTACTCTTCTTGGATATCTGCCCTAAACCATTTCCTAGTACAAAAGGACCCAGAAGATAGTAAGATATTCACATTGGCTTAGTTCTTGCAATCTTCATTTACATTACACGTCTGAGGTTTTATGAAGATGTACAAAAACTAAAGAGGTCGTTGGTAAATTTGCCTATTAAATAGTCTCAATATTGCCTATTAAATATTCCTAATATTAAATATTCTTGGAGAATTGTCCCCTAAACTGTTTTTAGTGCCACTTCTTGGGAAAACAAAATGAAATGTATAGGAAAGATAGAAAGAATTGTATTTAAAAAAGAAGGTGTATAGATGGCCGAGTCCAAATCTATTGAGTCCAGCATTAAGGGACCAGCTAGATGCCCTTGGGAAACTGAAAAACAGAGTATGAAACAAACAGCACTGTTTGTTATCAGCTCCTGGTGTTAAGCAGTGATGTCAAGTAGTATTGTCATTTGTCCCAGTTCACAAATAAGAGAGATAATAAAGTCTAATAATGTACAATATTAACAAACAAGGTTGGTTATATGCCTGTTCAATTTAAAATGAACAATAAAATACAAATAAGTCCAACATTGAACATTACCAATGTGTACCTTTGAATTTCAATTATAACTTCATGTTCAAAATAGTAAAAATGTATCTTTCTATAGAATTACAAAAAAAACCCCTTCCTACTTTAAAAAAGTGGACCATTTATCATTTCACCCCTGGCAGTTCTCATAATTAATAATCCTCTTGAAGGGGAAAATACCTCATCCTATGTACTGCACTAGCAGTTTAGTGAGATAATGATCATTTGCAATTAAATATTGCATATCTACACTCTTAAAAATACTTGCCACACTTTTCTGAAATGACATAAAAACAAAAAAATAGATAATGCCTTGATGAATTCAGCATATTTTTTTTCCCCAAAACATAGCATTATTTTTACATGCTAAATAGAAGTAGTCTGCAAACTCTCTGAATAATGGGATACTGGATGAATTCCAGAGTTTTACGAGGCATTTCGCTTTCGCTCTTCTATTCTTTCACCACTATTAGCAAACTATATAGTTAACACAGAGATTTAATACATACATCCTCTGAGGGAATGAATTTGCTCCTACATTAATTTCCTGAACTATGTTGTTATTAGACAACACAAATAAAGAATGGTTTATCTTTTTTTACCTGAGCATCCACATTTGAGTCTGTCTAAAGTTCTCTCTGGTCAGTTTGTGTTGTCCACATTTCATTGCTGCCAGTCAATAATAACACACTCATGACCGCCCACCAGACAAGTCATTCATTCCATTCTTGACCAGGAGATGTTAAAGTAAGCAATGAACTTGCGCCCATTAGCTACTTGGAATGTGCTGTTGTAGGATTAGCCTCATTAAGAGTTTTACAGACATTCACTCACAGCCCTCAAACACTGCTTCATTTGAACATCTAATCTGACACCAAAAGAAAAACAAATCCCCTGAGAGCTTGGATTTAACTGGCACAAGCCCTGACAGGCTGGGTTAAAAAAAAATTCAAAAAAGAAGGTCTTGTGAAAGTGTGATAAGGTGTTCTGCGTTCTGAAAGTTCAAACCAGGAAAGCAAATCCTTCAAAAGAAACAGTGTACTAAGCTGGAAAGAACCTGAACGCACATGAGATATTTTTAATCTCCAAAGAATAAAACCAGTGTGTTTCTTTGGCAACTGCTGGGAATCTCTTTACACTGAAAAACTATATTCGGAGTTGTTGTTCATCCACAACAATGCTTTACAAAAATGCTAGGGTTTGCAACTGCCTTTCGGCACAATGTTTAACATGCAATAAATTTATCATCCCCAAATTTATGAAACTTCGTCTTTTGATGTACAGACACAGAGAAACAGGAAGTTAAAGTTAGAAGCTGTCTGTTTTTGATTTGCATAAATACAAATTAGAGCAGAAAGAGGTGGAAATGGGTCATGAAGAATTCGGAAACAGTTGGAAGTGCAGTAAAGGCACTTCCTGCTTAACTTTCTGTGTTGTTTCAATCACCTGGAAAATAGTAGCAATGATATTTTCATTAGTATGTCCACGGGTAGCCCAATCCTAGTCTGCGCTGGAATAAGCAAGGCAACTGGCCTGGACCTGTATGTATCCAGTGTATGTTAGGAGGTGGCTGGAGCACAACTCAGAGTAAGGGGATATTTGTCTCCTTACCCCATGGTGCACTCTAGCTGTACCTATGGAACTATTTGGATCTGCACCAGTGAAATCACTATTGCAAATCCAAGAAGCCCAGTATGACCAGGCTGGCTAGAAGCAGGATTAGGATCTGGCCCAAGTCACCCAGGCTGGTTCCACTCCCCTGTTGGGCCTGTTATGCCCCCGTTATGCCCTCCTGCCACTCTCTCCAATTCTTGGCCTGATGAGGCATGTTAACATTCAAAATGTGAATGTTGAGCTCTGCATATCAAGTCTCATGAAAAAAAAATATTAGCATAGAATCCTTGAGAGAAGACCTTGGGAAAAAATGTTATACAGATTTTGTTATACACCAGAATGAGTAGGTTATGTTTCAGGTAAATTATTGTTATTGCTATTTTCAGCAAAAAGTAGTAAAGTTCAGTAAAGTTTGGCCAGCACAAGCGACACTGTAAAGTATGTACACTCTTGGAGTCTGAAAGGCCTGCACACAGACATGCGCCATCCTCCCTGACTCCGAGAGTGGTCTAAACACACTTTACAGTGGCCCTTGTGCTGGCCAAACGTTACTGAACTTTACTACTTTTTGCTGAAAATAGCAATAACAATAATTTACCTGAAACATAACCTACTCATTCTGATGTATAGCTTTGCAGCCAAACTTTGCTGGTCTAATTGTGCTGGTCTAATTGTGTCCAGGTTAGAATTGCGCCCTCAAACCTGAGAACAAGGTTAGGGTTCAGCATACACCACTCCTACCAAAACTGCCCCAATTCTGATCCACCTCCTTCTTGCCTCCATCACCACTGGCACAGCGAAGGAGGTGGGATCAAATGCCTCAGGTGCAAAGCTTTAGGGGAGCAAAAGTCGAATTTGACACTAGTGCCCAAAATTGTGAAAACTTTGATTATTACAAATAATATTGTTATACATCATTGGAAATGTGATTTAGGGCACAATCCTACCCAGCGCTGGAATGGCACGGCCGACTGGCCAGAACCATATTCAACGCTGGGTGGGTGGAGACTGGAGCTTCCCACGGCAAGGGAGTGTGGGTTGCCTTACCGTAGGGGAGGCTCCAGCCTCCCTTATGCGCTCCTCCTGCGCGCTAAAGAGCGGGCACAGATCCGAGGAGACCGCGCGGCCCAAATTGGGGCCCTGTGGCCTTCTGAACAGTTTAGGATGTGGCCAAATGGCCGCTTCCCAAGCCCACCCACATCCCACCTTCCCCCCACCCACTTTCTCCCTCCCTCACCCAATCCCTGTGCCGCCCTGTCGTGGCGCCTCCCTTGTGCCAGCTGGCTTCGGCCGACACTAGGGAGGCGCTGCGTTGGCGCAACAGGACTGGCACTGCCAGTAGTGCCAGTCCTGTTGCCTTAGCACCGACATGGGGGTGCCAATTGGCACCCCTGAGTCAGCGCTAAGCGCGCAGCATCAGCACAACCCCGTTGCACCGACACTGCGCAGTCCATAGGATTGGACTGTTAATGCAGAATGCAATGAAACAAACCATATTGAAATTTCTGTATTCTATCAAATGTTTTGGCTGACTAACCAAAAAAAGAAAACACAACTGCTTTACGGAACAAAAAGTGGATTTTCTTAACTCAGAACTGACCAGTGAGACTGATTGTTCCAAGAGCCAATTAACTATATTATGATATAGCATGGAACCAATTAGGTGTTTATATAAGTCAGCTCTCTTTTCCATGTATCACAATACAGTTACCCCTCTAACTGGGTAAAGGGGCACTTTTTCAAGTGGTGCTCCTCTTATTTTTAGCAGGGGAAGAGTACCATTACACGCAATGCGTAAAGTGACATTTTTAAACAGTTATGGAGGCATAGAATAGGGCAAAACTGGAGGGTAAGGATTATTTGCCCCTAGTTCTGATCTTGACTATGAATCCCCCACAAACTTTGGGGAAAAAAGTTCAGTTGAAAGTTAACTGAAGTTTTTTCTCTATATAAAATTGAACTCAGAGGATACAATCAGGATTACAATCCCAGTAGGCCTAAAACTCCCTATCTCCCCACTCTGGTTCAGTTCTGTTTTGCACTCCCCAACTACTATTTAACCAAGAGCACTACCATGACATCACACACTCCATGCAATGAGTCGTTTGAACCCTTAGCCTGATTGTCTGGAACCCTTTAACTGAATGGGAACTGAAAGATTTTTGGTTGTTCAGTGGTGTAAGAAAAGGCATTCTGAACATGATCACGGGAATTTCAGATGTTGCAAAACCGAGCCCAGACACTAAAAATGGAAACAGGGTTGAATTTTGGCTCAGATTAAAAACAGTTTGACAACACACATTCTGAAATAAGGGCGCAATCCTAACCTGTAGTTAAGCTGGCACAATTAGGCCAGCAAAGTTTGGCCAGCACAAGGGACACCATAAAGTTTGCTTGGATCACTATCAGAATCAGAGAGACCAGCACACTGACGTGTACCATCCTCCCTGACTCCAAATATGGTCCAAATGCCCTTTACAGTGTCCCTTTTGCCGGCCAAACTTTGTTGGCCTAACTGTGCCAGCCTAACTACAGGGTAGGATTGTGCTCTAAGTTATATTAAAAATTCAGTGGTAACAAACTCAGGTCCCAATCCTATCCATCTTTTCAGTGCTGATGCTGCTGTGCCAACATGTCATGTATCCTGTGGTGCTGGAGCAATCACAGAGACCTCCTCAAGGTAAGGGGATGTTTGTTCCCTTTATCTCAGGGCTGCATTGCAGCTGCAGCTGCAAGCTGGATAGGATTGGGTCCTGCTATTTCAAATGGCAATACATGAGTTAATTGAATTTTGACCCCTAAGCAACACCAGTGATCATCAAAGCAAAGACAGCAGCAGGAATTCCTTGGGAAAGTTTGTTCTCTGTATCTTTTGTGATCTTTAACTGGTGATCAAGATGATAGAGGTTGAGAGTGGTTCAAACCATTCTTGCCTTAATAAGTATGGCAATGCATTCCCGGGTGGTTCAATTAAGAATTATAATTGTTGATAGCGTCAGCTTTAGTAGTAAGAGTTGTGGGAAGGATAGATTTAGCTAACGGTGTCATAACCTCACTAATCTGTACAGAGCAAAGATTATGTCTAAAGAACGTCATCATGAGAAAAGAGAAGGAACAATCTGGTGCATATTGAAAATTTACAGATAAAAGAATGCAACCCAAAGCTACCTGGACATTTACATGTTTTATTTGAGCGGGAATAGCACTCATTTAGACTGTTGGGGCAAAGATTGCAAATGTGGGCTGAATCCAGTAAGCAATGAAGGTACATAAACTCATTTCAGTAACACTCTGTGTCTTGCAGGCTGAGGTCCAGCTGCCTTCTAAGGAAAGAGTAAACATTCAGGCAGACATGAGATTTCAGGACCCTGCTTGCTACCAACCACTCTGACTGACTACAGCCCACCACCCTTAAGTGTCTTCTTATCTCCTGTAGCTTCCACCTGCAGTTGGAATTGTGTGTGTGTTTATAATCCAATAATCAATAATAAAAATTAGCAGGATGATCACAAAAATAGCAGCAGTACAAATACCTAACAAAACAGCAAGGAACTCCACACAAAAAGCAGACTATAAGATTATAAATCATAACAAAAGGAACTAATAACAATAGACCTACATTAGGCATATTGTCTTTTCGATGCTGAGGTTTAAAGGCAGAGTTAATATCTAATTCCTTCTTTTTAAAAAAACAGTTTCAGATGCTGTGCATGATACGAATACAGGATTTGCTCTTCCAGTTTTTGTCTGGTAGCCCAATCCTAACTGAGAGTTACAATACAGAGGTTCTCCTGTCATTGAGGGAGCAATCCTAAACAGCGCCGGACTGGCGAGGCCGATGGGCCAGTGCCATATCCAACGCTGTTGAGGAGAGGATGGAGCCTCCCCTACGGTAAGGCAGCGAACGCTCCCTTGCCACGGGGAGGCTCCAGCCTCCCCTATGTGCTTCTCGGATCTGCGCCCGCTAAAGGTCCGCTAAAGATCATGCTGCTGGCTGTCTAGGTTGGCGGCAAATGGTTAGCGCTCAGATTCTGGTCTAGTTCTGCATAAACAATGTATTAATGCACCACTAATTGAACAAAAATGTAGGGATGCACATTCAAATTCACATTCAAATTCACATTCACAAATACACATCTCATTCAAGGTAACATAGTTAATCTAGACTACAGCGTTCCTTGTATGCACATTTGAATGATTTATGCCCAGTCCTTTTGTGATCCACTGCAGTAAGTTCTTGTCTGACAGCATGGCAGAAGGGTCACTGTAATGTGCTTCGGGGTTGATGGCACAAATGTCTTGAGGCCCTGTGTGTGCAACAGCAGGGCCCAGATGTAATACTGGAGCAGGTAAGGTGGCAGCCAATATTCTCTCTGTGTAGCTGAGTAACCATGGAGTTCAGCTACCTGGAAGTTTGGTGGCGATGTGAAAATGTCATTGCCCAATGTCCAGATGTGGCATCATGACTTTTCACAAGGATGCATAGCTAATGTAGGGGTCCGTGCTTTGGTGCAGACCCCTTAGAGAGAATGCTAGTGGAGGCAAGGACAGTTAGGGAGAGGATCATTGATGGAACAGGGTGGGGAGTGGGCCAAACAGGGGGCAGTTTGGGAGTGGGAGTGGGTACATAGTGGCAGCAGCACATGCCAAGTTCATATCCCAATTTTCCTGACTAGACATGCCCCCTGAGGTTCCTTGGTCTTACGCCAGCTGAACAGATGCTGATACATATCCAAGGAGACCCATTGGCAGCCAAGCAGCCTACGGAAAAGTAAGTAAAAAGTGATTGTTCCTTACCTCTCACGTGCCATTTGCTGTTCCTCCACCCCAACGTAGCATGCAGTGCACACTCTGTTGACAGCACTGCATGCTATGGGCTAGCAAGGGATAGTATTGGGCTCATGGTTACCCTGTCTCATGGTTACCAATTTAGTGAGTATTATAAGAATGTATACATCTGTTCCTTAGCTGAATCAGGCTGCAAGCATTCACTGTTTGCAGCTAATATCCTCAAAGCAAGGACTGAATATGGATATTGAAGCAGGTTTGTCAGGTCAAAAAGAATTATTTTGCATTTAAATGGTTGCACAATTGCGGCAATAATATGAGCATATTTCTTTCTGCCCAAACATATCCTGGTGATTAAAACTGCACAAAACTGAATCACACTCAATCAGAAATTCTCAGGTTTCCTCCATTCTTCTTGACAGTTTCATGCTACTAGAATTACAGAAGCAAAAGCAATTGAACTTTTTTACTCTTATCATTCACTTTCTGTTCCTTCTGTATTTGATACTAATATGAAAAAGTTTCCATCTGAGCCTTTCCAAGAATAATCTTCAATTGTTCTTTGTATTCAAGTGTTCAACAGGAAGAAATGAAATGTGATACTTTATTATCACTATATTATTTCACAAAGAAGGACATAGTTTACTCGCTACAACTTTTGAACTAATTTTAAAAAGGAATAAAAAGGGCAACCTAAAACAAGGTTCACAAGAATCCACAGTGTTAAACAATCTTTCATTCACAGAATGTTCCATTTGAGGTTAAAAGCAATGATTATATCCAATGGCATGCTGAGGATGGGCGGTGATGGTCTGCTTCTGGGGCCAGCAATATGGGATGTCACATTCCTGCCACTCTGGTGCTGGCTAAAAGGCCATAGCTTCAAATATCAGGTAGGCCTGGCCTCACCGGCAGTATATTGAGGGGGAAGCCAGGCCTACCATTCACTTTGAATGGCCGGTAGCCCTGGCCTCCACCGCGGGGAGAGAGCTGTGTCAAATACGGTGTCAAATACGCTAGTTTGCCACGGATGATACCGTCTCGCTGGCAATACCATATTAGAGTATTTTGTATCACTTTGGCTAATTCATGCTACCTGGCATGCTTGTTCACTTGGAGGAATCGTTCCGTAAGTTCTGGAAATAACTATAGCTGAGATCCAGTTCACCCAGTAGACAACATTCCAGAACACTCATTACATTGTTTGGACAAGTGGCATTGTGTACCCACCTAGAACACCAATTGCTGGCTGATTAGGTGATGTGGGCATCACCACTTGCTCCCTTGATTCCTCAGATATGAAGGGGGGGTACTTCTCAAACTCTCTCTGGATCTTAGTGGAGGAGCAATGGGTTAGATCTGTCTCTCATCTGAACTTCCCTCCCAACATTGAAATAGCAACTACATGTATCCCAGAGGCCCCTGGAGCTTGCAAATTAGCCAGGCTGTTAGTGAAAGGTAACTATCAGCCCAATCCTACCTAATTTCCCACGTGGGGATGCAACGGTGCCAACGTAGCACCCACTGACTCCTGCAGGGAGTTTTGGCCTCTGGAGACCTTAGTGGGGGAAGCCTGCTGTTGGCCCAGTGGGTCCACTTAGATCTGCACCAGTGATAACCCTTGGTTCAGTACAAGAGTGCATCTAGTTCACGGCCAAGCACGTGGAGAAAAGCTAGCATGAAACAGTCCTTACATGTAAACTGCATTCATGGAAATGCATGGATTTTTTTTCCCAGCTGCCCAGATTATGGAGATGGTTACTATCTTTCCAAATGTTCCTATATGTCACACTAGGTTATCAACACACAGTTGTGTACCCACAACATTCTGTGAAGAGTTATGTACTGTGAATTGATCTGAAAATCAGGCAAAAGTGATCCCAACGTAATATGTGAACTAGAGGTTCAATACACAGTCAAATCACTGTGCAATTCCTTGGGTACTGAAACCTCAGGACTTGTTTGGACATATTATTAGCTCTATATTACAGAAGGAAAATCCTAAGTGTATGTCAAAAATACAGTGAAATACTATATTATTTTTACTGACATTTCATATTTTGTGCCTAGACCTTCAGGTTTTTCTTAAATTTTCCTCCTGACAGGGCAGAAAGTTGCAGAGAAGAAACTGTTCTCCTGAAGGACCCAATTAAATAAAAAATATAGATTTTTTTAAACTTACTTTCCAGCACAGATGCTCTGAGGAAACGCATTGGAATGCAAGAGTCAGAATGGAAACAATAAGTACTCACACAGCTAGGTCTAAGATCCTGCATGAGGTGCATGAGTACCATTGGGAAAGAATTTAAGAAGATCAGGATGCACTGAAGATGCAATGAAACAATGGGAACAGTAACAACAAAATGTTCTGTTCCCAGAGAAAAATATACGGGCTACAGTCCTGCTTTCTAGGAAGGCCTCCCTTAATCACATGAGTTTGCAACAATGATTGTAATCCCACATTCTCACATCTAGTTTTTCAATAGATGTTCATGTGCAATGCTATCAGCTACCACCATGCAGCTGCACTGAATGTGCACTGTATGCTATTGGGGGGCGGGGGGGCGGGAGATCAGATGGCCAGTGAGAGGTAAGTAAAGATGTTTTTTACTTATCTCCTGGTACTTATTGCCTGATCACCTATGGGTCTCCTTGAACCAACTGAAGTGATTTTGCTGGTGTTATGTCTGAAGAGAGGAAGCAGAAGGGTGGGTAGGAAAATAAGGATAAGATCCAACATGTGCCTTTGCAATTGAGATCTACCCCACCAGCTTGCTCCCCACCATACCTTTCCTTGCCCCAAACCTCCCCCAAACTTCTCCCTGTACCATCTTACCTGGGCCAGCAGAGCATCCAAGTGAGTCTGCCATAAGCACAGAGACGTTGACCATTTCCACTCATGATGGCAGTGCAACATCTGTGTCATTGCAGGGCTATTTACAACCACAGATTGATAGATTCACTGTTGTAAACAGCCCATAGGATTGGGTCTTAAATGTTGGATCACACACATTGATATGGCATCCCCTACACATTTTATCACAGTTGATTGCCCTTACGATTCTTATAGTTCATTATCTTTAGACTTGATGGCATTTCTCGTATTTACAGTAACAAGTCAGCCGATTCACACCATTAGCCCATGAGTCGGGAGCTGTTTGGCCCCACCGAGGAGCACAAGATCCCCTTCCCTGTGAAAGGGTTAGCTGCCAGCTGAGAGCAGGGGCAGAGCTTGAAAGATTTAAGCTATGCACTCCCTGCTCATTTCCTCTTGCATGCCTGATGCATGCTGTGCGCTGGCCTGCCCACCTGCCCTTTGAGCAGTCGGAGTTTTTCTGGTCACCTGAGTTTTCCTGGTTGGGTCGGAATTTTTCTGTTCACCTGATTGGCATTGGGAAGGTTCTTTTTTTTGGGGGGGGGCTACCCAGATTGTTGGGCCAGTGGGCTCCTTATCTTGATCTCACTAACATCTTGGCCACTTTCTGTGGTAGGTCATGTGGGTTCAAAGGCAGGAGATGGCCCCTTCGGTGTGCACCTTGAGGTCAGCAAGAGCAGGGTACCCCATCTTCTCCCCAGTGGCCCAGAGGCATGAGGGAAGGGATGGGTTGTCCCATGCCTGGATTGCAGGGGCTGCCTCAAATGCTTAGCGGCATGGGATGGCCCTATGCAGTTTGGCTGCCTCTGCCCCCTCATGGGATTGGCAGAAACAAGCTTGCACTGCCTGGATAGCAGCGTGGCTTGGAGCCAGGTGTTGTAACACCCAGCCAGGGGCCAAGTATCCTGGTGATATTTGTATCGCAGGCCGCTACACTACATTTGTTTTGCAGCATCGAGAAGCTACAAGAGCCGCAGATCTCAAGTTTCCATTTCTCCTGCTTATAAATTTCAGCCAATAAATGGCCCATTCTCCCAATTTGTTTTCTCGAGTGTTCATTCGGGGTGAGAGATGCACAAACAAATCCCACCTCTACCTCCTGCCACAATACTATACAATGTGTTTAAATAAAGAACATTGTTGTGACAATTCAGGAATTTGTGTTCAACTATGCGTATTAAATAGCTGCTGTCAGATTCATCCAAGGATATGATTAATTAATACAAGTTTTGATGTCTGCATATATAAGTTGATTCATATCTCTCTTGCGAAGAAGGAAAGCAACATTACTTGATAGGTCAGGATTCTCCTTCATAGGATTCTGACACATATGGTTGCATTTCCTTGCCTCCTATTTAAAAAAAGGGGGGGGGGTTGTAGTCACTAGGAGGCAGATCTGCTCTGTTAACACATTAAATTAAAATAATTCCTGATGCAGTGGGCTGACATATGGCAATTTCAATGGCATATGGTAAGCCAAGGAGCCATTTCACAATACTGGAGTGCTTTAAACATCATATCCCAGTGGAGAATTGAATGCTTCTGCATCAGAATTGCATTCAGGTGTTTGTTCATGAACATGCATGGGTGTGTGTGCATGACAGATTATGCCCTGTCCTACATACACTCATTAGAACATCTACACGGCGCCTCCACCTATACAGCTATACACATGGAGGGCACTCTGTCCATAATGAGGGATGCAAAGGCTTGTAAAGTTGTATGTATCTGGGCTCCCCACAGACCATTCTTATCAAAATGTCAAGGTTCGGTGGGGAACCTTGCTGGGTTTGCCCAGTCTACATGAATTAATACCTGAAATGTACAAGATTCATAGTGCAATCTGTAAAGTGTGCTTGACCACTTCCATGTGCTGGCCTCCCTGAATCCAAGAGTGGTGCAAATGTGCTTTATGGTGCATTTGCCACACTCCTGCACCAGCTCAAGTAACTTGTGTCAACCTAACCCTAGGTTAAGATTGCACCCTGAGATAGTCTACTTCTAAAACCAGAAGGTTGTACATAGGCATCATGACTTGGAATCTGCAATGGACTTCTAGAAAATTTGCCCAATACCCTTTCACAGGTATCCAGGTCAGATGCCATCCCACATCCTATGGCAAGGAGTTCCACAGACGAATTACAGGCTGGGTAAAGAAATGTCTTCTTATGCCTGTTCTAACTCAACACTTAATTTTAGTGGATGTCATCTGGTTCTTGTATCAGAGGAAAGGACATCCTTCTATCCACTTTATCTATCTCCTGCATAATTCTGTGTGTCTGAGGGTGCAATTCTAATTTGGAATTAGGTTCCCTTGTGCTGGCCCAGGAGTGTAGCAAATGCACCATAAAGCATGTTTGCACCACTCTTGGAGTCAGGAAGGCCGGCACAAGGATGTGCACTGTCCTCCCTGACTCTGAGAGTGGTGAAAATGCACTTTACAATGTATTTGCTACACTCTAACTCATGCCAGCCTAACTGTACCAGTTTAACTCAAGGTTAGGATTGGGCCCTCAATCATGTCCTTCCTCAATTGCCTTTTTTTTTTTTTGAACTAGTTCTAGTTCTTAGTATGCCTAGCTAGGTTGGCATTCCCTAGTGTACCCTTTGAGAAGAGGTAGAAGAGGTAAGAGCCATGAAGTGCCTTAAGCATTCAACACTGCTATTCCATTAAACTTAACACAGTATAATTGTAAGCATATATTCCTACTGATATAAAAATATTCACATTGCCATGTACTCTAATGAATGGATAAGGCATTAAGATTAAACATTATGGGAATGCTTCAGTGTGACATTCGTTTTTCTTGATTCTCTAGCCATATTTCAATCATGTGGTCTGAATGTTAAGGAGAGAGCAAAGCTATACCCTCTACAGTTTTTGTTTGATTCTAAGGCTAGTCAAGATTATTAGATCAGGTCTGCCTGCGAAATATGCTCAACATCTGTTCTAGTGAGTGCAACCATGAATATTAATGAATGTTTCTCAGAAAACAGCCTTAGAGCAATTTTATGATGGACCTACGCTACAAAAAGATGTTTCAGAAAATGAGTTAGGGTAAGTTTGGCAGCGAAGGCACACAACAAATTCCAACCCCCTTTCCTGGGCCTGATCTGCCTACTCTTGCACCAGAGTTTTCCCATTATGGCTGCTGGGGCCTCCCCTGGGGCAAATGTTTCTGACCCTGAGGAGGCTTCCAGTAACCAAAAATCCCTTACAGGATGCAGCAGAAACCACACCGGATTGAGCTGTTTGACTTGTTGCTGCCTCTTGTCTCTATTATTTCTTTTCATTGTTTAATTAGCACTGTTATCCAATTGTGGTGGCTTTTGTTGTTCCGTACACTTCCGCTCTTATTGCAGCTGTAAAAGCCAAAGCATGTTTCTTTTAGGGCTCAATCCAGAGCCCTCCAGCGCAAGCAGTACAAGCGTTTCATAAATTACTGATTTAACTTTTTTGTGTGCCAAAAGAAAGCTTTTAATATGCAGGATGTAATTCAGCTATGGAAAAAAATTACTTATAAGCTTTGGACATTTTCTGATATTTGTGTGCTCTAAATCTTGTGGAATTTGATTATGCAGAGCATTCCAACTATTTGCCACTGTGAGGTCCTGTGTTAAACTTGCTGATTATTACTTAAGCATTGTTTCAGTGTGATTTGTTGAAAGATTTCATTAATACAGATTAGTACCCTTATTAAGCTGTGGTTAATTGAAGTCTCTGAGCTTCGTTAAGTACCTTCAGTCAATGGATTAGTTAGTTTAATTTTATGTCCCCTTGCAGAAAAAGAGGTTGAGCAAAGTAATTAATTTCCCCTATTGAAATAGGAAAGGGAAAGATGACTGCATAGCTCCTACTTTAATAAATATTTTATACTTCAAATTGACTACTATAGTTCCTCTGGGTTAAAAAGATATCACTTACAGCCCAGTCCTATGCTGAGTTTATGGTGGTGGATCTCATAATCTGGCTTCCTAAATCCAGTTGCTCTTCTCTGGGTGACTGGCACCAGCACAAATGCCCAAGTTGCCTCACTTACTGAATAGTGGCCCACACAACCCCTGCCGTTCTCTGCTTGCAAGTTGGAGTCCACTATTAAATTGCCAGAAGGAGGAATGGGGGATAATCTGGGTGGTTTGGGGGGGGGGAATGGACCGGTCTGGGTACAGTTTAGGAATGGATCTTGGTGGCATCTGCACATGCTGAGATCCTGAAAAATCCCTTTTCCCTCACCTGAACTGCCCCCTGAGCCTTCTCAGTCTTATGCCAGAACAATAGCTGGTTAAGAAGTCCCAGAGCGCAATCCTAACCTGGTGTTAGGCTGGCACAGTTAGGCCAGCAAAGTTTGGTCGGCGCGTTTGGAGTCAGGGAGGATGGCCCATGTCTGTTTGCTGGCCTCCCTGACTCAGAGAGTGGTACAAACATACTGTACAGTGTCTCTTGTGCTAGCCAAACTTTGCTGGCTTAGTTTACGCCGGCCTAACTCAGTTTAGGATTGTGCTCCCATTGGAGGCCAGGAGGTTTATGGGGAGGTAAGTAAATAAGATTTTTTGCTTACCTCTCCTGAGCCATTTGGTCACCTTCCTCCCCCTCCAATAGCATGCAGCACATACTTCATCAGCAGCACTGTGTACTATGGGCTGGCGGGGGGATAGGCTTGGGCCCTCATGCAGAGTGGGGGAGGATTAGAGTGAGATTGTGTTCACTATTGGGCAGGAGAACCCGGTTGGTGGTTTTATGTCCTCCACTTGATTTGCCTCTATGTCAGTGCCAACATTGGTAGAGTTCATTGCCACTGCAAACTAGGCAGAAAGAGACTTTCCTTGGAAGGCTTCCTTCCAATTGTATCGAGAATTCCTCCAATAACTAGACTGCAGTGGGTAGACAAAGGTTCAGGAGGATGGAAAAGGCTCTGGCTGAGTTCAACTGGCAGCAGGTAGGTGAAGTGTTAAAATCCTTAAAAAGGGATAATTAAAATACAGAAATAGGAGAGGACTGGATAATATAAGCAGGAAAGAATAGGAAAAACAGGCTTGAAAAATAGCTTGGGCATTGAAAATGTCCAGGAGCAGATGCTAGCAAAAATACAAGCAGATGATTAAAAGCAAAAGAATAATAATTTTTCAGTGCTTCTAAACCTTACTGTTCTTTATTTGTAGTTCAAGTATCAGTTTGAGGGATCCATTACATCTCTTTGATCCTCAGGTCAGACCTTGGACCAGATACAGGTGCTTCATTTAAGGTAATCAAGCCAAAACGCACAAAAGCATCCTGGGCTTGTAATGTCCATTTCTTGATTCACCAAAACAGAGTGGAGGAACTTCAGATGCACCACCAAAACCCTGGTTGAGAAGCCGGTCCCTCCTGCTGGAAATAGCTCTGATCTGATCAGTCCCAACCTGGTAAATTAAAAAGGCCCCCTGGGTCCCTGTGGCACCGCAATCATTGTGGTGACATTGGGGCACACATTTCTGGGCCACTCCCCTTATGGGGGAATGGCCCTCTTCTGGTTCCCCTGGTGGGTTGCAACCAACCAGTTTGGGAACTGCTGTCCTATATTCAATAAAGCCATAAACACACCCAGTTGGATGGCTTTCAATCACCTGAAGATCTCTACCTGCTCTCTGATCTGATCTGATTGCTTGAGTGCCCAATTGGCTGGTTCATGCTAATTCCATCAGGAAAGCTGGCTTGGGCTACTTTGCTGACTTAAAGTATTATATAAACTACCTGCCTCCTTGGCCATGTGGTTTTTCTGCAATGGCCCTGATTTCATTCTCAGGGTAGCCGTTCCCACTAAAGATTTCCCACAGGGGCTTTTCTTAATAGCAACTTATTGGGGGAAAGAAGGGAGTAAGAGGAGTTCAATCCTGCGCAGATTTATGCACATTTTGTGGACTGATAGGACAGATTTATGTGTATACAAACTATATCTGCATAAGTATAAGTTGCATATGCAATTGAGAACTGTAAAAATAGCAGGATATCCCATCATACAGACAAATTGTATTAGCAGAAGTTTATACTTAACACTTATAAAGTATACTTTATACGTTTGTATATTAGTAGTGTCTGTTCTATCCATCTACTAAATCCACACAGATCGGGGCTGGGTCTGCAGTAGCAATTTTACTCACCCCTGCCCCACGTACATTCACTAAAACATAGTGGTCACATGACCAAGGCTCCAGCAACATCTTACAGTGGCATAAGCCAAACAGTAGTCTTTTTGTTGCCTTTTAAAAATAACTAAGCTTATACTTAACTATAATTACAGCCTGATAAATATATACACAAGTCCACTATTGAAGCTAAGGGCCCAAAGGCATCCAAATTTCCAGCATCAATGCAGCTGCAATGCAGCTCCAAGGTAAGGGAACAAATGTTCCCTTATCTTGAGGAGGCCTCTGTAACTGCCCCCTCACTGCAGGGTGCAGCTCACACCCCAATGGCATCACCATTAGAACGTTGGATAGGATTTGGCCTTTAGTGTACGAAACAGAGATGTAAGCTGTCAGTTGTGGGCCAATTAATGGGGGGGGGAATACAATATGTTTACTTAAGTTATTTTACACCAGCAGTTTATATGACAGTATGTTTATCCAAATGAAGAATTCTGCCTACAGATTGGATAGGATGCTGCTTTATCCCCACAATGTATCGGCTTAGATCCAAAGATGAAGTTGTGGAAATGGAAAGCACATCCACTTGCATATTGAAAGTCTCAGGTTTTCACTGACTTCTCCTGCTAGCAGCAGCATACTGCACCCACTTGAAACAGCTCCTGAGGGTCAGGGGTACTCTAGAAAAGCGTGGAGAGCAGATATCAGCAATTATGGATGTCCTTGTCTTGCAAAATAAAAGCTGAAGTGTTTTCTGTTTGTGCTGCTCCACCTTTGCAGTCATGCTTTCCTCAAATATTTGAACCAGACATTATCACTGCAAAAAATTATACCTGCAAAAACGTAAGCCGTCAGCAGAAACATATCCAAGCATTGAAATACAGAGTGCCTTGCAGCTGTCACATTGGTTCAATAAATAACCATCAAAATACTCAGTCAGTTTTACTGACCTGCTATATTTTACAGTTTTCTTCTTCCAAATTAGATTTAAGAGCACACAGAATTTGATGCAACAGCTGGAGTCACGGCACTAAAATCAAATACAATAGACTTGGAACCATAGAGTGAAAGCCATATATGTTTGAGGCTCTTATCATGCATCAATAAAAAAAACCCTTGCAATCTACTGTAAAAACATTGTATCTAAGAAATCCTGAAAATAGTTGCTGCCGCCTGACAATTCAAGAAAGGATAGTCAACATTCGAAAATCCAAGGTGGAGGACCCCACAATGCATTGCATGAGTGGCCAACCAGCAGCAGAGGCGTCATTCAGGCGGAACGGCCTGGTACTCCGTTCCGCGGAGGTCCCGGGCCGCGCCACTGCCTCGGAGGACGGGCGAGCTGCTGCTGGGCCCGCCCGCCCTCCGTTGCGTCCGGAATCGCTCTAAAATGGAGCTATTCCGGCGCAGTGAGGCTTGGGGGGGCATGGCAGCCCTCCGCCATAGGGGCGGAGGGCTGTCAATCATCCGAGCGTTCTGGTAGTTGGTGCGCTCGGATGACATCACTGACCAGCAGCATGAGTGCCATACTGAGCACAGGCTTCATAGCATGCAGCATGCATGGAAAGCATCGAGGAGCCCTGGCTGTGGCATAGGAACATGACTTACCACACATCCTATCCTGGATTGGGCTGTACTGCAGAAGGGTTTATGACAGCAGAAGTGAGTTCTGCTGTCCTAAAATGGCTTCTGACAGAGAATAGAGCACTTCATTGGCAGCCATTTCGCATACACTGCTGTAAGAGGAAAGACTACCCATGGATACACACTATAATAATAATAACAACAATAACAACAATAACAACAATAACAATAATTCAACATTTAGTCCAAAAAAACCAAAATCAATTTCTCACATAGAGAAATGACGGTGACCCTTGACCAGCATTTTATATAGTTGTTCAGAACTACGGAAGGAGCCAGCTAGATGAGAACCGCATTCTACAGGAAACTAGAATCCACAGGGGCAACGTGCGGGAGATTGATTGCCAACATGTTACCCCACCACTACCACAACCAAAAGAAATTCCCAATCTGCATTAGAACCCTGGTGTGAGTGGGTAAGAATGTTTAACCTTTTCTTCCCATTACATTTTCCCATGCTCACTTCTCACTGAAAATTGCTCCGAAGTTGCTGCTTATCTCAAAAACTGTTATTAGAAGCATTAGTGTACGGATTTACACAACCTCAAAAGTTTAGTTACCCACATTGGTAAGGGTCAAATATGTGTAACTGTGCCTAACTTCTGCCTAGCTGTGCATCATAATGACTGCATAACTGTGCACTGTATAAGAGATTCAATTTTTTTTATCTATAAATAGTAATCAGGACGCATGAAACATGGCAAAACTATGGTGGTGGGTGATTGGCTTTAGTAATTTGCCCCCTCACAGTTGTGATCACAATCATATACCTACTCTTTTTAGATGAAAATGACTTCCATTTGTGCACATGCATCCTTAGCTTGTCTCTTGCTCCCTAGCATATGGCTAGTTCTCATCTCCCCTGAGCTTGCTTTCCAATTGATCACAATGATAAGACTATTTTTTTCTAAAATGTTTGCAATGTAACCAAGTTTGATATCATCCATACATTTATTGCTTTGGCCATTGTTTTGTCCAAGTAATTAATGACCATATAGTATTGCCCTTAACCAATGCAGTCAGCATGGCTTGGCGAGAATATATGAGAAAAATCAATAAAGTGTATAATGTTAGCGTGTTAAGCTTTGTGTTTAGTTGGAAACAAATTCCTTTAGCAGAAGAAATTCAGAATTACATACTGTTGTGATACAAATAAAATGTTTGCCTTGAGCAGTTGCTCTGGTAATACTATGTTTCTGGATTTATTTATTACATAACAGAATTGTACAATACAGAGTTGACACACACAAAGTACTACAATGTGCACAATAGCAACTGTTTTCGGTGAGGATAATCCATGGGGAATTACTACGTCTGGAAACCGCAGGTATATATAAAAAAATTACTATATATGCCAATCATCCACGTTGCAAAACAGAGAACAATACAATCACAACAGAAAGTAAAAAAAATGGTCCCGGGAGGAAGACTATAAATATAGACATGGAAAGCAATAGAAAGATAATTTAAAACATGCTGAGCAGGCAAAGAGGTGCCTATAGGTTGTGGACCTCTTCTGAGGGGAATAGCAACAATCCAGAGGCAACCCAGCAATGAGGATGAGCACCTATCTTGAGTGGGGGCTGTGGGAGATGCTAAACTGGTGAGGGATGCATTGCACCCAATGCTCATCGGCCACCTCTCCGATTCTACCACCTCCATGGGCATTGGCCCCAGCCATGGCTCCATTCTCAGTTTGCTTTCTTTTCTGGAAAACTGAGTGGCTGCGGCAGGGTGGGGGTGCATTTTAGCTATTCCTCTGGGGTAGTTGTCAAGCACTGTGGCTGTGGAGCTGGAAGAGAAGGTAGTGGCTGTGGTGGTCGTGTTCCCAGTGGAACTCCTTCCAAGAGTAACTTTGGGAAGAAGATCATCCACTTCCTACATCCTCTCCAGCTGGCATCTGTTCAACAAGACAGGTGAGGAGGGGGTTGCCTAGGCAGAACAGACACTTTGGTTGGGCTTGGCTCTCTCGTCTCGCTCTAGGACAGCATCCCCTAAGGGCTGTTATTGTGGGGCCTCCTTGTGTTTCTTTTTACTTTGTAGGTTACTTGGGGACAGGGAACAATCTTCTAATTCTTCTTTTATGCAAAGAGCTTTGAGAACTTTCTGTTGAAAAGCTGTATATAACTTTTAATACAAATATTTATGATATAATAATAATGTTTGCACATCTGAACATAGGTGCTGTAATAGTAATCCTTTTTAACACTGATGAAGCTTAAAAAAATACCAGTCTTTTCATGTTGTGAGAAGCAAAATATGAGCAGAAAGAACACCACTGTAACTTAAAACAAAAAGTTTTAAAAAACAAACCACAAGCAATGTTTTTTTTAAAAAGAAAGAGTTCATGCTTGCTAAACACTCTTACGAAAAGACATGGAAAAGTCTCCTGACTGACCACAACATCCAGACTCTCTACTGAGCCTTAAGGTAGCGGTTTGCAAAGTCTCTGGGAGTTTGAGAACTGCTGTAAGTGCTTGCAGGGGTGGGAGAATTGCGACTCGATCGCTATGATTGTGTTGCTGCTGGGCATAGATCAGGGCTGGGGAGACTTATCAGTGCCTGCCCCAGTGTCCTTTTGGGTTGGGAGCCCTGCAGACCCTTCTTAAAAATTTTTAAAAAAAATTGCAACCCACTTCCTGGTCACGATTGCAAAACTGGAAGTGGGTTGCAGTAATTTTATTTTTTAAATGAAGAGGAAGCCCTGCAGAAGGGTCTGCAGGGCTCCCCAACCCAAAAGGATGCTGGGCAGGCACTGGTAAGTCTCCCTAGCCCCAATCTATGCCCAACAGTGACACAATCGTAGCAAACACATCACTGCAATTCCCACACACCCCCATCCCTTAAAGGGACCCAGGCAGTGCTTTTCTGGCTGGGGCATTGTGATGCCCCAGTTTAAAAATCACTGCCTTGAGATGTTATAATGCTCTATATGCTATTGAAAATATAATGAAGGTTCTAGGGCAGTGGTTTTCAAACATTTTAGCACTGAGACCCACTTTTTAGAATTACAATCTACCTGGGACCCATCAAGTGATGTCATGGACAAAAGGGCCATCATTGTGACACCAGAGCCTGCTGCTTTCCTGAGAATGCAGTAATCAGTTGGGTTATTTCTCAGCCATTTTCCAATAGCAAAGTGAATATAAAGGAAAAGAAGCCATTTTACAATCTAGACACAAGCAGAAAAACCACACAGTCTACTCCTTTTCCAGCATCCCATCTTCCCTTATTTTCAACATGGTGCTTTCCAAGTGCTTTGAGACCCACGTGAAATTGGCTCGCAACCCACTGGTTGAGTGCATCAAATGATTGAAATATGAATTTATTTATTTTATTTTGAAGAATTTATACCCTGCCTTTCCCATGCCGAAGCAAATGCCGAAGGCGGCTTATATGAGCAGACTAGTCTAAACCACAATTTTTTCAATGGCTTTTTTTTTTTTACAAATATACAGTATTCTTGTGATCCGCCAATCCTCAGTCCCAGATGTAGCCTTCACAGTGTGGTTCTGTCCTTTAGCTGCATGCCATCAAGCCTCAGCAGGCAATCGCAAGTCAAGCCTGGACAGGTCCTCAAGGTCGTATTCCCTTCTTTGCCGGCTGGCCTTCTCACACACTCTACTGCAGCTCTCACTTGCAGTGAGCTAATCAGCTCCACAGTGACTCTGTTCTGCCACCACAGGTCCTGCAGCCTGTCATAACCTGGCATCCGTCTCCCATCCAAAAACAAACTGCAGAGTCTCCTGCTTAGGTTCAGGCAGTACCAACAGCTCAACCATCAGAATGAAGAAGTGAACATGAAGATGAATGATAGCTGACTGGGTATACAAATGTGAGACTCAACTTTCCTTTACAGCTGGCTTTGTTCCAGTTCCCCCTATGTTGCCTCTGTTCTACCTATCCCATTGCCCCCCCCCCTTTTCATCCTCTCCCCCTTTGGGAAGGGGTCCAAAAGAAACTTTGTACCTCCTGATAAAATTCCTCTTGGAAGCCCTTCCTTGACGTTCATGAATTGTATACCCATGTTATAATAAACACACACATAGGTTGAAGGAGGAACCTCTCTGTCCAGCGCCACTTCCCCTATGCATTTTCATGTTGAGGCCCTGTACCATTTGAAAACGGCTTTGGTATGAGATGAGAGTTTGGCCCTTTTCTGTTAGGTGTGCAAACAAATCTGCACAGATGCTAAGAATTGGTGTAACTGTAATAGCTATTGATGTTACAATTTAAAGATGCTAATGTCTCATTTAGGCAAGGGAAAGGAATGCTATTTCCCTACAGAGTTCCTATGTGCACTTGAGGGCCAAAATAAATTATTGCAAGTTCTCTATACACAACCTATTTCCATTCTTCCCATTTCTAGTCAGTATCTCTGAGCAAAATATAAGTAGTTGAGGAGGACAAGACAGCCTTGAAGAATTCTGAGACAATGTATAAGAAGATGCCTTTTCTCAGCTCATTTATGTAGCCATTGCCACACTTGGTAGTTTATCATTTCCATTTAAACACTTAGAGTGGAGCTGTTACAGTATGTGTCAGATATTGGGCAATTTCAGTAATGTATTCAAATTAACTTGTCTCCATTTACAGCCTTGTGCTTTTCCTACATGTTATACAACATCTCTTATGCCTACTATTAATCTTGACCCAGCAATTTAAGGTGCACACATACACCTAGTTGTTTTCCAATAACAACTCAACAGCTGACATTTATGTTAGCAAGATTTATAGCCAGTAGTACAAAGCAAGAACTACCAAATTAATAACAACAGTAGGAGCATTAAAATCAAACTGGTTTCTCCTTACTGTCATGTCACTAAGGGCGCAATCCTAAACTGAGTTATGCCGGCATAAGCTAAACCAGCAAAGTTTGGCCAGCACAAA
This sequence comes from Lerista edwardsae, assembly GCA_029204185.1. Taxonomy (NCBI): domain Eukaryota; kingdom Metazoa; phylum Chordata; class Lepidosauria; order Squamata; family Scincidae; genus Lerista; species Lerista edwardsae. Next base: position 16,536,220 of record JAJKFI010000001.1, read on the forward strand.
GGACCCATAAAGTATGTTTGGACCACTGTCAGAGTCAGAGAGGCCAGGACACAGATGTGAGCCATCCTTCCTGAGTCCGAGAGTAGTTCAAAAATGCCTTATGGTGGCCCTTGTGCTGGCCAAACTTTGCTGGCTTAGTTTTTTTTTTTTTTTTTTTTAGATACCTTTATTGGCATTAAGATACAAACAACGCATTCACACAGATTGTGACCGTAAGACCCCTAAATTAGCAGTAGCAATGCTGTTTAGAAAAGCAGCAATTCTCTTAATCATTGTAGGCTCAGTGGAGTCGAGGAAACGTCTCAACCTTAAGGAGTCAGGTATTCTGGGAGTGGGGCCGGAGCTTGGACCAAAAAACTTATATCGCTCATCTGAAAAACGCGGGCAGTGAAACAAGGAATGCTCTAAAGTTTCAACCTCACGCATATCGCAGGGGCATAGTCTTTCAGCAAATGGTGTTCTTTGATATCTGCCCCTGGTTAACGCTGATGGTAGGACATTGCAGCGCGCGAGGGAAAGAGCTCTTCTCAGTTGGGGCTTCTCCAGGAGAGTTAGGTACGTTGGCATTTTTCCAGTCTCCAGAGGGATTTGAAAGTATAACGGTGAGCAGCGACGATTTGCTGCACTATAGAGCTCTTGCTGTTCAATGTCCATCAGCCTAGACTTGATCCGACGGAATGCATCCAATTGGGAGTCGGCCTCCAATAATTCCGACCACACTCCAATTTCTCTCATTTTGGTGATCCAATTATCAGCCATGTGGTGATCATCCTTCAGAAGGTAGGCTATTAAGGTGTCATCATTAACATTGAAGTGAGCTTTAGTCCAAAATCTGGAAATGCACAGCCATGCTATAGTCTTTATTGTTAGTTGACCTGTCTCTAAGCATAGTGCGGCATACGGTACGCTATTTGGGAGACCAAGAATCTTTCTTAAAAATGACGCCTGTATTCGTTCCAAATCGGAATTTAGTACTTTGTTCCAGACCGGTAAGCCATATAAAATTTGGGGGATGATTTTGGCTTTAAATACTCTTATGGCCGCCGGAATAAATTGACCTCCTTTGCCGTAAAAGAATCTGAGGACAGCGAAAACAGAAGAGCAGGCTGCATTAACTGCTGCCTTTCTCTGAGGTACCCAAGAGAGATTAAAGGAAAAAAGGATACCCAGGTACCTATATGATTTAACCTGCTCAATTCTCTCTCCATCGAAGATCCAGTTGAGAGGTGACCAGGTTTTCGCAAATACGACAATTTTGGATTTCTTGAAATTTAGGAGTAGTTTATTGTCTGAAAGGTAGCAAAGGCATCTGTTTATTAAATTGCGTAGGCCTCTCCGCGTCTGAGATAGCAGAACCGCATCGTCAGCATACAACAGGAGAGGTATTTTCTTCATACCCATTTTGGGAGGGTGACCCTCAGTTTGTTCGAGATACCCCGCCAAGTCGTTCAGGAACAGGTTAAACAGGGTCGGTGCTAGAATACAACCCTGTTTGACTCCCTTGTTGGTCTGGATGTCTTCTGAGAGTCTACCATCACATGTCAATCTGACTTGACAGGACGTGTTGTTGTACAAACTCTGTATGGGTCTGAGGAGATTTGGGTCGATATGTAGCTCCTCCAATTTTTCCCACAAGCGTTCTCTGTTGATACTATCGAAGGCCGCTTTCAAATCTAGGAAAGCCACATAAAGCTTAGATTTTGGTTTTCTCGTGTATTTAGATATTAGATGAGCTAACACTATAGCATGGTCGACAGTAGATCTTCCTTTTCTAAAGCCAGCTTGTTCAATACCCAGAATCTTATGTTGGTCTATCCACTGCTGGAGATGAACAAGAAGACATTTCGCATAGATTTTTCCAGGCAATGACAAGAGACTAATAGGTCTATAGTTCCCCGTGATGTTAGGATCTCCTTTTTTGTAGATTGGGACTATAATTGCTTTACGCCAATCAGCGGGAACTTGACCCCCCCGTATTGCCATAGAGAACACAACCTGGAGGATTTGAGACCACCAGATGATGTCCGCCTTCATCCATTCCGCAGTGACTGCGTCCGGCCCAGCTGCTTTCCCAACCTTTAGAGACCGAATGGCCTCCTGTATGAGATCAGGCGAAAATTGAAGCTCGTCAGAGTTGTTCAGCGCCAAAGATTTATGGACAGGAGGATTCTGGATAGACTGGTCAAAGAACAGGGCCTGAAAGTGCAGGACCCAAAGCTGGCTAGGAATGTTTGAAGGGTCGGAAGTCCCATTATTGAACGTAGGGGAGACTAACTTCCAGAATGCTCTGCTGTCATTTCGCACAGAGGCGAGATAAAGTTTGTGCCATTGGTTCTGAACGAACAGTCTTTTTTTGATGTTAATCCTATCTGAGAATTGTTTTCTGACTACAAAATACTGTTTGAGAGAGTCATCCGTGTTTAGTGACCTAAAGGATTGAAAGGCTGTCCTTAATTGTTGTTTAAGTTGTTGACATTCCGCATCAAACCAGCCTCTAGCGACCATAGCTGAACCGGCTGAATCCCTTTTAGAGGGCTGTTTTAGATTGGAAACTACATATTGGACAAGCTTGTCATAGGTAACAAGTACATTGGAAGGGTCAGTTTCAGACGTAAGAATGGAGGTCATTTCCCTTCCTAATGGGTTGTCTAGAAGTTGGCGAATGTCCAAGAGAGTAGGCTCTTTCCAGACTAACTTAGTTAGAAAGTGAAACTTCACCGCAAGGTTCGAAGGCGGAGGTCTTAGCGTGTCCTTCAGTTGGAGCTTAAGAGACAAAGGCAAATGATCGCTCAATTTAAAATCAGAAATCTCAAAGTCCAACACAAAGGTAAATAGATCCACAGGAATGATCATATAGTCCACTACACTACAGCCAGTCGGTGTGACATGTGTGAACTCCGCAGCCGAGTTGAACTTAGACAGACCATTTAACCACATCATGTCATGTTGTAGACACAAATTAAATAAAGATTTGCCAGCCATATTAAGGCACTTGTCTTTGGATGTTCTCGGAAGAGCATAACCGTAAGGTGCCGAGGCCTCCCTGTCTTCAATGAAGGGGCATATATCCTCGGGCTTCTCTCCCACTCTTGCATTCAGGTCAGCTCCAATAAGGAAGAAGGCGTGAGGGTACTTCCTCTCCAACAGTTCAATAAAATCAGACAGCTGTCCCCATTGAGCAATACGGACAGCTGACGTTGGATCCGGAGGTAAGTATACATTGATTATGACCAGTTGGGTGTTATTTACAGACAAGTGAATCGCTAACATACTGCCCGCACCCTGTTGGGATGCACTGAATTCGGCTTTGAGATCTACTTTAACAAACGTTGTTAAACCCGCCATAGGGCGTCCCTTGTTGTGCATTTTCCTGGCTAGGAGATTAAATGATTTAAAGCCTCCCAGATTTACAGGTTCCAGGGACCAAGTTTCTTGAAGCAGGATTACATCAAATTTAGAGAAGAGGTCTAAGACCTCCTGATTTTTGGCTTTGGATTTCCAACCAGCCAAATTCCACGACAGTATTGATAAGTGATTAGTAACATCTCGTAGGCAAGCTCTTGGGTTGGTTTTACCTCTAGCTGCAGGTAGTCAGGCGTCCGATCTGCGGACCGTCGGTTTCCCACATATATTTTGCCTGGATAGGGCTCCCCGTCCTCCGAATCTGTTGGTATCCGACTGGGTCACTTGGGAGGGGACGAAGTTCTTCTGTAGCAAATCTCTGAGGCTGGCTTCAGCCACATCTTGAGCCCACTGCTGGCTTAGTTTATGCCGGCCTAACTCCAGTTTAGGATTGCGCTTTAAGTAAGACTGAGGACAGAAAGAATATGAGAAAAAGAGTTCACAGAGCACCTAGTTCTCTTTATGTTATCATCTGTATGATAATATCGTGCTGCTATAGTGGTGTTCCCAGAAGGGGTCAAAGTGCTGTTTTTTGGTGCCTGAAGTACCATGTGAAGTGGCCCTTCCTCTTCACCTTCAGAGCCATTTGCGGCTATGAGAACAAGGCAGAGGAGACATGAATGCTGTCTAAAAAACAGAGAAAGGCAGTTATATAGTTTATAAATTTTTATAAATGTATATATCTATCTATATAAAAATGAACGTGGGTGGGTATGTATGCGTGTGGGTGTGTTTGTATGTATGTTCTTTATAGGCTCCTCCACGCCTTGACCGATCGACACAAGACTCGGCACACACGTACCTTGCGGCCTGGCAACAAACACTGCGGGGGTCAGACCCCCCTAGCGCCCCCGGGGGTGGGGGTACACGGGGGTCTTCGCGTGAACATCGTTGGAAACGTCCGAAATCGGCGTCAAATCTGCAGTTTCTGGGGTCGCCGGGATGAGCGGCGATGCTCCCGATGCCGTTGGAGTACGGGTTCAGCCCCCCCCCCCGACGTGGGGGGAAAAAAGGGGTGTCAAACACAATGCCTGCCATGCCCTGTTGGAACGCCTGGACCGATTGGCACCAAACTCGGCAGGCGGATGCCTAGCAGCCTGGCTGCAAACACTGCGGGGGTCGGGCCCCCCTACCCCCCCCGGGGGTGGGGGTACAGGGGGGTCCCAATGTGAAAATGGTCAGAAACGGCCGAACTTGGAGTCAAATCCACAGTTTGCGGGGTCGCCGAGATGAGTGGCGACGCTCCCGACGCAGGTGAAGTCTGGGTTTGCCCCCCCCCCATGTGGGGAGCAAGAAGGGGTGCGAAACACAGCGTCCGCCATGCCCTGCCGGAACGCCTGGACCGATTGGTCCCAAACTCGGCATGCCGAAGCCTAGCGGCCTGGCCACCAACACTGCGAGGGTCGGGCCCCCCTACTGCCCCCGGGGGTGGGGGTACTTGGGGGTCCCCGTGTGCAAATGGTCGAAAATGGCCAATCTCAGTGTCAAATCCATAGTTTCCGGGGTCACCGGGACGAATGGCGACACTCCCTCCGCTGTGTGAGTTCAGGTTCCCCCCCCCTCGGCATGGGGGGCAGGAAGGGGTACGAGACACAACATCCGCCATGCCCTGCTGGAATGCCTGGGCCGAGCGACACGAGACTTGGCATGCATACACCTTGTGGCCTGGCCACAAACACTGCGGGGGTCGGGCCCCCCTAGCGCCCCCAGGGGTGGGGGTACTTGGGGGTCCCCGCATGAAAATGGTCAAAAATGGCCAAAATCAGTGTCGAATCCATAGTTTCCAGGGTCGCCGGGACGAGTGGCGACACTCCCGCCGCTGTGCGAGTTCAGGTTCCCCCCCCTCGGCGTGGGGGGCCGGAAGGGGTGCGAGACACAACATCCGCCATGCCCTGCTGGAACGCCTGGACCGAGCGACACGAAACTCGGCACACATACACCGTGTGGCCTGACGACACACACTGCGGGGGTTAGACCCCCCTAGCGCCCCTGGGGGTGGGGGTACGTGGGGGGCCCAAGTGAAAATGGTCGAAAACGGCCAAACTCGGCGTCGAATCCATAGTTTCTGGGGTTGCCGGGACGAGCGGCGATGCTCCCGACAACGTCGGAGTCCGGTTCGCCCCCCTCGGCATGGGGTGCGAGAAGGGGTGCGAGACACAACGTCCGCCATGCCCTTCTGGAACGCCTGGAGCGACGTGCACCAAACTCGGCATGCACGTGCCTTGTGGCTTGGCAACAGACACTCCGGGGGTCAGGCCACCCTAGCGCCCCCAGGGGTGGGGGTGCATAGGGGGCCTGAAGTGAAGACGTCCGAAAACGGGCAAAATTGGCATTGAGTCCATAGTTTCCAGGGTTGCCGAGGCGACTGGTGACGCTCCCGACGCGGTTGGAGTCCGGGTTCGGCCCCCGTCAGCGCGGGGGGGCGAGAAGGGGTGCAAAACTCATAAACTGTGGAAGATCATTTTGTTACCCGGGCAACGCCAGGTAACAAAAAGCTAGTTATATATAAATATATAATATCTAGGGCCCAATCTTATCCAACTTTTCAGTGCTAATGCAGCCAGAATACAGCCCTGATGTTCCCTTACCTTGAGATGGCCTCTCAGACTGCCTCTGCCCACTGCAGGATGCAGTGCATGCCCCATTGGCATGGTTGCAGCAGTGCTGGCAAATTGGATTTCCCTTCAACTGCTTAAGAACACAATCCTAACTGCGCTCTTTTAGACTGGCACAGTTAGGCCAGCAAGGTTTGGCATGCATAAGGGACACAGTAAAGTATGTTTGGATCACTCTCAGAGTCAGAGAGGCCAGCACACAGACGTGTGCCATCGTCCCTGACTCTGAGAGTAGTCCATACGTGCTTTACAATGGCCCTTGTGCCAGCTAAACTTTGCAAGCCTAACTGTGCCGGCCTAACTCCAGGTTAGGATTGCTCTCTAAATCTCACAATTGCAATTAGATATAAATGGTTAAATCATATAAATATGATTTCCATTGTATACTGACCCATTGTTGCTTAGAAATACAGAGAGAGATGCAGCAGCAAATTTCAAAGTGCAGGAGCTTATCATGGCACTGCTCAAAGCCACTCTCAACAACAGTAAACCTTTTATACTTTTGTTGAAACTTTTTATACTTCATTTAAAGCACATTTATGAATGGGAAGTGTAGGACAAGGCAGACTCAGCCAGCGATGTTCGGTGAAGTTCATACTTCACCAGAGGCACAGTGCGCAGAGCTCTCAGTGACATTACACTGCAAGGCATTCTGGAAGCTATTGTGAAGCCCGAGCGCCTGCACAATCACAGCAGAGGCTGAGTTGCTGTGGCAAACTATAATCTCTTGGAGAGATTCAGAGAGACTTGGACCGTGTTGGAGAGTCTCCTGGACAGACTAGAGATTGTGGCAGTGACAACTCAGCCTCCCCTGTGATTATGCAGCTACTCAGAAACTGGGTGGAGTGCATGAAAAATCACAGGGGAGGCAGAGCTGACAGGACCTCCCCCCTGACTGCACATCCCTGGATTAAGCCCCTGGGAGTCTGTGGGCCAGTGTCCAGCCTGGGAAGCTTGGAATGCCAGCCTTAACCAAGATACATCTCTCCCTCAGCACAGCAGCAGCCTCTGGTTCTCCACGGAGATCACCCCACCCTTTGAAGCACTGAGGTTGCTTCAGAATCATTGAATATTGCTTCAAGGGCGTATGTGCAATTACACTTGGGGCCTGTAAGGTCCAGAACCTGGCTCAGCCCAATGGGCCCATTGACCCAGGTGTTGCCACTGATTCTGGCAAATTCTTATAAGTGGGTTAGTAGAAAAGTATGTGGTAGTTGATGCTAAGCAGGATCAGCCTTGAATGGGAGACTGGAAGTCACTGACACAGCTTGTGGAGTAATGTGTGGCGTGTGGAGGAGTCAGCTGACTAGAAACAAATAAAATCTTGAGAGAGCTGGCCAAGGTTTGATCTGCAGCTGCCTGTGAAAGTTTGGAAATTGTAAGAGTGCAGCCAGGATCATGGCTGCACATTGAAATGGAAACATCTGGAGAAATTATGTGAATTGTACATAGAACAATAGTTGTAAAAACCCCATTTGAAAAAAGGGTTTATGAACACCCTGCCAATGTAAACTGCCTTGTGTCTTGAGAAATATTGAGAAAGGTGGTATAAAACTGCCTTAAATAAATAAAAACATAACTGACATTCTGGTATATTGTTATTTCACAGTCAAGACATTTCCTGCCCTTTAGAAGCATCCTTTGCTATGGGCATGTGATGAAGTGACATATTTTCCCTTCAAATAGTCGTCCTAACTATAGTCACATGATCAAAAAATTGCGTGGAAGCTGAAAAGTAACCTTGTGCAGGTCTGCTGCTCCACATCAACGGGAACAAGGCCCTGGCTTTGTCTGTTCCCAAACTGGGTGAAGCCACCAAAGCAGTTGTCAGGTGATGACTATAGGTCAGACTATGCAGAACTGTTGCGCTGTTGCAATGACTCATGGGCTCTTTTAAAATGTACTTGTTATACAATAATTCATTCGGGGTTTTTTTCTTTTCCTGGAAGCAGTTAAGAAAGGTTCCATTTCACATAGCACGTCTCAGTCCCTTGAGCTAATATAATGGAAGAGAATAGTGCTAACAAATTTTGTAATCATTGAATGACAAATGTGAATCCCTAGTAGTGTCATTTCAAATACATTATGGCAGTAAAAAAACAATGGCGCAACCCCAGATCTCTTAAGACCTATTTGAACAATTTTTAATTATCTTTGGCATAGATTTGAACAAGTATTAGATCCCATATAAAAAACAATGGCATTTGACTATAAAAATGATTGCAATTGCATTATTTCATACATTTTTATGGGGCTTTAAAGGCACGCAGGTCGGCACTAATTACCCGCTGGTTCAGGAAGCAAGGATTGGATTCAAAGCGGGTCCCCGACCAGGTCTGTCAGGCCGACCTGAATTGAGTGTTGGTAGAGTCAGAATGGATAAAGGAAATACCTTTTTTTTTACCCAGCGGGTAAATAATATGTGGAACTTCTTGCCACAGGAGCTGGTGAAGCGGACTGGACAAATTCCATTGTGGAATTTGTCTAATCGTGGATGCCGAGGGCCAACTATATTTACTACACATTAAAGAAGGGTGGCACAATCCTGAGGTGTCGGTCACTGGGGCGCAGTGGTAGCCTAATGGCTACAGCTCCATCCAGTGGCAGCCAGGCAGCCACAAATGTCCCCTTCTCCCAGGTAAGCCTGGAGACCAACCAATGGGTCTTCTCATGTCTGCACTGGCTAAATAGACGGAGCCCACGAGAGGGCCTCCGTGTCGCTGCCCGTCCCTCCTATCACACCACCCACGCCCCATCCTGCCCTCCCCAGCTGCCCGGAAAGAGTGCAATGCAGGGGACTGACTAACTCACTGCCCCCGGGCCCATGTTCCTGCCTCCGGGCGGTGAGCTCTGGCGCTGGATCAACACATGGTACGCTTGTACCGCCTGTGCTGGATGGCTCAGGATCGAGCCCTTAGGACCCAATCCAAATTAAAGGCTACCTGCATGGCACAGCAGTGCCAGCACAGGTTCCACTGCATCCTGCAGGTAGCCAGACACAATGTGGGGATTGAAAGGTAAGAAAATTTTCTTTCTTATCTGACCCTATGCATCTACTCTGGGCTGCTCCAGCTCTTCTCTCTGTGTCCAGGTCCCACACCCCTGAGACCCTGATCTCCCTGTCCTGTTCTGACCATCCCTGCCCTCTCCATTGATTTACCAGCTCTGATGGACAGGGTCCTTGCTGCCAGGGAGCAGTTTTTTTTACTTAGCACTCATTGGCTTTCTGGCCCCAATCCACCATAGCATGCAGCATGTGCTCCATTGGTGTGACTTCATGCTATAGTGTGACAGGGGATAGGACTGGGTAGGCATGCTGGCCCGGGAAAGGCCCGAATTTAGCCTTATGGCTGAACCCTAAGACTTTGCAAGGCCCTGATTTGGGCCACGCGGTCTCCTTGGATCTGTGCCTGCTGTTTAGCAGCAAATGTGCCCTTGTGCTGGAGAGGCTCAAGCCTCCCCGAAGCAGCGCTGGGTATGGCGCAGGCCCACCAGCCTCGCCATTCCAGCACTGCTTAGGATTTCGCCCCTAGATTAACACAGCCATAATGTTGCAACGAAGGACTGAATTCAGTTTAGGATGCTAGCCAAGCTTTGGAGAAAAGTGGTACAGATTTCCTGCATGTCTTTACTATATATACATTCCTTAAACTATCAAAATACTAATTATACTGTTTCAAGCACCTTCCACTGTGAGAAGTACAATACTTATAAAAGTATTTACCAGTACATTCGCTAATGCATTATTCTGCTCAATAAAACTATAACCCCATAAACACCTAAAATGTGTGCTGTGTTAATGGGTGGAGGCATGCTAGAATTATGCCTGCAGTACCTATCCCTGACCTATGTGCATTCAGTAGAAGGTGTAAATACAGCCATACACGTAATTGGAGATTTTGCCTTTTGTTGTTCTTTTATCCATTTATCTGTGTCCTACTTTTGGCGACTTTATAGGCGAGGGCTCTCCATGCTATCCTGTCAAGCTTGGCTTCTTTCAGTTGATGGACCTTCATCTTTGTATCTGTTTTGATAATATCAAGCCAGGGCAATCTATGCCTGCCCCTTCTTCTTCTTCCACTAACAATTCCTAACGTTATTTATTTCTCTAATGAATTTGCATGCATGACATGGCCAAAGTAAATTAGATGAAGTCTTGCAATTTTGGCTTCTAATGATGTATCTAGTTTTATACGATCGACGTAACAATTTTTGCAAGAATCACAGTTCAAAAGCATCAATTCTTCTTTGGTCACTTAGAAGAGCGAAATCCTAAACTAGAGTTAGGCCGACATAAGCTAAGCCAGCTAAGTTTAGCAGCACAAGGGCCACCATAAAGCATGTTTGGACTTTAGGGAGTCAGGGAGGTAGGCTCATGCCTGTGTACTGGCCTCTCTGACTCCAAGAGTGGTCCAATCATACTTTATGGCATCCCTTGTGCTGGCCAAATGTTGCTGGCTTGGCTAAGCTTCTTAGTTTATGCTGGCCTAACTCACTTTAGGATTGCACCCTTATTTTTATCGTCCACATCTCACACTCGTACATCATTATAGGGAAAACTATTGCCCAAACTAGGCTGCCTTTGGTATTTAGGGTGATAGCTTTGCTTTTCCAGATCTTGTTCAGGGAAACAAGCGAGAAACCCCACTGCTGGTTTCATGACAAAAACAGGAAGTGTTTTTCTTCCTCTTTTTTAAACAGCAGTTAAAGACTTCCTGCCCGCACAATGACTTACAGACTTCCCAAAGTCTGAGTAGGACTTTGGGAACCACTGCTATAGAGGTAACTCATACCAATTTTAAGATAAAGCAAACCATACTGGAAAAATTAAAATCAGCAAGGATATCAAAACAAAAACATGTTGACAGATTCTGTAAGTCTATAAATGTGAAATATTTTGAGTTTATTATGTACTCATCAGCTTATATTAGTCATTAGGGTATCTTGCCAGCATAAAAGTGACAGCAGTGAATGTCTAGTGTTTGAAAATCAATAAAATTCAGTGTTAACTTGCATGGAGACTTGCACAATCCTGCACAAACTCTAACAAAGTGAATGTTATGTTGCATAGTTTGGTCCTTGAATATTTTTGTTAAAGATCAACTGCAGAAGGGGCTCAATCTGGATCTGTGCCATAACGGGGATATGGGGAGGCTTTAACCCTTTCCTCCATGATAGTCCCAATTCAGGGGGCCCTATGGCTACTAATTAAATTCCCAAAGAGAATTTCCCCAAATTCTCAGTTGTGTTGCATATGTTTTCCCAGCCTTAAATATGGAGAGGCATCAAATTTATAAGCTCAGCTATTTACAAGCTGTGTGCAGACACATACATACTATGCAAAGTAATATGCACAGAGATTACAAGGATGCATATCTCAGAAAGTTCTTTAGGATAAAATGCAAAGCAAAGGGATGCACAGAAGCAACTTATGAGGAGCAGAGAAAGAAAAGAGAAGGGCAAGGAGAAAGGAAGAGTTGCTCAGGGTTGTGGAGCAAGAGGTAGGCAAGCACCCCTAACTTATCTGTTCTATATAGTGACAAACACATTCTGTGATATACTTTAAGCATAAACATGCTCCAAAGCTCTTTAACCTGAATTTCAAATTTGAGAATTAGGAGCACAGATGTTTTTCAGCACATGACAGAGCAAGGCATCCACTGCTCCTGTATTGATAATTGCTCTGCATAAACATGGAGATCATCAGACTAACCTTATGCATGATTTCACAGAAGCAAATGTTGCTATTTTCAATGGACCCTACTTCAAAATATGTGAGTATAGGACTGAAATTCACTGTAGCTTCTTAAAAAGAAGCCACTTCACTAAAATTGGAAGTCACATGCTAGATATACTGTGTGATCATGTTTTGATCAATTTCCTGCATTGAAAATCCCATGCTTTGGTGTCTTTGTTCAAGCTATGTTGCTGTCACCAGTGGCTGACGAGGAGTGCATGAATGCAGTCTGTGACCTAGCTGAGCTTTGTTCCTGACAATAGTTATCAAAGGTCTTTTGGTTGTTTGAATGCTACTCCACTCATCAGACAGACTTAATTCTCCTGCCATTATTACTATGAAAAATGACTGGCATGTTTGGTTATAGGGATTATAGCCATTGTTTGTATATAACAAATCAGCACCATTGCAAAACACACATGCACAGATGATACTAGCATACTAACGAGTGCTAGTTTGTTTTTCTTGTCTGCAGACAGAATGAATTACAATTCAGGAGATCTCATTAGAAGTAAAAGTGATATAAAAGCCAGTCCATTTTAGGCAAGTTCTAGACATGGATATTAAAACTATCCAATAGTTTCCTGCATAACTCAAACTTATGCAGACACAGACACACACACACACGGGGGGGGGGGGAGAGAGAGAGAGAGAGATGATGATGATGATGATGATGATGATGATGAATCATTCTGCATTATTGATCACTCTAATGCCTAAATAGCATTTTGGCTACTGGACACAACTCCCACAACTTTTCAGAAACAGAATCCTGGCTTTATATCCTGACTTGTTCACAGCTCTGGTTAGAACAAGCTAACATTGGTTGGGTTCATATGTCTCAGCAAATTCCAGTTTAGTTCCCAATATGAAAGATCAAAACTTTCTTCATGTGCTGTAAGGGAAAGGAGGAGCATGTGAGGTGGAGGATCATGAAAGTCACACAGAAACAGAATTAAACTAGGGTTCTACATGATATCTGAACTAAGAAACAGATTATGAGGGCAATTGTCGAACAGGTCAAGTTCATTTTTTCAGTTTGAAATTGTGCTGCTGCATGTGTATTGTCATTATAGCAGGGGCATTCATGTTTAAATAATGCTTTTTTGCATGATTTTGAAAACTACTATATTCCTGTGAAACTGCAACAATAATTTGCTTGCTGTGTCAGCACTGCAAGAATGCATAATTCTCTTATTAATGGATTTGGGCACAAGGAATTCTTTGTCAACATTCTGGTGGGTCCCAATAAGTTTTCAGCAGGTGGCACTAGAGCATCAGTGTTACAATCTGCTATTTTCAATCAGGCCACTTTTACAGAAGGCTATGAAGAAACAGGGAACAGCAGACAACATGGCGTAATTCCATGCCATGAGTGAAAATATGCTTATTTTTCCTGGCTTATGGTGTCTCAATGCTTTTGTTCTGCTGTCATGGAGCTGCCTTTATTGTCTTCTGGTTATTTGTGTTTTTTTCAATATTGCCTTAATGATTGGTTATGATTTATTGCTTCCTGCTTTTTGTGCTTTATGGTAAGCTGCCTTGCGAGTATTCCACTGGGAAGGGAAAGGAGGGATAAACATAATTTAAGTCAATAATGAAAACAAACACTTCAACATTCTTAAATGTTATACAGTGGAGACCCTTGCTGACCCTGATAATTACACTGAAGAAGACATTAAGATTTGTAATCAAACCACTACTTAGTCCAACTCCTTAGGGCACTATTTTGCACTACTTAAAAAAAATAAAGTCAATAACATTACATATGTAAAGACAGAGCTCTTGATATAAACATAATAATAATCCAAAAGGAAAAGCCGAGAAAAAGAAGACAGGCTGCTTCAAAATTCCATTTGCTCATCATCTCTTTGTATTTGTTGTTTATTTCCCACCTTTTATTGTCTATATCAATTGTAACTTTCTTGAGGCAGGGACGTGGAGTGACTGAGTGGAGTGACAGAGGTCCACCGGAGAAGGAAGCCTGGCATATGAGGTGAAACGGGGTGAGGGGAGGGTAGAGCAGGAAGGAGATGGAGCAGGGTGGGCACAGGAGTTGGAAGGGGCAGGAGGAGGGTAGAATGGGTGGTGGGGGTGAATCAGGCCTGGAAAGGGGGCTGGGATTGGTTGCAACAGTGCACGCCAAATGCTGGTCTGCTTCCTAGGCCTGATCCATCTCACTGATCCATGCAGACTTGGACTACTAGTGCTATAACTGGCGCAGGTCTGAATTACCCGTCAGGCCTCTCAGCCATGTGGAAAGGCCTGGGTACTTTTGCACTCGGGAACTGCAGGGTAAGTACTGTAATCAGCAGCACCTGTGAGAGTTGAGTCTGCACAGACTCTCGGGCAGTGACCAGCAGTGCTCTGATTGGTCAACAGCAGTATATAGGCACTAGCTGAACGCCTCATCAGTGTGGGTTGTTAGTGGACGGAGGTGCTGTGCGTTCTGTGATTTATTGCTGCGTGTTTGCCGTGTAACCTGACCTTGGACTGTGTATGTGACCAGTCTTCTCGCCTACTCCCTGGATTTAAATATACGTCTCGACAGAGGCAACTACAACACTTGTCTTTTGCCTTATTTCTCGCTCCTGGTTCACCAGCCATTCCACAGCTGAAGGTCTGTACACTTTGCTGGCACTTTCTGACTTGCTCAACCGTCTAGAAGCCCCAACAACCCCTGAGTGGCTTATCTGAGGAGACCTCCAGCAGCCAAAAAACCCCAGTAGAATGCAGTGTAGCCCACATAGGTGCCATTGCATCACTGCATGCAATTTTAGGTTAGATTTGGCTGTTAGTGCCTAATTTTTATTATATTGCTTTATGATGACTTGTTTATATATTTCTGTCAGCTGCCTTGGGTGCCAATATTGTGAGGGAAAAGAAGGGCATAAAAATATAAATAATAATTAGAATTAAAAAGAACAGCTACTGCAAAGTGGAGCCAGCTTTCAAGATGCAATAGCTAAGTTCTGAACAAATAGTCACTGAAGTTTGTTGAACTAATACATGGTGTAAAGGAAGAGTAGGACTGGTAAATTAAAAACACACACCAATAGGCTCTATAATCCAGAGAAGGATAATTTATAGAATACAGTTCCACTGATGAATCTAGAGCAAAGACAATTTGTGAAAGGCTTTTTCAAGAGTATCTACAAAATAATGGAAAGTGTCAATGGAGAACAGAATACCCACACTTGCAACTGTTTATTATGAGTGCTTTGGGAAAAGATCAAGACAAATGACTCCAGCTGAGCTCCATCAGGGACAAAATTTTGTGTGACAAAATTATTAAATAAGACATAGTATGGTTGTCTTGCAGATGACAGTGCAACATCTCATTTAATAATTTTGTCAATAACAGCACCACCAAAGGAGGTTACTCCAAAAGAGAGTTTCGCATGAGCATGCATATAATTTCTACATGGATATAGTGTCCACATGTAAAATCAGCATGCAGACAGTTCGTCACCAGTGATGAGTGCATATATATCTACCTTGGAGAGTGGTAGGAAGTAGTATTTGGCTGCAGCTTCCCTGTATGTGTATATTATGTATACACAGTGCATCAGACATGTGTTTGTGTGTGACCTTTTCAAATATGACATACAGTGTACACATGCGAGTCCTATCCATGTAGGAAATTGTCATCTGTGCAGTCATCTGTGTGAAGAAGCAGTGAGTGCTCCTCTGTAAAGGAGTGGGAAGCCCAAGGTTTGCCTCTTGGCAAAGGCAAAGAAGGATGCTACAAGAGTGACTCAGCCAGAAGAGTGTTCCCTATTCATCCAGGGGGAAATAGATCCCCCCCAACCCCAGAGGTCCAGCAAAAGGAAGGCTACTAGGGGTCTTGCCATTCTTCTTCTAGCATTTCCACTCTGAGCCAAAGGCTAAATTCCTTTCCTTCTCCTGAAATTGACAGATCTTGAGTGAAGTGTGAGGCCAGCTCCTGCAATGTACTAGAGCTGCTTCCAGAGGGATGTGTAGCCCTTGTCCACCTGATTGGTACTTACACTTGCTCCAGTGAAGCAGCAGCAGTGAGCAGCAAGGGTTGCTATCTGGCAGCTCTATCTTTAAAATAATGATGGAGGAACTGGAGATAACGCTAGAGTAGAGAATAACCCCACAACTCACAAGCCTCTATGTGTTGGCCTAATATGATGCCAATGATGCAAAGCATCTTTTCTTACCATTGAATTATATTACCATAGGACTGAAAATGTTTTTCTACGATATATGATAGATAACAGTGTTATTCAAACTGTGAGTTGGGACTCACTTAGTGGGTTAAGACCTGATGTCAGGTGGGTTGCGCAAAGCTGGGAGCAGCCACCTTGGAAACTGCAGACCTTACTTTTGTTGTCTTCCTTTTGTGAGTGTTCACAGTTTGAATTTTCAAGTGAGGGTTTTTTTAATTGTGTTTTTAGTTCAGTGCTTTACATCATATTTTGCCCTCATCTTGCTTTCTGTCAGGGATGTTTCATGGTTGTGCAATTGCTGCAGTCCAAGAATGCCAATTTGCATTTCAGGAGTGTCATTTTATTACTTTACAATGACAGCACTTCCTGCTTGGTGATGTCACTTCCTGCCACAACATCACTTCTAGGTTAATGATATCATTTCTGATAGGTCCTGAAATGAGTGTCATTCTAAAAAATGGATTCCGGTCTAAAAAGTTTGAATACTACTGATATATAAGAAAATAGAAGGCAACATGGTTTTTGTTTGTTTTTGAGATAAAGCCATCCTGTGCAAAGAAACTAAAATGAAGGAAAAGTTTTGGATACATGGATCATGGCCTCTGAAAATGTGTAACCAGGATATGCTAGCAGGATTTTATTGAATTGGACTACTAGCCATTAAGTTCAATGGATGTTAGCAAACATGTTTAATCTTTGGAGACCAAGTGAAAAGAGGTAGCAAAAATCTCATGGCCTTAGATGTGGAAATGTAAATAAAATCTCCATAGCAAATTAATACTTGTTTTATTAATTTAACACCTAAAGAGATCAGTATGCCTAGAAATACATGGAAGAAATGAGAGAATACGAATTGAAAACCTCATTAATATTCAGGTATATCCCATTCTGCCTTCAAAGCCAAAGTTAATGAAATTGCTAACCATGTTTTTCTTTTTGCGAGATGCTTCACCACTACCTTTTTTCTCTTTTTTGGTAGACAGCACATTTGACATGAAATTTCCAGCTGTTTTGGGTCCCTGTGAATTTGGGGAGGGGAGCTGTGTGCTGGCCTCCATCATGAGTACCACCAACTCAGACAGCGTTGCTCACATGGAGATGTTCCATGTCTCAACAGGAGCTCATTGTCCTATCATAAAAAGAAATGTACCTGGCTGCACTCCAGCTTCCCCAGGTGTTCTCAGCACATTCTTATTTTTATTATGCTCTATAAAAGAAAGCTGCAATCATTTTTCTTTGTAAATGGCAATCTTTACTGTATTTTAAGAGGACCATTTTTGTTATATAGGGACAATGATCAGTTTGCAACCTGGCTGTTGTCCCAGTTTACATTCCATTCTGTTTACTTTTTGGTAACTCTTTATATTTCATTTTCAGTATGGAAACTAGAACCTGATCAAGATACTGAGTACAAAAGAAAACAATTTTCCTCATTAGTAGCCAATGTAATACATTGAAGCAACAGCTTGGTAAAGAAGTTGGCACACAAGCATGCATGCAGCTGGAACTTTGCTTCCTGTATTCACCACAGCGTTTCCCGCTGTTGAACCGATGAGCTGCTTTTCAAACTGGGTCTAATGGAAAGCCTCCTTCCTTAAGGGTGAAATCCTAACCTGGAGTTAGGCCAGCACAGTTAGCAAAGTTTGGCTGGCACCAGAGCCACCGTAAAGCGTGTTTGGACAGATCTTGGAATCAGGTGGATGGCGCACATCTGTGCGCATGTCAGCCTCTCTGACTGAGAGTGGTCCAAACATATTCTACTGTGTTCCTTGTGCCAGCCAAACTTTGCTGGCTTAACTGTGCTGGCCTCTAGGTTAGGATTGCACTCTAAATTACTGCTCCTGTGTCATCCAAGCCACTCCTTCACTAGATTGTTGTTCTCACCACCCAACTAGAAGCTGCCCTACATTTATTTTGTATCTGTGAGGCACAGACTAAGCACAATTTTCAACCATTTCATCAGAGGCAGGACACTTTATAATTGCCCCTTTTCTAAAATGGCCTCAATGACCTATATCTGAGCTATGCTCTTGAAAAAAAAAAAAAAAACAGAGAGAGAGAGAGAGAGAGAGAGAGAGAGAGAGAGAGAGAGAGAGGCTTTGTCACAGTGTGTTAGGTGTAATAAAATATAGTGTTAGATCAAATGTATAGTTCCCCAGTTGCCAACTGCATTCTACCATCACGTTTGCTTGCAGGTTTTGTCAAGAAAGATGGATTTTATACTTGCTGCATGGTACACAATTTGGTCCCTGTTCAATAATTTATTTTCTGTGGATTTTTTAAAACACAGTTCTCTAGATTATAAAATACTGGATCTAACTGCAGCTCCAATTAAAGTCAAATAGAATTGTGTTGCAATCTTCCTGCCATCTGGTTCCCGCGATAACTAGCACCATGAACAAAACCAGCCTGTTTGTCCTGTCTTGACCTTCCCCTTTTACGTTCTTTCCCACTGCCAACAGGTGAAAGCTTATTGTTTTATAACACCTGCCTTTTACCTTGGGAGCACTCTTTTGACTTAGTATCCAGGCCCCTTTCTGATAGGATGGTACTAGCTACCAGACATCAGGTGGGAACTCCACAAAGAAAAAAATTACTCCAAACCAAGGAATAATATAACAAGAATAAAGGTTATTAGATTAGTGTTTCTTAAACTGTGGGTCGGGACCAGGGCCCATGATAGAGGGGTGGTAAAGGGGCTAATTAGTACCCAGACCCAGGAGCCAAAGGAGGGCCCCCAGAAATTTCCTGGGATCTTACATTTTCCCATCTTACCTATACTACTGCAGGCTACTGCTGCAAGCTATATATACCAGACCCCGGAACGCATACACAGAACTTCTTAACACTGTATCAAATCTGGAGGAAATTGGCCTGCTACAGCAGCTCTTTGGCTTGTGGATCTGCCTACAATGAAGAAGCATAAAGGGACACAGCTGCGGTACACACAGGACACTTTCCATTCTACTGTGAGCCTAAATATGATGCTACTATTCTTCAATGATTTTCTCTATTTAAAAGGTTTAAGCAATTGTAGAGAGACTTAGGAGTGTGCTTGGTTTTCTGTTTTACTGTGTTTAACTGCTAACACACATGGGCAGGTAGACCTGGGCTCCAAAGACTATTCTGGCTGTAGCCACCCTCCCCGTCCTGTTTTGTCCCAGCTCTGCCCACCTTCATTGCCACCCTCCAACATTGTTTTGTCCCTTTTTGGAAAAGAAACTTTGTATCCCCTGACAAAATTCTTCTCAGAGGTCCTGGGTTGGGACCCACTTGGTGCATCGCAACCTGATGTCAGGTGGGTCATAGAAAGCTGTGAGCAGCCATCTTGGAAGCTACAGAGCTTACCCTTGCTATATTCCTTTTCTGAGTCTTAACAGTTTGAATTTTCAAGTGAGGGTTTTTTTTTTAAGTTTTGTTTGTAGTTCAATACTTTTGCATACTGTTTTCTCCTAATCTTGCTTTCTTGCTGGGATGTTTCATGTTTTGCTGCAGTCCAAGAATGCCAGTTTGCATTCTAGGAGTGTCATTTTATTATATCACATCCTGCCTGATTATGTCACTTCCGATTATGACATCACTTCCGGTGGGTCCCTTCACAAATGCCATTTGAAAAAGTCCTGGTCTAAAAAGTGTGAGAACCACTGTACTAGATACTTTGCACTAGGTTACAATGTAGAAAAAGATAAAACAGTTATCAGAAAAAGTCTTACAAGAGAGCATAAAAGGACATAAAAAAAAATAGGGATAACTGCATCCAACTGACCCTAACTAGACTGGTTTCAGCCTAGATTCTTAAGATAGCAAACCCAGTAGCACCAATTTCTCCTGCTCTGTGTCTCAGCTTTTGACCATTCATCCAACCCTGCTGGGTTAAGGGTGCTATCCTAAAGTGGCACTGGGCCAATGCAAGCTGCTTGTGTCAGCCCAGCACTATCTCAAACACTGTAGATGGGCGGAGGTAAGCCACCCCATGCCAGCATAGTTCAGCCAGCACGAGGGCTTTTCGGGCCATTAGGCCAGATCCTAACCCCAGGCCCTAGCCCAAGGCCCAATTTGGGCCACTGCAGGCTGCTGAATAGCATGTACATGCTAAATAGCATGTACAGATCTGAGCAGCCCCATATGTGTGTCTGGTGATTACCTTGGGGTAAGGGAACAAATGTCCCCTTGCCCCATGGTAAGCTCCAGAGGCATCCAAACCGTGTTGGATACAGTGCAGGCGTACCTGCCGGCATGCTCCAACACAGGTTAGGATTGGGCTGTTAGTTTATCCCATTTCCCAGCTGCATGTATATTAGGTTGAACCTCTCTCCCAGCTTTGAACCAATATGGTGGCTTATTTTAAGTTTCTATTTCCCCCCCAAATTTTTTATCTCAGTATTTTCTGAGACTCTTCCTTCTTTTTTCTCTTTAACACTTTTAGGCTTCAATCCTACATACCAGCATTTATAACCTGTTGCACCAGGCTGTCAGCCCACTTCATTGGCCTCTGCAGGTCCCAGAATGCCCCGCAGAAGTGACCAGAAGAGACTTCTGGTTTGTCGATGCAACTTCCAGTTTGAACGGAAGTCACTTCTGATCATTTCCACAGGGCATTCTGGAGCCTGTGGAGGCCAACGGAGCAGTGGCGTCTCTATAGGGAGGGCAGAGCTCTAAGTTTTGCAAGAAGCCTTACCTTGCAGTGGAAATAATTCCTTTCCTGCACCGTTTTAGCCAATCCTCACAGGGAACAGCAACATATTGGTGTTGCTTACTGGCTACAGCAGCAAGAGAGAGGAGGGATTTACATGACAGGGTAAGGCTCCTTGAAAAACTTAGAGCTCTGCCCTCCTTGTAGAGACGCCACTGCAACGAGTGGGTCGCCAGCCCACCGTGACCCAGAAGAGGCCTCGAGGGGCTATCAGTAAGGCATACTAGTATGACAAGGAGCATTGTGTTGCGACTTGCTGTGGAGAAGGTGGGTCATGACTCTAAAAGGTTTGGGAACCTCGGAATTAGATGCCTTTGAGAAGCCTGCATGGAGCAGCTGTGGAGCAACAGGGTGTACTGACCCTGATATTGGGGGGTTCATATAACCTAGTAGCCCCTGATATCCCTGCTTCCATCTAATGCACAGAGTGATATAGACTCTGAGTGACACAGAGTGACACAGAGTGATATTGGAGCATCAGGAGAGTCAAAGGATATCTCTATCCCTAAATTGTACGTGTATAGACATGATTGTAAGAATTAAGAGACAAAGGAAACAGGGAATCAACTCCAGCTGTGACCAAGGAAGCGTGAGTCGAAACCCCACCCTTCTATTTATTATTTTATTTATTTATTTAATTTATACCCCGCCTTTCTGCCCGAAGGCACCCAAGGAGGTTTACAACAATTAAAATACAGTAAAATTGTATGTGAAGTTAAAAACAATATTTAAAACAATATTAAAACAATTAAAAATATAAAACAGCCTACCCCCGTGGATCATAAAAGAGGATGTAAAAACCAGCCAGCCTGTCAGCAACTAAAAGCCTGCTGAAACAAAACGGTCTTCAGCCCCCGCCAAAATACCGCCAAAGAGGGAGCAGTTCTCAGCTCTAAGGGGAGGGCATTCCAAAGTTGGGGGGCCACCGCCGAAAAGGCCCTATTCCTGGCCGCCATCCCTTTCACCTCTCTTGGTGGCGGCACAGTCAAAAGGGCCCCCCCCCCAGATGACCTTAGAGTACGGGTAGGATTATATGGAAGGAGGCGGTCCCTCAAATACCCCGGGCCCGAGCCATAAAGGGCTTTAAAGGTCAAAACTAGCACTTTGAATCGGGCCCAGAAAGGAACCAGCAGCCAGTGTAGTCGCCGAAGCAACACCCGACAAAGTCGAACCGGTTTGCCCCAGCAACCATGGATGGTTTATTTGTTACGGTCCTCAAATGCTGTAACCACATGTTAATAATACAATTTGTAATGGCCAGTGCAAGGCCCAGAAACCACCTGTGTGTCTTCTAGCCTCTAGGAGCCCTTGTTTGAGCTGCAACCAGGGAAACAGCAAGAAGTTGGCCACAAATCCCCAGCCTCTACCAATTCTCCCAATGGTGAGAACATTTTTTAATTGTTGTCAGCTGCATGTGGCTTGAGAAGATGGTGAGCACCTCAGCAATAGCCCTATCATTGGCTAATACCGTACTTTGGCCAATTGATGCTGAGTGCCTAACAACTCAGCTGGAGTACCAGCCAATAAAAGTCCCTGTTCAGGAACTTTGCTCCTGGACCTTGCTGATAGAAGCTTGCAGGCTGTGGCATCTGGTAGGATACCTGGCCATGCCCCCAGATCTTGTTGATGGTTGTTGGAGGCTATGTCACTTGGGGTGATTTCCTCACAAGGCTCCTGGACCTGGTATGGGACACTGGTGTCCTCTGGTGAGTATGCCTGAGGTTTATGCCTGGAGATGGCTCAGGAGGCCCAAGGGTGCTCCTGTGAGTTGGTGCTTGTAAGTTCTGTGGAAACAAAGCTCCTTTTGTTTATGTTAGTGTTGGGTTCTTCCTCTGATCTAAAAGAACCTCCAGCCCCTGGTGAGATCTGTGGGCTACAAAATCATTATTCAGTTCTAACTCAAGATCACTCCAACATATGAATAAAGAATGCACACAACTATATTTATGATTCTTATAATATTTGTAAGTCATTATAAACAAAATTAAATCATAATTCATTTTATGGAATGCATCTTATGTGCATAGCAGCAATAGCTTGTAAGCTTGCAATTTCTATTAGCTACAGAATATGCGTCCTAGATACTCACAGGTACTAATGTTTTCTGGCTATTAATATTTCAATATGCCCTCTGATTATCTGCCTTTGTTCACATTCTCCACCTGCAGCATAGTTCGATGAAATTCATTTCTTATTAGCAAATGCTTTCACTAGACTATAAGCAGGCATTGTGCACAGAAAATGGGATGAAGTATGCTAGAATATTGCAAGATTTTTTGGTCAATAATAACAAGCTAGATCAAGAAATGAAATAGCTCAAAATCTAGCCAACTTTGAATATATACTTATTAAGTGAAGTAGCAGAAGTCAATATTAAATTGCCCTTTTGAAATACAGAAAGCTGCCTCTTCAAAAGTTCCATTGACGGAGTCATTCGATAGCGTTACCATATATGAAATTTTGCCAGGCATGGAAGTCAGGGTTCCAACCAGATGCTCTAAATTCTCTCACAAATGCAGTTTCCATAGCATATAATTGATACCTAGGTTTGGGGGCAGAGTTGGTGTTCTAAATAATTCACCATTATATACATACATGGGGCACAATTAAGCCAAAGGCAAATTTTAAATGCCTTTGGTTGTGGTTGGAGAATTAAGCATGTTTGAGTCTTCCATTTAAACCAGAGGCAGCCCAATCCTAACCTGCACTAGAATAGGTTGGCCAGCTCACCTGCATTGCATCTTAACCATGTTAAAAGGCAGCAGCAGCTCAGCATGGGGCAAAGTTTCCCTTGGCCCGGGGTAAGCCCCAGCCAGCCCTATGGGGCTGCTTGGATCTGTACAAGCAAATTAGCAGGCACAAGTCCATGTAGCCAGGAGCGGCCCCAATTGGGGCCGCCCAGCCCGGGGACAGGGGTTAGGATATGACCCAAAGGCGGTGTCCCATCTCTGCCACCTCGCCACCCCATTATGCCCCCCACCTGCCTCTGGCATGCCCTTGGTGCAGCCTTGCACTGGAGAACAAAGCCAGCACATGACTGGTGCAGCTGACAGGCACAGTGGTGCACGTTCACCAGCGCTGCTGCTTGCGCTGGCCCAGTGACCAAATCTGTGGCACAGATGCGCTGTACAGCACATTTGTGACAGCACTGGTCTGGCTCAAGAGCGCAGTGCCAGTGCAACATCAGGTTAGGATTGCACCCTGAGAGTGAGATACGCTTGATTCTTTCTTGTTCGAGCTGATTGTTTGGACATCCCAGGGTATGTCAGCCCCAAGGCAGCCCATCTCTGAGGCTAGGTGATGCAGGCTGTACCAGTGGCAGATCTGAGGTGCTCTTCACTCTGAGTCTGCTGCTGCCAGCACCTCTCTCCAGCCCACTGTGGATGCAGTTTGCACCCATTCACTTTCCACCCATTTTCCAACCAATAAAAGCAAGCAAAAGGCAGGTAATATACATTCTTACTATGGTCCTGGTTTAGTTTTTCTAACACAGACGTGCAGGACTTCCCATCTGATTTACACCTGAAAGAAGGAGTTTCAGGTGTCCATGGTCCATTAAACCAGCCCAAAGTCCCACACTTCCATGTCTGAAGAAACAATATTATGAGCAAGGTCAGAACTTTTTGTTTTGTCAGGTGGTAGCAATGGACCTTAGGAGGCATTGGTCAGTTTTCTGGGTCACACTGCCCCTATGACAGTCACACATGTTTGCAGGTTGTTCTGGATTAATTTTGAATGTATGTTCGCAACAAATAGCTTAAACATAACTCTCCAATCCTGAAATAAGATTACATATTCTAAAATAAAAAAATAATCTAATTAGCGAAGGGATACTTTTCCCTACTTTGCTTCAGTTTTGAATAATTCCTTGAATTGTGTGTGGAGAGAAATCAGACTTCAAAAGCTTGTAAAAGATGCCATCAGGTTGCATAATAGATATTATTTAATAGAAATTAAGAATACTGGTATTCTGTGGATAAACAGTGTCCCATATGTAATTCAACACATTCACTGTTACGTTCTTTACATGTTACACTGAACATCTCCCAACCTCCTATTTCAGCTTAATGCACACATAGATCCTGTGTGCATGCAGTGTATTCAAAAGAAGACAATACCAGTATTTCTGATCACACAGAAACAACCAAATGCACAAAAGATCTGACGCAAATGGCATGTGTCCAATCTATCCCTCACTGCTTTCAATATGTGTGAAAGCTGCTTGTGGTGCTTGAGGGAGAGAGACAGCTATTGACCTTAATTTGATTCTTCTAAAACAGCGGTTCCTGAAGTGTGAGTCACGACCCAACATTGGGAACCAAAACTAAGAGCAGAGTTCTAAACTGAAGTTAAAGATAAAGGTAAAGGTTTCCTCACGACCGAATGGTGTAGTCGTGACTGACTGTAGGGGGCGGTGCTCATCTCTATTTCAAAACCTGTAGAGCTGCCGTTTTGTCAGAGGACAAACTTCCGTGGTCATGTGGCCGGCATAACTCTACACGCCATTACCTTCCCACCGAAGTGGTCCCTGTTTATCTACTTGCATTTAGGTGCTTTCAAACTGCTAGGTTGGCAGGAGCTGGGACAAGCAATGGGAGCTCACTCCACGCAGTCTTGAACTCCCAACCTTCCGGTCGGAAAGCCCAGCAGCAGCGGTTTAACCCACTGTGCCACCGCGTCCCAAACTGGAGTTAGGCCGGCATAAACTAAGACAGCAAAGTTTGGCCAGCACAAGGGCCACCATAAAGCATGTTTAGACTATTCTCAGAGTCAGGGAAGATGGCTTACGTCTGTGTGCTGGCCTCTCTGACTCTGAGAGTGGTACAAACATACTTTATGGTGTCCCTTATGCTGCCCATACATTGCTGGCTTAGTTTATGCTGGCCTAATTCAGTTTAGGATGGCGCCCTAAGTCATTTCCCTCTTAAGGGGGGTGGTCCAGTTTAGGTTTCCTGGCAGTGCCACAGTGATTGCAGCCCTGCAGGCACCCAGGGCCTTTTAAACCTACCACGGTTTAAAAGGGGGCTTTCTAAAATGTTTAGGAGGCCCGCAGTTCCCTCCATGGGTCTCCCTGAAACCAGGAGAAGCCCTGATTTGTGCTTGAAAGTGCTCTCCCAGTTTTCCCTGGCTCCAAAAGTCGCACAAATGCTTTATGGTTTAAGGGACTTACGCTGGCCTACAGGTAAGTTTGGTTTGCAATCTAAGTAAACATTTTGCATGCTTAATAGCAATTTGCAAATAAACTGTACCCTTTGCCCTTTCACACCAAAAACAGACTTTTTAAAAGCAACATCACTATTTTCATACATTAGTTGACTTGATACATAGCTCTTTAGACCTTTCCGGCGCTCACTTTTGGTAACCATCTATTGGTGGTTTGTTTTGTTGAAATGCTGCTAATGTCTAGACCAGTAGTTAGAAGGAACGTCTCCCTGAAGCTCCCTGCTGCTAACTCTGAGAAATGTTCAAAGGAGCAGGTTTCTCACTCTCCAAGCAAACAAATAGAAGTGGAAACCAAAAAGGTGCAAAGAGCTTTAATATATGCAGTGTTGCAAATGAGATTATTCTGCTGTGATATGAGCGACCAACGTTTTTCATCAGATGTTATATAAGCTGTTTGTAAATTAAAGCTAAGAGATTTGCTCACTCCACAGGTAACTTTCTGCACTTTTTCTTTCAACCACAGCATGAGAAGCAACACTATGCAGCAGTGTTCTTGCAGCAGAGAAAAAGAGGCTTAGTTGTGTGGCAATGTTGGAAACATAGAAAACTGCCCTGTACTGAGGCAGGCCATTGGTCCCTCTAGCTGTCCTCTTAGGAGCAGAAAGGAATAATAATAATAATTATTTAGAAGATTTAGCCGAGAGGGTTAATGCCTCCGTTTGCCCGAAGATAACACCTGAAGATCTCAAGGTCGTGAGCTCGGGACTGCAGGAAGTCTCTGAGAGCGGCAGACCTTGCAGCTGCGGCTGATTAGAAGCTGAGCTTCAGCTGCCTCGTGGGAGGAGGAGTGTGCTGAAGGTCAGCTGCGTCTCTGGTGTGAGCAGGGAAGCATCAGCC
Source organism: Lerista edwardsae (assembly GCA_029204185.1). Classification (NCBI taxonomy): domain Eukaryota; kingdom Metazoa; phylum Chordata; class Lepidosauria; order Squamata; family Scincidae; genus Lerista; species Lerista edwardsae. Next base: position 16,562,923 of record JAJKFI010000001.1, read on the forward strand.
AGCAGAAGACAGACGGGTGGCTAAAGAAAGAAGGCTAAATCCAGAAAGGAAGATCTGAATGTGTGTAGTTCTTGAAAGACAGAACATTTCTGTAAATTGTAAAAACCTTCGGGTTTATGAAAAAGTCTGCCTATGTAAACCGCCTTGAGTTGTAATCACTAGAGAAATCTAGTGATCTTAAGAAAGGCGGTATATAAATACATGTATAATAATAATAATAATAATAATAATAATAATAATAATAATAATAAT
>JAJKFI010000001.1:16563184-16602021 GCA_029204185.1 Lerista edwardsae
ATAATAATAATAATAATAATAATAATAATAATAATAATAATAATAATAATAATAGCAGCTCAATATTGCAGCTAACTGGCAGCTGTTCTCCAGGTTTCAGGCAGGGATTTTTCTCTGTCCTACTTAGAGATGCTGGGACTTTCTGCATGCAAAGTAGGTGCTGTACCACTGAATTATGCCCCCTCCTGTTTGCCTACTAGCTATAGAAAGCACACCAAAAGCTAAAGTGTGAGGTGTTTTTAAGAGAATCCTGGAGAATAAAGCATCAAGGATCCTTAGAGGGAGGTGTGACATCTTTTAACGATACATTGTAATATTCAAGTGAAAAGGTTATGGGATTCAAAAGTGAAAGCAGGATCTCTGTGTTGATCATGTCTTTCCAATTGGTTGCTTTAAACAACCAGCAGTAATCATCAGCTATAAGCCTGGAATCAAATACTGAGGTTTAATATTAATACCATTTTTCAACAAAAAGTAGTATTCAGTACCATTCTAAAGGTTAAAAGCAAAATGCTTATTCCACTTCCATGGTTCAATGCCTGGGATGATGGTTTCACTCTTTGCCCCTAATGTCAGCATAATGTCTGATTAACTCAGTTTCTGCCACTGGCTCTTCTTTAAGGGGCTTTCTTATTTGTTTCACCAAGTTACACCAAGCTTCAGGTAGTGAAGCAGTTGATGTGGCCAGAGGCAGATCTAAGGGAAGGCAAAGCTCTAAGTGTTGCAAGAAGCCTTACCCTGTCATGTAAATCCCTCCTCTCCCTTGCTGCTGTAGTCAGTAAGCAACCCAAGATGTTGCTTTTCCCTGTGAGGATTGGCTAGAACAGTGCAGGAGAGGAGTGATTTCCACTGCAAGGTCAGGCTTCTTGCAAAACTTAGAGCTTTGCCCTCCCTTAGATCTCCCTCTGGATGTGGCTCCATGTTGTCGTATCTCTTCATGCTACACACAGCCCAATCTTGAGCTGCAACCCACAGCAGCCAGGCATCCACCAGAGGCTCCACAGAGGAAGGGGATGTTCATCCCCATCCTAGGGAAAGCCCTGCCACCTGCAATGGGGCTCCTCAACACTGGCTATTTTGCCGGCAGTGAATCCAGCAGCCACACACACACAACTCTAACATGCAGCTTATGTTTAATAGGCAAAAGAACCAACATCTTGCTATTGGGAGTAGACAACTATTCCTTTCAATAACCAAAAGCAAACATGAATGTGTATCTGTGCTTCAATGTTATTTAAATATATGGTATACTTGAAACTTGTTCATAAATTAAATGCCTTTCTCCTCTGAAAAATTCAGCAGTAGGGTTTTTTTTTTTTGCTGGATGTATAGATCTTGGCCATAATCAATATTGGCAGCTCATGGAGAATATTAGCTGGAAATGTAAGTCCAATAGGTCAATAATTTATGGTGTGCTTGTCGTGCAACATTAATGGGCTAATACTGGAAGTGCTAAAATAGAAATTGAAATAGAATGATTAACAGACTGCACATTTTTCACGTGCTGATATGAGTCTGCTGTCAGTTCTCAGCAAAAATATTTTTTACAGTTCTATTCACCAACGCTTTCCATCTGTTTCTGTTTTGAACAAGGTAGGACTTCATCACAATGCCAGTCTTAATGTACTCTATAGTCTTTTGTATTCCCTGCTAACTGGGCAAGAGGCACTTTTTCAAGTGGTTCTCCTCTTATATTAAGTGTCAGGAGAGTAACTGTCCCTTTTCACCCCAGCGCACTGTCTTTTCTAGTGGCTGTTTGCTGGTATTCTGAATCTTTTTAGATTGTGAACCCTTTTGGGACACGGAGGTATTTAATTATTTGATTTTGTCTGTAATCAGCTTTGGAAACCTTTTTGTTGAAAAGCGATACATAAATAGGATAGTCGTTTCAAGTCGTCAAGGGCTTGGACCCAACCTCAATCCCAATCTTTAATATGGAACCCCTCTTCAAGAGCCCCTGAGCTATCACTCCTCTGCCCAGTTTGGGTTATGTAGTAACTGTTCCTGCTGTGTTGTTTTGGTTTTTCTTCCAACAAGTGCTATGAATGCAAGAAGGATGTTGCACACCTGGCTGCAGTGACAACAATAAGCAGTTCATGTACACTCAGAAAGGTGTCAGGCAGTTCATGCTATGCCTGCCATGGTGCAGTGTTGGCAAGCCTGTTAATTGACCAGCCTAGAGAGGAGAGGAGTTGGCAAGTGAGCTGCCAGGGGGACACCATTCTTCTTCCTCTATTACCTCTTCTTTTCCCATTCAGTGCTGGCCAATCAGTTTGTGCTGCTACTGTGTCTTCTATCTTTTCTTTTCTTGCCAGTGCTTTTTAACTTATTCATAAATGACCTGGAGACAGGCATAAGCAGTGAGGTGGCCAAATTTGCAGATGGCACTAAACTTTTCCGGGTGGTGAAAACTAGAAAGGATTGTGAAGAGCTCCAGAAGGATCTCTCAAAACTGGGAGAATGGGCAGTAAAATGGCAGATGCGTTTCAATGTAATAAGTGCAAAGTAATGCATATTGGGGCAAAAAATCAAAAATTCACATATAGGTTAATGGGTTCTGAGCTGTCAGTGACAGACCAGGAGAGAGATCTTGGGGTGCTGGTGGACAGCTGATGAAAATGTCGACCCAGTGTGCAGTGGCTGTGAAGAAGGCAAATTCCATGCTAGGGATAATTAGAAAAGAGATTGAGAATAAAACAGCCAATATTGTATTGCCATTGTTCAAGGCAATGGTAAGGCCACACCTAGAGTAATGCGTACAGTTTTGATCTCCACATCTCAAAAAGGACATAGTGGAATTAGAAAAAGTACAAAAGAGAGCAACCAAAATGATTACTGGGCTGGGGCACCTCCCTTATGAGGAAAGGTTACAGCATTTGGGGCTCTTTAGTCTAGAAGGAAGGTGCCTGAGGGGGGGACATGATTGAGACATACAAAATTATGCATGGAGTGGATAGAGTAGATAGAGGGAATCTCTTTTCCCTCTCACACAATACCAGAACCAGGGAACATCCTCTAAAGCTAATGTTAGGAGAGTTAGAACAAACAAAAGATTTATTTACCCAGCATGTAATTGGAATGTGGAACTCCTTGCTGTGAGATGTGGTGATGACATTGGGCCTGGATGCCTTTAAAAGGGAATTGGATAGATTTATGGAGGAAAACTCCATTACAGGTTACAAGCTATGATGGGTATGTCCAGTCTGAGATTAGCTGGTCGCTCATCATGAGGGCCGGGTAGGAATTTTTTCTGTCATCCAAATTGGCCATGGATGGCAGGCTTTTTTGCCTACCCCAGACTGGCGAGGGAGGGATACATGTTCAGTAGGGTACATGATTTACATTGTGCTTAATAAAGTTAAACTCCAACCTCAGTCTGGTGACTTCCTTGGGGGTGGTGTAAGGGTAATAGTCTACTTTAAAATGGCAGCAGGATACAAGGGAGTGGCAGCAGGATACTAGTATCTGATCCAGCAAGGCTTTTTCTTATGTTCTTATGTTCTTTCCTTCCAGGCCAATTGGAATGGCATGGCAACAGAATACATTGAATCTTGAACGGTGGAGAGAGAGAGAGAGAAGTGAAACTAGGTTAGGCAGAGCAGTGGGAATATTATGGGATGTCAGGCAGGTGTCTGGGAGACTGAGGGAGGCCATTCATTATTGGGGGGGCTTGACCAAAGCAACGCATTGAAAACTGAGTTCTCAGTTATTTGCTTCCCTTTTAATCATGGCTACTATTTAAATTTCACATGCTTCAGCCTTAAAACAAAATTATGGCAGCAGCAGCAGCCAACGAAAGCAGAATATTCTAAGTGCTGAAAAAAGATAAATATCACACATTAGTACACATCAAGGACTAACAGACCAATCTTAAGTAAGGCCGACATAGTAAGGCTGACATAACAGGGCTGTATCCTAAAGGCAGAAGCAGCAGGAGGCGGCAGCAGCAACATGCAGGACAAAGGGAGATTTTCCCCTTGCACCCGTGTAAGCCCCGGTCACCCCTATGGGGCTGCTTGGATCTGTGCCTGTTGTTTTGCAGGCACAGAGGAACGTGGACAGGAGTGGCCCAAATCGGGGCCACCCTGGCCGGGGATGGGCTTTAAGATATGGCACTATGGCTTTCCTACGTCACCGCCCCCGTCACCACCCAGTTACACCCCTGGCACGCCTTTGTGGAGGCCCTGCACCAACAGAGCGCCGCCGACGCTCGACTGGCACAAAGCCAGCACTGCTGATGGTAGCAGTGGCGCCTGAGTATTGGCACAGCTGCTTGCACCAGTCCAGCGCCAAGTGCCAAAGCGGACACACTTGATGGCACGTTTGCAACAGCGTTCGGCCGGCACAACAGCATAGCGCCAGCGCTACAGGGGTATATGATTGCACTGTAAATTAGGGCCTGATCCTATCAGGTGCAGCACTGGTGCTCCAGTGCTGGTCGCAACAGTGCCATAAGGCACTCTCACGTCATCAGGACATATCCAGCTCCAGTCAGTGTTGGGCCTAAGCACCAACAAAACATAGGACAGGAGTATCCCCATAGGGCAGTAAGTATCCCCCCTCCAGGCCGTGGGAAGGCTTCTTGGGGCAGTGGGGAGGAGATGGAACTGTCTGGAGGGTGGGCCAGTGGGCAGATCAGGCCCAGAAGGGGGGCAGCGGCAGAGGCTGCCACTGAATCCAATGCCCCTCCAGAGCCATGGAGAGAGTTCTGATTAATCTGAAAAGGTTGTGCCTTGAATATGGTGTCCTCCAGTTCCCTAGAGACTGGCTTTAAGGAGTACATCTGAAAGCAGATATGGGAAAAATTATTTTCTTTCACAATTTGAAGCAGAATGAATGGACAGACCCTGAAAGAACAAAGGAGGAACCCTTCTGACAAAAACTTTGATTTGGTTATGCTAATGTAGGCCTATATGGGTTAGGGAGGTGGGAAATGTTAGGGTAATATTCAATCCATTTGTAGGGTGCAATTAATATGGGAAGTAGAGCTTAGTAAGGTCAAAATTGAACTGTAATGTGCTATAATTCTTTGAAACAAAAATGAACTCTGGATATTACCCGCCCACATTTTGACTCTGAAATATGTCATGAAACAGAATGCATGGACACAGTGAATAATGCCAGGACATTAGTATAGTTTTACAGTTCATAACAAATCAGATGAGTGTTGCAGGAATCATGGTGCAGCTTCTACCAAGGACTGCTATTAGCAGCAGGCTGAAAACCCGAGAGTAGCTGCTGATTGAGGTAAGGACTGTTTTTAGCAGCCACAGAGGACATCAGAGGGGCTGCAGAGGGGAAGAAACAAACCTCTTGGTAGTGGTGGCACTGCAATCACTGTGATGTCATCACTGCCATCGGAACAGGGCCACACCCCTTAAAGGAAAATGCCCTGCTTCCGGTTCTCCTGGTGGGTTGGGAACTGCTGATGTAGACATTATTGTCTACAATACAGTCTATTTTTATATACATTAAATTTAATGGAAAGACCATTTTTCTGAATACTTAGTTTAGTGAAGAATAAGAGAAAAAACTATGAAGCTTCTTTGCCAAGGCAGATGAATGAATGCAAATTATGAAGGTCCATTCTTTAAAGTAATTCTGCAGTGCTGCTCATTCACCTTAAGAGTCCATCCTGGTTAAAACATCACCCTGAGGAAAGGATGAAACAATTAGCCTAACCCCATAGAGCAGAGTTCTCAAAGTGTGCATTGCAACATGTTAGGGCATCGTGGATCACTGACAGAGGCGCTGCAGGATGTCCCTTGTGGCCTGTCCTACCTGTTTCCCCATCTCACAATATTTTGTGAGACACAAGAAGGTGGTGATTTTGTGAGATCCAAGATGGCGGCACTTGGCTGAGCCAGGAAGAAGAGGCTGCAGGGACCCGGGTAACTTGGGAACCATACCCATAGGGGGTAATGGTATGTTTCTACTGTGAGATGAGGGCTTCTTTTACTATGCAAAGGTCAACCAGTTCCTACTGCACTTAGGGATAGTTCATACTACTGAATTCCTTCAGCCAATGTGTACACAGATACACAACCATTTGGATAAAGACTAGTGTAAACTGGGAGGTACATGTTGGGACCTGGTAGCCACTTCCACCATCGCAGCTGCATTTTATCAGGTAGGAGAGATCATATGAGTCTGCTGGATCACTACTTGGAGCCCTGTTCATGCTCATGACATGCAGTCCTGAAACACCCCTTCCCTGCACCCATTCTGCCCTTCCCCCACCTCTCCACTGCCCAGCTTTGGCCTTACCCAGATTGGCAGGTGCTGCTCTAATGCTGGCAGAGGCCTGCCAGCGCAGGGCTCTTCACCAGCAGCAATGGCCTCCACAAGGTTGCAGCATGCTTTATAGCATGTTTGCGGCAGCACGCATGCCTGACTTGCCGCTGTGAGCCAGCTGTAAGCTGATAGTCACATAATAGAGTTTAACCATGTGAACTGGCCATCGTTTGCTTTCTTTTAAATGAATTCAGAAGGCACAGCAAGATCAGATCTCACAGCAGTACTTTTGCCTTGTGGTGCTTCTAAAGGTAAAAATGGATTGCCTGTGGATATTTCTGAGACGGAGAGTAATGAAGTCTGATGTGCTGTTTGCATTGCCTTTGTTCTAGAGAGTGCAGTTCGGTTTGGTTTTTTCTTTAATCTTAAAATTAAAAAATGAAGATAAAGACTCTCATGCATTGCTGTTTGCATGTAAACAAACTCCCTAGATGAGTATTTCTTTTAATCCAGCTTTGGCTTTGCGGCTGTGACAAACATTTGATATTTCAAAGGGAAAAAAACCACGTTACACCCTGCAGTTGTCCCATTGTCTGCTGATGTTCATAATCACTGCAGTGATGCCACATGCTTCAACATAGTCAATCAGAAGTCACATCCTAGCCACATTCACAGCCCAATGCTATCCTAGGCTGGCCCAAAGCAAGCAGCACCCCTTGCAAAGCATCCACTGCATGCTTTGGGCCGGCTGGGGACCAGGCAGTGATGGAAAGTTTTAAAAAATTCAACTTACCTACTCTGTGGCTTTCTTATCCCCAGTCAGTGGTGTCAGCCTACCACTACGCACCACTACGCGCGTACCGGTTTCTGGCTGAGCTGGCCCCACCCACTGGAAGCTGGCCCGCTCACTTGAAGCAGGCAAGCAAGCAGTGTGGTGGTGGCAGCAGCAGCAGCAGAGTGAGGGAGACCCAGCAGGACTAAGGCAGCAAGAGTGAAGGTAGGCTCAGTCAGTCCCTTTTGAAAATGCTCCCTTCGGATTCGCCAGCCGGCTGCCAACCTCACTTGCACGCGATTCGCGTTGTTCGCTGGGGCGAAGTTTCACGCTGGTGCCTCTTGTCGTACTGAGGACGTTCGCGTTGGCCCTTGGCCGCATTTGTCCTGCAGGGTCTCCCTTCAGTCCCTGACTCGGCTAAAATTAGCTTTCGCTCTGATCCCGCCTCGAAAGGATCGTTTCAGATGACTTCGTGATTATTCATACCCAGTTAAAAATAGTCGAACGGAATCGGGCTGCAGGCAGAGAAGCGGGGTGTTTTGCGGAGCCTCTGGAAAGTGGAGCAGCCTCGTTGCCCGGGGCAAGCAGAAGCAGGGCCAAACGAGACGCGGCTGGGTGGCCGTCCACGTGTCTGCGCCATTTACATACGAAATGCATGTGGGGGGAGGGAGGGAGGAAGGGAGGCAGGCAGCCAGACAGACAGACAGACAGCCCCTTTCCCTCCCTACCTTGCCGCTCTCTGGCTCGAGGCTATTTTTCTCGCAGCCGGGTTCCAAGAGCAGAAGGGAGCTGCGTGAGAAAATCGCCACCACTAACAGCGTGGGAGGGGGAAGGAGCGGATTTCACGCACTTCCCCGCGCGCCCCTTTACACGTTAATAATCTAACTCCCCCCCCTGCGCTTTATAAGAGAACGGGACAGCACAGCAGACACAAGGATCAGTGCCACGCAGCCGCCCCATCCCGTCGAGCTCATTCCTCTCCCCATTCACAAGCCATGAACGTGCGTGCCGTGCAAACGTGCCTCCTTCGCATCACAGTCGAGGCTCTGAAAACGCTGTTGATGTCGTGAGCCTGGAAGAGGCAACCTACTGGAGCAGATCAAGGTGCCAGTCCCCCCCCCCGCCTCTCCAGTGCCTCCCACGGCTCGTGAGAAGGAACGCGAGAAGCCCAGCGCTCGTGGGAGGCGCTGCAGGCAAAATGGGTGCTGGGAGTTAGAGAGGGTTCGCTGGGGCACTTGACGGCCATGCTGTGCAAAATGCAGCAATTTTGTGAGTGGATCGCCTTTTAAAACTATTTAAACGGGTGTGGAGAATCGTACAGTCAGCAGAAGGGCTTTTAAAAACTTTCCCCCATACCATCTTACTCCTCTCTCAGTGGCCATTAGACTTGCTGGGGATAAAGAGAAATGCCCTTTTTGCATCATGACTGTCTCCCCCACCCCCGTCCGCCCCCAAGTTACTTGAAGTGTGGTTGGGTGGTTGGGTAGGGAGAATTTTAGTTAGAAGAAGGTGTGGATCCAGGAGGTCAAATCCAATAATGCATTTCTCACATTTATATTAGACTCTCCAAGGAGCTCAGAGGAGGTCATTCCCCTTTTTATCATTACATCACAACAGCCCTGTGAAGTAGGTTAGGGAGAGAAAAGGTGAAAAGTGGTGTGGCACTCTGTCTTGAAAGGCCCCAGAATGCATCAACGGTGTTCAAATCAAAGCACTTTGCTTTGGCCACAATTCAGAACACAAGCCTGCTTTCACTCAGGCGCTTGGCCCAATGTCAGCTCTTGTCCATGTAATGACAAGAGAACGACAGCGCAATCCTAAAGGAGCGGCACTGCGCTGACCCAGAGTGTTGCAAACAAGCCATAAAGCACTTCCTGTTGTGACTTCCTGTCATGACATCACTTCCGGCTATGACATCACTTCCTGTCATGACATCACTTCCGGCTTATTATGTCACTTCCGGTGGGCGGAGCCCGACAAGTGCCAATCAAAAGTGAGTACCTGTTTCTAAATCATTTGAATGACACCACTGTCCCCAGTGCACCTACTTGGAGCTGCATCAGCTCTTTGGCTGGTGTAAACCTGAATGGGTCCAAGAGGGCATGTCAAGCCAGGGACATAGGACATTGACGCTACCACCCTCACTGCCAAAATCTGCCCCCAGCCGACGTGGCTGGTCCTGATAGCTGCCTTGATCCTTGTTGGAACACTCCAGAACTGCCGACCTAATTGCTGCAGAGGGGGCTCAGGGAGCTGATTGCACTGGTGCCTCCAGCTCATACACTTGTCATAGCTCAGTCATGTGGCATCGACTGCCACACCAGCTGCCCATGCCTTGAGCACAAGTTCTGTCAACACAAGGCCTCTAAACAGATGTCCAACATTTCTAAACATGGGGCCACTATCCTACTAAAGACAATGTTCAGAGATTGGAGGTAAAAGATACTCGATCAAATGTCAACATCTGGCAAAAAGGGTTTTAGGGCTAGGGAGCCCAAGGCCTCAGGCACTGTGCACTGCACACAAATATAAATCCCAACCAACTTTCTAGCACTGATATAGCTGTGCCAATAGGGCATGGGCAGGAGGTTGTAGTCGAGAGGGTTAAAGCCTCCGTTTGCCTGACGATAACATCCGAAGGTCGCCAGTTCGGGATCACCAGAAGTCTCCGTGAGCGGCAGACCTTGTAAACTGCAACTGATTAGAGCTGAGCTACAGCTGCCTGTGAGAGGGGAGTGTGCTGGGCCAGCCGCTTCTTGGTGGGAGCAGAAGCTGCTTATCAGCCAGCAGGAAGGCAAATTGTGTGGCCAGAAAGAAGACTACACCATGAAAGTACCATCTGTATGTTGTATGTTGTTCTTGAAAGATAGAACTTCCTTGTAATTTGTAAAAACCTTTGTGTTTATGAATAAAGCCTATGTAAACCGCCTTGAGTTAAAGTCAGAGGAGCAATCTAATGACCTAAGAAAGGCGGTATAAAAATTTTATTTTTTATTTTTTTATTTTTACCCCCGCTAACTGGGGAAGAGGCACTTTTCCAAGCGGTGTTCCTCTTAGATTTAGCAGGGGGAGAGTAATTGTCCCTCTTCACCCCAGCATAGTGTCTTGTCTAGTGGCTGTTGCTGGGGGTCTGCCTTTTTTTAGATTGTGAGCCCTTTGGGACAGGGAGCCATTTAACTTTATTATTACTATCTGCCTGTAAACCGCTTTGTGAACTTTGTGTTGAAAAGCAGTATATAAATACTATGTGTTTGTGTGTTTGTGTTCTGCAACCTGCAGTGGAGTAGTAGTCATGGAGGCCTCCTTAAGGTAAAGGAATGTTTGTTCCCTTACCTTGGAGCTGCATTGTCCTTACTCTGGTGCTAGAAGGTTGGTTCACCAATTCGGTTCAATTTGAGTTAGAGCTCAGTCCTAAACAACTTTCCAGCACTGGGGTAAAGCAATATAGCTCTGCAGTAAGAGAATAAACACTCCCTCTCCTTGAGGAGGCCTCCATGACTACTACTCCACTGCAGGACATGCCCCACTGGCACCACTATGGCAGTGCTGGAAAGTTGGTTAGCTATACATATTATAGGCATTCTATAGAATATGAATAAAACATGTATATAAAATGTACTTCGCAATGTATTATCATACCAAGTGTTTGGTGGGAAACACGTTAAAATGCAGTTTAAATTTTTTTTGTTTCATTTTGGGGGATAGAAAAAATATGCAGGGATTTTTAGCTGAAGAGAGTGGAATGGAAAACAAAGGAAACTGTATGTACTTTGGAGAGGATGAAAACAGAGAGATCCATCCATCCCTGTTGGCAGCCCTTCTGAGCCAGAGAGAAAAATGGGAGAATGAAATGAATATTTTAAAATCTAGCTGGCAAAATAATTTCTCAGTAATAATGCTGGCAATTGGAAGGATATTGTACAACCCAATTGTTCAGAACTGTTCTCACTAAAATTATAGAGCACTATGACAAAAATCACCCAAGCAAATCTACTTAAGGATTCTCAGGTTTTTCTACACACACATACTTATCAGCAGTGCCTTATGTCACAGTCTCATGAGACATCAATGTTTGAAATTGCTGGCCTGATCTGCAGTGTGGCTGGCTTTAAAGAAGGTCTGTTCCAGTTAGCCTACTTTTGGCACAGGTTTATATGAATGTTTCCAAACACATCCAAGTTATCAATCTAGAAAAAAGAATTTTTGCTAGTATGCCTGGAAGGAAAGTAGAAAAATCGTCTGTTCTGTCAGTATACTTCAAGGAATTTATTTGGCATCTTCTGAATTCAAAGCTCAGGGAATCCGTAATGACAAGTTGGCATATACAGTACTAGATCAAATGAGAGGCTGCTAAATGTATGTTCTGAATACTATTTGGTGCATTCATGGCATTTTGGTATTCAGGTTTTAATCTGTCCTTTAAGGAGTTGTAGGAAATTATTTATCTTCATACAAAACAAAAGCCTTCAAGTCAAAAGACCACTGCTGAAATATACCATGAGCTGGAACATTTCATTCTGGTTTAACATATTTTATATTTTATATATTTACATGTCTGTATCAGTTCAACACTTTGCACCATGTGAAGGAGGATAGGAAATATAAAAAAGAAATGCAAACATGACAGGTAGAAGAGTTTGTTTTTTTCCTAAATGACAGAGGGAATAATTTCATAATGATTAGGTACATTTGTAAACTGTTTGCTACAGCTTATAATTACGTTCTGTAAGCACAAGGCCTGGGCTGGGGCCACTAGTGCCAACTGGCTGGCAGCTACAGGCACATGCCAATGACCCCATGAGTCCCTGCTGGAGCAGAGAAGTCAGGACAGGGGTGTTCCAGGGAAGGAATGGAAATGCAATAGTGATACTGAACCAAATGCAAGTCTGCCACTCAGACTGCCTGGAGCAGTTGAATTGAAATATGACCAATCCTGCACCACAAGAACTTCGGGTAGTACCTGTGCATAACACACAGTATGGAAAAATCCCTTGGAAAAAAGTCCAATAATTGGGCTGTGATTGCTGTGTCACAGGTTACAATAAAGTTAATGAGAGATCTAAATGGAAACAGGCAAATGGAAATACTGAACAAAATTATGCATTAGCCATCCTACACTATAACTCCCAGAGTTTATTTCAATTTTCAAGCAATATAAAATCTCTACAAATTATTATACTTGAGCTACATGCAAATTATCTGGAAATAAGCTCACAAAATGCTTATAAACTATTTGCTCCAGAGTCTCATTCAGTTTTGTCACATATAATAGAACCCAGGACTTCTGCCCACATTTAAGACAGTGCTAGTTACTAGAATCTTTCTGGCAGAGAGATGGGCAGCTCAATCCTATGGTGCCGGGACCCCATAGGAGCAGCGGCTCCAAAATGGCTTGCATCCTATGGGCGCCGCGGACACCATAGAAGGCTCCTCAGAAGAAGGGGATGTTCATCTCCTTCTCCTGGATAAGGGTGCTGGCCTGGCAATGGGTCTCCTCAAGTTTTGCCAACTTACTTTACTGGCACAGACTTGAGAGCCTCTGTGTCAGACCAAGAGGCCAGGTTGTCCTTGCTCCACCCCTTCACTCCTCCCAAACAAGCCTTACTGCGGGTTGGTGCTATGGCTGACTGTACTGCTCATACTGTGGCACAGTGCTGACTGGTGTGGCCCCAGCGCCAGTGCTCCCTCTTAGCTGTGTGCCGTAAACGTGCTTTATGGCACATTTACGACAAATGGAGCCGGAGCTGAGCAGTAGTGCTGGGAATACAAGCCCATTCAGTAGGATACAGCTCTTAATAAGCTGCATATTTGTAATAAAAAAGCAACTCACCTTTACATTTTTAAAGTGTAGAATACTCAGATGTAGACAAGAACATCACAGTTAAACAATATTGAGGGCCAAATCCTCTCTAGTTTTCCAATGCTGAAGTAGCTGTGCCAATGTCGAATCCTATACCCCTTTCTGGGCCTGATCTGCTGACACTGGGCAATGTGGACCTGCGGCAAGGCCAGGTTGCCCCATTATGGATGCTGGAGATTTCCCTGGGGCAAAGGGAAAATGTCCCCTTACCTTGTGGTGACCCCCAGCCTACAAAATGCCCACAACAGGATGCAGCATAGCGTGTGCTGGCTTCACTGCACCATTGTGCAGGAATTTGCACTGGATTAAGCTGCCCTTTTCTGATTTTTTAAAAACTTGCATTAGCCAACAATTATTTGACTACCATTGTTTTGGGCTACTGGTCATGCATGCAAAGATTCTTCTCTGCTACTTTCTCTTGAATGGGCCACTCATTACAAGCAATGTCTGAATAAATATAGGGCCCAATATTATCCAACTTTTAGTGCCACAGCAGCTGTAATGCAGACCAAAGGCTCAGAAGGCCTCAATTCCCTTCCACACTGCAGGATGCAGCACACACACTTCATTGGCACAGCTGCACTGGCACTGGAAAGTTGGATAGGATTGGGCCCATGATCTCCTTGAGAGTTTGAACAATGGATCTATACATCACTTAAACAGGAAGATATTTAGGTAAACAAACTCATCCTAAAAATAACCACTGATAACGATGCAAACAAAGTGTTTTATGCTTCAGTCCTAATCTACTCCCCTGCTGGCATACCTAGTGTTGCACTGGCAGCGACTGTTTTATGGCTGTTGTAAACAGTGTCTGCTGATGAGCACAGAAAGCCCACTGACAAGGAGGCTGTAGCAGTTCCCACGCTCCATGGGACTCACGAACATCCGCCAGAGAAAGTAAGCCTCCTGCAGGGGTTGAAGGGAGGCAGCTGAGCAGGGTGGGGGATGGGTGGAGTAGGGTGGTGATGGGGAGGGGAGGAGGGCAGATCAGGCTTTGGGATAGAATTGGTGACGGTGGCACACTTTGAATCTGAACCCCCTTCCTGAGCCTGAGCTACATGAAGCAATGTAGACTTGCACCTGCGATTGAGTCAGCACAGGTCTGAGTTGCCCCATAGTGGCTGCTGGGGCTTACCCCAGCGGCCATTTACAAATGCCCCCTTATCCTGAGGAAACTTTCAGCAGCCGAAAGTTGAAAATTTGCATATTCTTTTACCAACAGAAAAGGGTTCAATAAAAGCACAACCTTACCTATTTGATGTCTTTTAGACTGAAACAGCTTTTTTATTATTATTCTGAACACTCTGAATAAAGGTCAGTCATGCAATTATTTCCATAACCATGAATGTTTTTTCCCCTCCCTTTTTCTTTGCATACTATATTGTAAGTAGTCCCTTTTTAAAAGACAATAAAATGCATATACCTGTAGTTTTGTTTTTACACTAGCACAATGTTAATAGTAAAAGTATGTTGGAACAGAAACAAGAAACTTTGATTTGAGGTCATCATTCACATCAGAGAAAGCTATAAATATGATTGGCACTAATTGGCATTTGGGTTGGCAGGCTAGACTGATAGAAGCAGAATATACAGGAATGAAGAATGAGCTTCCTTAAAAGCTAGATGAACTGTTATTGTGTGAAAAAAACCGTATTACAGACTGTACTACAGTTGCCACCTGTTGGCATGTCTGTCTCCAAGGTTTTCAGTTTGATATTTTCCTAAACAATATAAAATAAATTACTTCCAGATGGTATGACCGCATATATACAACATGAGAGTGTTCCCCAAAGTAAATTGTTTTTACAAAAATAAACTGAAAGACACAAATATTTTAAAATACAGGCATGCCTCGTTATCTGCTGGGGTTCCATTCCATGGATACTGGGGATTCCTTTTTAAAGACAGGGGAACATCAGTGGTTTTGCTGCAATAAGGTTAAAAAAAGAGATTTGTTTTATGTTCTCCTATCTTTTAAATAGGCGTCCCAGTATCCATAGTATCTGTGGATAACTGAAACTGTGGATACTGTATCACTGGATACTGGGGCAAGACTGTATTTAAATATACAAACATGTTTAAGGCAAAACTGCTTTAACATATATCTTTACTATGTCAATACCATAAATACCAATTTTATTATGTATAAAACTTTACAATACAATAAGGTTGGCAATCTTTAGAAAAAGAGTTTTGACGGAATTTGTGAAAGATTAATAAATCTAATAAAGACTGAGCTTTAGAACATCTGAAAGAACACTACAAGATTATTTGCATAACAGCTGTTCTTGAAACAACTCAAAGGCAAGTTTTCTGGAAAAGGGATGTAAGTAGTCCTACATCCAGCCTTCGGGCACAATAAGGCGGGGTAAAAATCTAATAATAAATAAATAAATTTAATAAATAATAAATAAATAAATAAATAAATAAATAAATAAATAAATAAATAAATAATAAATAAATAAATAAATAAATAAATAAATAGTCAACAGAGCACAAAGATAAAAACAGAAAAATTCCAAAAAATTGAAGAGACTGTGATTTATTTAAAAGTGTTTCATAAAGTAAATTATTTTTTCTACATGAAACTTACTAATATCATACCATAACGTATTCAAATCATTTTGAGGTTAGCTGGTTGCCTATGAAGCTGGGTAGAAATATACTTCCCAGTGTTTGCCCTCTGTCATACCACTTTGCATTGTCCACCTATCGGAAGTATCACTTACTTGCTGATTGGGATGCAATGTGACAAACACCAGTAAGAGCCTCAGGGCAGGTGGAAGGACTTTTTTGAACACATAACGTGAAAAGAGCATGTTGGAGATCTGCCTGCTGAGCCCAGCCTCCTACCACTACTTGTTGCATTGAGTTGCTAGTCTTGCTGCCAGGTAGTGGGTGTCTGGGGGCCCCATGTGCACCACCAGACACCACCTCAAATACCACTGATGGTATTAGTACCACTGGTTGAGAAACACTACCCGATTGGCCTTTTTTGGCAATTCCCCCCCACCCCACCCATTAACCCAGACTGTTTTCCTTAGGTTTGGTGGGTTTTTTTATAGCCAGGGTGATAACTTCTAGCAGATTTTGCATGGGCCACGTGGCAAGAGTAGAAGAGCTCTGTGATGGGCCACAGTTTTGGGTCAGGGTGGTAATTTATTTATTTTATTTATTTATTTATTATTAGATTTGTACCCCGCCTTATTGTGCCCGAAGGGGAAAAAGGGGAAAAAGGGGAAAAAGGGGAAAAAGACAGTGGCTTGATGGCTCCTGTAGGTTAGAGGTTTGCACTAAACGGGGAAGGAGCCTTGTGGCTTGGCCAACTGCAGGGTTGATCCATTCTGTGAATGACTTTCAATAAAAGTGGCCTATATTATATTTAAAGCAACGTCTCTTGTGTGTTTATTAGAGGGTGCATGGGCAAAACAGCTGGCAAGCCTGACCACCCAGCCAGATTTGTGAGTTCAAGAAACTGAGCATAAGCAAGAAGCTGGAAGCCTAGAAATTTAGGGGAATTGGAGGAAACATGCACAATATAGTGGGCTGTGTAGCATTCATGGTGCGTGTTGAGGGCGAGAAGAGCTGACATTAAGTAGGAAGTAATATCATTGAACAGATGATTTTCCAGAAATAAGGAAACTCATTTTCACTTAGGAACTCATTAGCTGCAAACAACAGAAAACACACAGGTCTTGATAAAAAGGGAGAGCCCAATAAGGAATAAGGGAGAGTTCAATTATCAAGCGGGCTACCCTTTTAGAAGTGCTGCTACTGCCAAGGCATATCTCTTTTCAGCTTGGCAGCTAAGGGATGCTCTGCAAAGTATCGTCTGAGCAAACGTAGCACTGCTGAAAGGGTGGCCTACATAATATTTGGATTCTCCAAGCTCTCCTTACTTCTCCCCTTCTTTGTCTGCCACTTCCCGTGTACCATTGCTCTCCTTTTGAGGCCTCCTTTGGTCTCTCCCTCTGTGTGTCCTGGAAGAAACAGCACTGCTGAAAGGTGGTATTGGGACAGCCGAATTATCATGCAGGGAACCATATCAGCAGTGACACCTCAGCAATGCTGAAACAGTGGCCCACATGATAATTGGGCTGTCCCAGCAACATCTTTCAGCACTGCTGCTCTTGCTAGTGTGTTACTTCTTAACTCAGCAACTGAGGGCAGCTGATGGTGGAGAGTCCAACGATCACCTAGGCTGGATAAAAAGCACCCATGGGTCACATCCAGCCTGCGGGCCTTACACTTGCCCCCCTCCCAGTAGGTGGCAAGCAAGAATAATAAAAAAGCAGGAAACACATAGACAGAAAATATATTCCCTACTGTTGCCACTGATATAACCCCATCCTACCTCTGTTCCTGCATAATCCACATCCTAATCTGCCCCCACAACTGTGCTGATAATAGATCTGTGCAGTGTTGCTGGTGATGCACAGCTGTCCAGCCTTTGTCCCAGTGGCAGCTGTCTGCAGAGCAACAGAGTGGCTTTTCACAATGCTTGCCTATGCAGTACACTGGCGGACATCAGAATCTTCCAGTTAAGAACATAAGAAGAGCCCCGCCAGATCAGGCCAAAGGCCCATCTAGTCCAGCTTCCTGTAACTCACAATGGTCCACCAGGTGTTTTAGGGAGCACACGAGGCAACAAGATGCCTGCATTCTGTTGCCACTCCCTTGCATCTGGCATTCTGAAGTAGCCTACTTCTAACATAATGAGGTTGCACAACCCATCATGGTTTATAGCCCACAATGGACTTTTCCACCAGAAATCTGTCCAATCCCCTTTTAAAGGCACCTAGGCCAGACACCATCACCACCTCCTGTGGCAAGGAATTCCACAGATTAATTATCCACTGGGTAAAAAAAGAGGACCATGTGTACCCTGTGGATCGTATTTGGCCATTTGTTTTATTTTTCTCATCCACAAAAAACCTTTTCTCTACAACTTATTGCTCAAATATAGGGAAGGCTGCTCAGAACTAGCCTGATATGGAAATTGCCCTTTACAAATCACCTATTTAAACCCTTAAAAAATATTGTGGGTCTGAATGAAGTCACTCAACTCTTCAAAAACCTTCTGAGTAGAAGTATCATGTGTTAGGAAAGAAGGGACTGTGCAATCCAATAATGATGTTAAAATTGATTCTGTCTGGAAAATCTGTCAGAGGTCTATGTGGATATCATGGAGCTGACAGCGTTCAACATAATTTTAACAAGTTATGAAGCCATGTAATACATTTTTATTCTTAAGAAGAATGAATATTTGAATCCTTCACTATTTGCGATAAGGTGAAAAAAAAAAAGCTCCCAGAAACGGGAGGGCGGGGCTATTGCTTTCAGGAGCATAAAAACATGTTAACAACCATTATTGCTAGTCTTGACCGAATAAGTAAGTCACAAAGCAAGTGCTTTCTCTCTGCAACATTACATTGCACAGCTTTTCAAAACAGCAAGATATAATGCCATTAGAAAAAAAAATTACTTTCCTTCATAGTATTAGCACTATAGCAGGAATGCCCTTTGCTCGTTTGTCAAATCCACGGTGGAATTCCCAACAACAGAAAATAATGAAACAGTGGGGAGAGGGAGATGCTCCAACAGGTACACCTTGCAACTCTACATCTTGAGGTTAGTGAGGTGCTCCAGGGTTAGGCTATTGGACATAAATGCTTTACTAGGAAATTAATTGTTGTATTTTATCTGCTGGAGAATTTTCTGATCTCAAAGGAACTTTATCACAGGAAAAATGATTCGATATTACCAACATTAATTTGAGTTGGGAGAGGGGAGAACACGAAGACAATGGTGGACAAAGCATGTGCCTTCTCATATGAAACAGAAAATACTGGCCTTATTGAGACGTGGGTAAATATAATAACCCAAACTTAATTTTTTGCCATACAGTTCATTCTTACTTAAGAAGTTTCCACACCAACCCTGAGAAGAGTAAACCTGAAACCCCACTAAAGACTGGATCATTCAAATTCAAAAAGAAAATGCGAGTGAAATCCTGTCTTGCGCTGGAACAGGCAGGCCAGCTGTTTGTCTCCTTGCCCCAGGGTAGGTGCCAGCCACCCTATAGGGCTGCTCGGATCTGCGCCTGCTGTAGTGGCGCAAACCGGGGCTGTACAGGACAGGGACGGGGGGTTGCATGTCACCGAATGATTGCATCCAAGCTCCACTCCCTCCCTAGGATGCCCAGAATGCCCCACCTAATTGGACAAGCCCAGCACCTGGGGCATTTGCACCCTTTGCCCCCCAGATCTGCCACTGTCTTTGCATCATCCTTCCTTGAACAACTCAAGGCAGGAAATCACTGGCACCCCTTTAGTTGGTTAGGAAAAAAGAGACATACGAAGTGTGGCTGTGTTGACTGCTCACTTTCCCAAGCTCAGATGAATTTATTTAAGACTGGGTTCCTATTTGTTCACCAACAGAATGATTAATATAGTGATAACAAAGACCCAGAGTGCAATCCTAACCAACTTTCCAGCACTGGGGCAAGGGCAGCACAGCTCTGCAATAAGGGAACAAACATTCCCTTACCTTGAGGAGGCCTCCGTGACTACTACTCCAATGCAGAATGCAGAACATGCCCCATTGGCACAGCTATTCCAGTGCTGCAAAATTAGTTAGATTGCACCCTCATTTGCATTATTCTCTCTGTTGTCACAAAATTTCATTCTGATAATATATTCCAGCTATTATAATCATATTATTCTGAATTTAAAAAAATATTGAGCATTGCAATTTTTTTATCTTGGGTTTTTTCTTCTCCTATTCCCTATATAACTATAATCTGACTGGTATTTTGACAATTTATTACCACTACGTAAGGAAAGTACAAGAACATGATTGAAGAACTTTCACAGTGATTAACTTTATGCCAGAAATAGTTGACTCTACTGAGGTGAAGTGACATATAATGAAGGTTTTTTTTTTCCAATATTCTTGCTTCTCTCTCAAATCTATCTGTCACCACAGATAGATCACCTTTTCAGCATCAGTATGAGCTGTTCATGCTTCTGTGGTTAAGGGCACGTTAGTGATACTGTTTTACCAGAAATCCCATTATATAAACTTGAATCCTAAGATATGCTGTTTTGAAACCTGTTAGTCAAAACTGGATCATAGACATACTTGTTAAATGGGTTTACAAGTTTTCAAATACAGTCAATCCTCATTATCCACTAGGGTTTGTTTCCTAGAAAATCTTGCAGATAACAATCCATTGATCCAATAGGATCAATGGGGCTCGGTGCAAGGGGCACCTTATCTGCCATCAGAAGAATCAAGCAGAGACCCTCAGGAAGCCAGCAAAGACTTTCCAGAGATTGCAGGGACCTTCAGAATAGCACCTGCACCAACATGGCCAGCAGATGCTTCTGCCAGCCACTTTATGGCTTCAGCCAGGTTCAGTGCTGGTCACAGTGGCCATTCTGAAGGTCCCTGCAGCCTCTGGAAGGTCTCTACATAGTGGATAATGCGGACAGAGGCACAGATAATGAGGAAAGTAGCAATTCTGCCCCTTGCAGATAAGCAAGGCAGCAAATAGTGAGGTTGTTGATAAAGAGGACTGACTGTAAATTAGCATGGCATCTTCTAAAGGCTTCAGACAATGATCGATGAATTAACTTCATTAATTTGGATAGTTTCCCACCTTTGCCTGCTTCCCATCTGCAGCTTTCACAAATATTTACAAGGAAATTAAAAGGGGATTACACTAAGGAGCCAATGTATAACAACAACTGCCACTAGCATCTGCCATCATTGACATAAGCTGACATTAAAATTGGATGTTGTTTGGAAAAACCTCTAGCTGATGTCATCAGTGTGTTCACACATGACAGGTGCACCATGAATACGATACTATAGTGGTCATACCTTATCCCCCCTCCCCGCCACTGGAACTAGCATTCTAGCTTTGCTGTTGTTATAAATGGCCTCCTGAAACTGCACAGAGCCACTTACTTCCAGAATGCCTCCAGAGAGGCCAGAGCAGCCCCATGCACAGCAGCGGGAAATGGAACGCCCGCTGGCGAAAGTAGGTTGATGAGGAGGCGGGACAGAGTGGAATGGCGGGAGGGCTGGGGGTGTGATGGAGGCAGGGAGGGGAGGCACCCAGCACTAGCAACTTGCTCCGGATGCTCTCCAATAGCAGCTGGCACATCCCCTTTCTCTCCTCAGACTTTAGCCAGCATGCTGCTTCATGCTATAGCAGGGGAAAGGGCCATAAGGCTTTCAAGCAGGGTTCTTCAAACTGTGGACCAGGACCCACTGATGTCAGGTGGGTCACAGAAAGTTGGAAGCAGCCATCTTCTGCCCAGGCTGACTACTCATGTTTTATTTTCCACTGTCAGTTCTGGCCAAGCAGGTTTCATACATTTTGCATAAAAAAAACCTGCAAGCAAGTTTGTCAGAAGCAAAAGAGAGACGAGCATACAAATTGTCAGCAGCAAACCCTTTTCAAAACTTCCATCAGTACTAGCCCTGCGGGCCCCTGCAGTGTTCCCAGGCAAGGACTGGACAGCTGGAATAGTTTGCTACTGCATTTCACTTGAAAAGGACTGGGCACCATTTCAAGGTCAGGCACCTGCGAATGGTGTGAGAACTACACGCCATTTCCCGCTAATAAAATATAAACATCATTAAATGTAGCTATCTAATTAGCAGTAAACACATAGTTTTGGGGTATTTAAACCCTTCTGAGGTCTCTAGCAGGTAGGCTAGCAGCTTGGGGTGGAATCCGACTGGCCTCCACTGTATCCAGAGCAGGTTAGGAGCAGGCTGGGGCATAATCGTATTTCCCTTTCCCTGTGTTACGCACCAGCCAGCCCGCCAGCCCAATGGGACTACCCGGATCTGTGTCCCCAGTTTTGCAAATCCAAGCAGCCTGTGTATCCCCAGGGATCCAGGTTAAGATCTGGCCTATGTCACCCAGGCCAGTCCCACCCCCTCCTGGGCCTGATCTGACTCCTGGATTGCACTTTCCCTGCCCAAAACTGTTCCTGTTCTGCCCTCCTGACACCTGCTCCAGCCTGTGCATGCTGGCACAAACTCACCCTGTCCTGGTAAAAGTCTGGTGCTGCTTGGCGTGTGCATGTCCATGCACTGGCCCAGCCTGCCCCCAAGCAGCCACAAATGTGCTTTACGGCACATTAGCAACACTCGGGAGCTGGGGGAGGGATAGGACTGTGCTGTTGATGTTAATCTAGACTGTTGGACAGGCATTACACACCATATTGGCCGTTGAAGTATGTCCATTGCTGGAGAGAAATCAGGAATTGTGCAGAAGGGTGTCTCGGTCAGAGGCGTGCCTAGGGCTTTTCATGCCCAAGGCAACACTGTGATTTACTGATGCCATGCAGCATCATGAGATCATTTTTTTTTGGGTGGGGTCTCAGCAGCTGGCCATGTGATTTCGCCTGGTTACTGAGGGCACAAGCATGCCAGTAGCTTCCTTGGTTAGGAAGCTATTGGGGCATGTGCGCAAGCGCCCACCTTCCCTTTGGTGCCCAGGGCTCTTGCTCTGAGTTGCTGAAGAGAAGATACACCTGGGGTCTCAGTGAAACACAGAGGGATGAACACACTGCATATCCTATAGTTTGCTGTGATAAGCACGGAGTTATTCATGCTTTAATAAAGGGAAGTTCTTCATCCATTGGCATGTTCATTGTCTTCATATTCAAAAAGAACAACTGCCCTGGTGACAAAACAGAACCCCTACTGTACTTAGCGTTACGAAAGAGGTACCTGGTACCTAGCAGAGGTATGTTTCAGAGATAATGTTTTTACCTGTGAGCATTAAAAGGTCCCTCCACATCCATTCTGAAATGAGAAGCTATGTGAGATCACATTAAACAGTTTCTGGACAACTGCATATCGTGGTCAGTCTAGTAGTGGAGGGAACTGAGGCCAAATCCTCACTCAGGCATCTCTTAGCATAGCCTAACTCACAAGACTGTTGTGAAGATCAAATGCAGGGGAGAATGATAATCACTGTAGAGTTAACTCCACTGATGTTAACACAACTCATTTCTACAATGCAAAGTATGCAGAGTACAACCCAGTGTTCTTGAAAGCAAACAAATTCTGCTAATAGAAAAAGCACAAATTCAATCAATACTGCCTGTCTTTGCTAAATGAAAAAATAAATAGAAATCGCTACAAGAGGAAGGATTTTTGAAAAAGTGAGATTGGGATGACACTTCAGCTCAGGAATGTGAATGCAATGGCTAATGTTCCATGCTGCTGATCCACGGAGAAAATGTGGCAGATGGCAAAATGGAGGATCAAAAGCAATGTAATTTGTGACTGAGTAATACCAAGCTGTATAAACATTTTTAGTTAAACAAATATAATATTTTCAATTTACATCTTCAGCATACAGGTATTTGGCCTTTTTTAAAATGACTTTGCTAGGATCCCTGTGGAACAACCAGTAAATCAATTTATAAGCTTCATCTTACTTCTGACATTCAGCAATACAATGTATCAGCAATTTAATAAAGTAAATACCTAACTCAGAACAACTGGTAACTCTCTAAAATGGATTTTTTTCTTCTTCTTACATAATACCACTTCATCCAGCACTATGAAAGATGGTCCTAGTCATCTGACTACTATTACGTGGGCAGAGAGTGGGCAAAAATGAGTAATTGTACAATTAATTTAATTAGTAATTGTCAATAATGCTACAAATGTTCATTTCTAATCAGGTCCATTTCTGTCTTTTTTTTTTTTTTTTTGGTCCTGTTTGGAGATTGGATTGCAGCTAGGCAATTTTAATTCTCACATTCCATATAGCTATGGGAGTACTGCTATTCGCACATTAGAACACACTCTGGTAAAGTGCAAAGCACATTACCGTGGTTATATAAGGAAACTCTCAAGACCCCAAGTACAGTAATTATTACAGGAGGACAGGAATAAAATAATTGCTCCCATTATCTTGAAGAAGAATTGTAATATAAATCTTTATGTGTGTACTCAAGATATTTTCTGTGGTGGCTTTTTTTTTTAAAAAAAAGTCTAGTCTCCCTACCTTCTATTTTTGCAACATATGGTCAACTATTTTATGACACACTACATTTAAAAATATATATAGAATATTCTGGAAATAGATAGTGTTTTGCCTCTTCTGTTGGTCTATATAAAAAGCCTATGAATTGTTTATTCAGGGACTCCTGCATATAATTCACACACACACACACACACACACACACACACACACACACACACACACACACAGAGAGAGAGAGAGAGAGAGAGAGAGAGAGAGATTGAGAGAGAGAGAGAGAGAGAGAGAGAGATTTTAAAAATAATTTGTTGGAACTTAAAATAAATGAGACAATACTAGAATCTCATCTTCACCAGTTCCAAGGACCAGAGTATCTAGATACCATAACATCCTTTTATTTTGTCTTCTCATTCAAAAATGATAGCAGAGAGTTCAAGCAACATAAGAATTCCCTATTGGCCAGCCCATCCAAGAAACAGCCAGCAGTTGGCAGGGGAAAGGCAAACAGCTTCAAGGTGCCTTGCACCCTGAATCTACTGCTGTCACTTTGCAGGCCACCACAGGTGGGGCTGCATCAATCTGCTTCTTCTCTGCCCACTCATCTTGCAATATTTTCATGCGACCTCCTTTAAACAAATCAGTCCAAGAAAACCCATGTCCTTTATTCACTCACCTCACACAATCCCTTTAAATAAAACAGGAAGTGCAGGATAATCTGGTAACTTAGAGCATGTGCCACACTTCCTGTTTTGTTGAAAAAGATTGCACAGGAAGGAGAGAGGTAAGTGTCAGAGTGGAGTTAACTGAACACCTAGAGGCCTGGGTGACAGGTGTAAAAGGTTTAATCAAGCTAGGCCTCTGCTCTACGTGAGCAAGATCATAATTGGTGGAGGCTTGCATATGTGGGCAAGGCAACCACTATAATTGGAGCTTGGCCAAAAGAAGAGGGGAGGATGACCTTGGCTGTTTGGCTTCATCGGAGATACTCAGTGTGCCAAAGGTTTTGTAAGTTAGAACAAGATTAGATTTCTTATTAGTTTCTTTGCTGGATTAGTGTGCATGCTGAAGTAATATTTGTTTCATTGTGCTCTATAGCTGAACTGAAAAGAGCTTACGAAAATTGGTGCCGGACGCAATCAAGGTTTCTGTGTTTTGAGCCTTTGTGGCAGAAGTTATTTGGGCTAGAGGAAGGCAGAGGACGTGCCTGACAGTACTCAGGAAGGGGATGCACTTTCTGGGCTGTTGCTTCTCCCAGAGCTGCTGCCTGAGGTGCAGAGAGGCTGAGGACTAGAGAAGGCCAGCAGAAAGCTTAAACTTGGAGGTTGGAGAAGCCCTTCCCCTGTGCTGATGGGCCTGGGGGACAGGTGGCCAACTGACCTTCCTTACAATAAGGGCCATCAACCTTGAACTTTCATGCCATCAACCTGGAACTTACAGTGGTGGTTCTGCCACCATGAAGACCTGATACAATTGGGATGTTATCTTTTGATAAGTACTGTATATCAGTCACATGGTCATTAAAAAAATCATTCAGAGTCAACATCTAATAGAGGAGGAGAGATTACTATCCCCCTGGGTGGCTGCAGAAGAAATAAAGTATATCTAGATTTTGTTGCTCTGTTATTGATGTTCAATACAGGTCATCATTCTTTCCACTTCACTCTCAAATCCAGATGACTGCCTTAGCCAAAAAAAGGATTGACTTCTAGCACCAACATTTTTAACTCTGTGATATAATAAATCCATCTAGAAATTATATTTTCAAAGTCCTGTCCCTTTTCTACCACTGAACAGCACTAATAAATGATTGCTGCGAAAAATCAGATTTTTTGGTTTCAAAGTCTTACTATAGGATGATTTATATATCCCCACAACAGCCTTTTTCCTTAATAGAAGTTGGAAAGTGGTAGTTGGAACAAGCAATGTTATGATCCAGTCAAAGAACTGGAGACTAGTTTTTATGCCCCTTGCAGCAAATATAGTGTTATTTTATGCAAATGTTTTGAATTGAACACAAATTAAGGGAGAGAGGCCAGCTCACAGACATGCGCCATCCTCTCCAACTCAAGAGAGTGGCGGTTGGACCCTAGAGCGCAGCTGCTGTTTGCCGTGCCTCGCCCCTGACAAAAGGCATGGAGCATGAGGGGCTGTGATTGGCTGCTCGCTCCGAGGCGCGGCAGGGAGAGCAGGCGATGTCAGCCCCCCCCCTCTTCAGTCACGTCTGGCTTGCGATTAAAGAGGAGCTCTGTTGGAGCTCCCTGATCGTTTTAGGGCCCGTTTTGCAGGCCAGGAGCCGGAGCTGTGGCGGGGGGGCAATCAAGGATGCGGCAGACAAAAGCAGAGGCACGGAGTGCAAGCAGCAGGGGGGGCGGCAGGAGCTTAATTAGCTCCTGCAGGCCTGCAGTAGAGGCGTGTCATCACGGCGGGCCTGGAAGAGGCGTGCGTGGAGGCCCGGGAGCAGTGGCCTTGCCGTGTGGTGTCGGCAGGCCCTCCAGTTCTGCTCGGATCCCCGGTGGCAGAGGGGAATTGGTGGGCTGCGGCGGAAAAAGTCCTGGTGGCAGCGTTGGCTGGTTTCGTGGTCTTTCAGAGGGGAGAGGATAGTGACCCTCCCTTCTGCCTTGGCTGTATCTTTTGCCAGTACAAATAAGAGCACACATACACGGGGGGGGGAGTGACATACTTCAATAAATCTGCCCCTATGATGGCCAAGGGATCTAAAAAGGGGAAGGGGAAAGTGCCTAAGCGCCCCCCTCTGGTGCAAATTGTGGAGGCCGCCTCTTCTGAATCGGAGGAGGAGGTGGGGGAGACAAGGGTCATGTTGGCGCGCATTGAAGTGCTTGAGCGGGAGCTGGCTAAAAGGGAGACTTCAAGGGCTCCTTCTGGGGTGTGCAGATCTTTGTGCCAGAGGAGGGGTTCTAAGATGGCTATGTTCATGTTTTCCAGGGTGCAAGCGCTGGAAGATAGTCTGGTCAGTAGTCAGTCACGTCCTCCACCTGGGGCCGAGCCCGTTAGTGACACATTTGCTGCAGTCCCCGATCAGGCTGGCACAGTCCCTAGAGAACCTCAGGTGGCTGCTGCAGCAACCCCAGGTGAGAATACAGATGCAGCGCAAGCCGAATGGGCTGGGGTTTGGGACAAGGCGTTGGGGGGGGAGGCTCCTCATGGTCCCATGTCACAAATGGTCAGTTATTGGGCGCATTTGGGGGCAGGTCATTTTCTGCAGTCTGCATCAGCCCCTTGGATGGGCTTGCCAGCAATGGGGGCCTCTCAAGCCTTTGGTTCGTATGGGCCACATGTGGGAATGGGGTCAGCGCCTTGGTCAGTGTCAGGGATATCTCTGGTGTCTGGGATTCCTTATGGATTTCCATATGGGTCGGTGCCAGTTTCCCAGCCCCCGCCTATGGCTCTGGTGCCCGGGATGGGGTGTGGAGAGCATCCAAGGACATCTTACAGGGATATTGCCCTGCCACTTGGTGGTCATTTGCTGTTGTCAGTGAAAGAAAAGATTTGGAGGGGGAGTTTGTGGACATGTTCAGTTTGCTTCATAC
Organism: Lerista edwardsae; assembly: GCA_029204185.1. NCBI lineage: Eukaryota > Metazoa > Chordata > Lepidosauria > Squamata > Scincidae > Lerista > Lerista edwardsae. Next base: position 16,590,625 of record JAJKFI010000001.1, read on the forward strand.
TGAACCAGAACCATGAGGGATCAGGAGTTAGTGAAACGTAGAAAAAGAGACAAGAATTTCACTAAGTGGCTTTATGGATTTTCCATATATTTGGCAGTTTTGATCCAGATGCAGCCTGCTAAAGAGGGTGCATTGTTCAAATATTTGGATGTCATCCATAGGGCGTTTAGGGAGTACGCTGCTCCTGCTTGCATGGCGTACGATGAGCATTTCAGGTTGAGAGTGGCCCATGATCCCACCCTTGATTGGCAGATATCCCAATGGGAGCTATGGGTGCAGATCGTGGTACCATCGAGGGCCTTTGTGGGTGATAGGGCAGATAGCAGGCACATTATTGCCTGAAACGGGTCAGGTCAGGTGGCCTCCGCAGTGGGTGGACAGGGGGTTCAACCCCTCCATTCCTGCTATGAGTTTAATGCCGCAGGGAAGTGCGCAAAGGCCAATTGTACCTTTGTGCACGTGTGTGCCCTCTATGGGGGTAAGCACTCGGTGTCCACCTGCTCCAAGTTGTCGTGGTACAAGAGAACTTCTTTTATCTCAGAAGGGGTAGGATAAAAAGGGGGGTCAGAACCCTCCTGCGGGAAAGGGATCCCACCCTGATTAAGGTGCAGGCCCTGAAGGCTTTTCTGGCTAGTTATCTGGACAGGAAGGCAGCCAAATTTTTAGCAGGTGGTTTTGAGTTAGGGTTTAGAATCCTGGCCCCTCCCCCTTCACAACCTACGTGGGCAAATATCAGTGAGGGGGAAGGAGGAGGTTGTGCAGGTGTCACCCTGGGGGTCATCCCTAAGAAGACCCCCAGGCAGTTCTGCCTTATTCAGTGTCTGTCCTTCCCTCCGGGAGGATCGGTGAATGATCACATACCACCTGAGCTTTGTTCGGTGCGGTATTCGCAGTTTTATGTTGCTGTGGCTCTGGGGCGCTGATGGCTAAGGCTGATATCGAGTCGGCTTTTTGGCTGCTTCCCATTCATCCGGCAGATTTTTGCCTGTTGGGCTTCCAGTTCGAGGGAAGGTACTATGTGGACCACTGTTTACTGATGGGCCCGACTTTTTCTTGTTTTGCTTTTGAATCCTTTAGCACCATGCTGGAATGGGCTGTGAGGCACAAGTCTGGCTTGTCACTGTTCACTACCTGGATGATTCCCTGTTTGTGGGACAGTCAGGTTTGGATCAGTGCAAAGTGCTTTTGGATATTTTTGAGTTGCTATGTAAGGAGTTGTAAAAACTATGTAAAAACTAAAAAAACTAAGATCATGGCCACCACTCCCATCACTTCCTGGCAAATAGAAGGGGAAGAAATGGAAGCAGTGACAGAGTTTATTTTCCTGGGCTCCAAGATCACCGCAGATGGTGACTGCAGCCATGAAATTAAGACGTTTACTTCTTGGGAGGAAAGCTATGGCGAACCTAGACAACTTAATAAAAAGCTGAGACATCACCCTGACAACAAAGGTTCACATAGTCAAAGCTATGGTTTCTCCCAGTAGCAATGTATGGCTGTGAGAGCTGGACCATAAGAAAGGCAGAGCACCGAAGAATAGATGCTTTCGAATTATGGTGCTGGAGAAGACTCTTGAGAGTCCCCTGGACTGCAAGGAGATCCAATTGGTCAATCCTCCAGGAAGTCAAGCCTGATTGCTCCCTGGAAGGACAAATACCGAAGCTGAAGCTCCAATACTTTGGCCACCTCATGAGAAGAGAGGACTCTTTAGAAAAGACCCTCATGCTGGGCAAGATGGAAGGCAAAAGGAGAAGGGGGTGGCAGAGATGGTTAGATAGTGTCACTGAAGCGATGAACATGAAATTGGGTGAACTCTGGAGCTAGTGGAGGACAGGGAGGCCTGGCGTGCTGTGGTCCATGGGGTCACAAAGAGTCGGACACAACTTAGTGACTGAACAACAACGAATGTAAGGAGTTGGAGGTTCCTCTTGCCCACAAGACTGAGGGTCCTTGTAGTGTGCTTACCTTTTTAGGAATAGAGTTGGACTCAGTGGCAGCCTCTAGTAGGCTCCCTGAAGACAAGCTTATTAAGTTGAGGGATTTGTTGAAGGCAGGCATTGTAGCAGAAAAGTTAACTTTGAGGGAGCTCCAAGTTTTAGTTGGCCATTTGAATTTCGCCTGCAGGGTAGTGGGTCCAGGGTGGGCCTTTTTGTTCTGAAGGTTTTGTCATGGTGGGGTGACAAGGACAAGTGCTAGGCTGTCCTGTCGTGTGGCAGGTGTTGTGCAGGGGGTAGGCAGTTTAGCAGCTTGGTGTCCATCGGACACTTGCAAGGGCAGGCTGGTGGAGCTGGAACCCTCAGGCTTGTTTGCCCGGCTTGATGTGGAGACTAGCAAAACCTGCTGTTAGGGAGAGGCGGGGACTCCCTTTGTGTGGGGAGGCCTCGTCATCCTGCAGCCTCAGCCCCCTTCAATGGGGGGTGGTCAATGACAGGCTGACTGGGTCTGGTTGGCTTGGAGGCAGATGGCATGCCCATTGGCAGGCAGGTGAGGCAGGATTTGCAGGGCTACCTCACCTGCAGTTAGACCTGCATGGCTGTTTTGGGTGAAGTTGTTCCAGTTGCAGATCTTGTTGCATTTAATAAAGCGGTCCCTTTTCTCCAACAGGCCTGTGTCTCGCGTCATTATTGGGGGATGCATGGTACTGATCCAAACGTGCTTTACAATGGCCCTGGTGCCAGCCAAACTTAGCAGGCCTAACTGTGCTGGCCCAACTCCAGGTTAGGATTGAACTCAAATTGTTTTATTTTCCACTTAATGTGCTACTACAAAGGACTATTTCATATTAGTAAATGAAACTTGCATTCTATGAGGAGATATACATATTCCTGGAAGTTAATTCCATCAACATACAAGTCTGAAGAGGAAATGGAACTCTTACATTCCAGTGTTCTGCCCTATGTGTAGTTTGGCTTGTTCTGGATCAGAGTGCTGGCCTCTATGATGAAGCTGATGTTGTGTCCCACTGTCCATTCTGATCTGTGTCAAATGTAAACTTTCTGGGTGACTCTGAAGCCAGTCAAGCCAGGGGCTTAGCTAAAGAAGTGCAGGGGGTGCAACTGCCTGTGAAACAAGCTTTAGGGGGCAACAAGCTAAGCTTGACACTAGTGGCCAAAATTGTGAAAAAGTTGGTAATTATGAATAATACTATCTTGTTATACAGTATATCACTGGAAAAGTAATTTAATGCAGAATGCAACGGAACAAACCAGAGTGTAATAACTTTATCAAAAGTTATGGCAAAAAAACTAGAAAATGAAAATATGTGTTTTGATTTGCCTTGCAAATTGCTCTTATAAAATGCTATACAGGTTGAGTATCCCTTATCTGGACTGCTTGGGACAGAAAGGTGTCTGGATTTCAGATTTGTCTAGATTTCGAATAATTATATAAATATAATGAGAAATGTTTCCTCTTGCCCTTTTCACTTTTACCCATTTGGGTGTTTGCTGGCCTCTTGACATTTTCCAACAATGGCACATACCACACAGCAGAGAATAGAATTTAAAAGTCATGGACAAAAATGTCTGGATTTTGGAATAGTCCAGATAAGGGATAATCTACTTGTATAGAATATGGTTGCACAACTATTGTGTAATATTACCTAATGATAACTTTCGTAACAGTGCCTGGTCTAAGACAGTTGCTAAACTGGATGGTGTATTGAATCTGCTGAATATTTCTCCCTCCAGTGACCCATGACTAAGGATGATCAGGGTTTTATGTAGGGTTTAATATCAGCACATACTGTATATTTTTCCTCTCCAGAGACAGAATTTCCATAGTTTATAAAAACAAATGGGGAAATAGATGTTTTATATATCTGAACAGAAAATAACATTTTTTAAAGAGTTGCATAACTTTGAAGCATTGTTTCATTGTTTTTGTTGTTGTCCAGTGTCATCTGCTGCAATTCCCATGACCTTTTCCAGATCTCACTTGTTCAGCATGCGTGAACAGATTCTCCAGAGAAATGTATTAGTGAAATCACTGCCTTCTGCTGACAAGAAAATGATGACAAAATGGAAAAAAGACAGGAAAGCAGTTCACTCTCTGAATTCAACATCTGTCCACTAAATATTAATAAACATAGTTCTGCCAACTGAAGTCAGAAAATCTAATATCTTCATTCTAATTCTTATTGATTGAGGTATCTGGGGGTTGAATCCCCAGGCTGGAACTGCTGCTTTAACATCTGGTGAACTCATTTTTGAGCACCAACATGGCACCAACTCAAGAACTAAAAGTAAGAAATGTTAGAAATCTCTTTTAAGTAATACAAAACTACTGATTTGAAAAAAAGTATTGTCTAAACCAACTGTTAATAGGCAATACTGTTAGGCTGCAATAGTATACACACCTGCCTGAGAGTAAAACCCATTGAAATACCTGATCAGGATTACAGTCTGATTAGGATTACAATAACAAATAAGATTGTGCTGTAATACTACTTTCAGTATAAACTATAGGTTTTTTTTTTTAACTAGCAGATTTTTTAAAATATGCTGACTACAATTTCAACAAATACATGTCTAGTTCAGTATATACCTTCATAAGCTAAGAAATCCCCATTTCACACCATGGACTCTCAACTTGTCTAATGTGGAAAAGGTGAGCTTTGATATGCTAAAGCACCTGGATTATGGGGTGGCCTCCAAAGAGATTATGTTGCAACCGGTTCTCTTTTTTTTTTCTGAACAAAGGAGCCGCTATTTTCTATTGACATAATAGAACTCTGTACTCTTGGGAAGGGATGGGAAATTCTGTAGATTTTTTAGGTGTTTCCATTCTCTTTCACAAAGTTCCTAAGCATTCTGTTGGTGCAAGAAGTGGGTTTTTCTCTCGCTAAAGGCTTAAACATTTTCCAGTTTGTCCGGACATGCCAGGGCATATTCTTAGAAAACTAAATTAATGCCTCATTCATCCATATTGTTAGTTCCAGGTGTCTGAAACCCCATCCTACTGGTCCAGGAGGAAGTCCCTAGAGTAATCACATAGCAGCTTCCCAAATTTCAGGAGAGGTGGTGGTGCACTAATGATGCACTAATGATGCCATTTCACACCATGTTATTGGTAACAGGGGTCTACAACCCCATCCTATTTGTCTAAGGCTGTGGTGGAAGTTCCAGAGGGTTCACAAGGCACCCCAATCTTTTCCATGGAATGATTTCTGACTCTGAATTTTTGGTGATGTTTTTCTATTTCTCCATGTGCTTTTTGACTGTCTGGCACATCATTCTGATGGTTCGACAGGAAGTGGACTGTAAACTGCTAAAACGCATCAATCAGAACATAAGAAGAGCCCTGCTGGATCAAGCCAAAGGCCCATCTATGCCAGCTTCCTGTATCTCACAGTGGCCCACCAGGTGCCTCAGGGAGCACACAAGACAACAAGATGCTTGCATCCTGTTGCCACTCCCTTGCACCTGGCATTCTGAAGTACCCTACTACTAACTATCCTACTACTACTAATCAGGTAGGGTAAATTAAATCCTGCAGTGAAGACTCAAGATTATGCCAGAGATAATCCTGCCAATTAGCAATTATCCAATTGGATAAGATCATCCAAATTGACTGATTATCTATTACTTTCTCTTACAAACCACAGAAAACCACTTATATTTATACTGTTTTGTTTCTCTAAAGTAGCTGTTTTCAACCACACAGCACACTTGTGTGCTATGAATGGTCTACAAGTGTGCTTTGGGAATTTGGGAAAGGGTCATTTATTAGTATGGCTATGGGGCGGAGGGTGAGCCGGCAGAACGGTGTCAAAAAGCTGATGGTATGCCTTGACAATTTTAGCACCTTGCCAGTATGTTGTGAGATGAAAAGGTTTAAAGATCTCTGCTCTAAAAAGTCCTAAATATGAGCTCTTTTTTTTTTTTGGCAAAGAATCTGACAATTATTATTTAAAAGACTATACTGAGCAGGACAGTTTCATATAAATACTTTATCACCAGCAGATGCAAAGGAAACCATTCCCATTGTTCATAATTGAACCTGTCAAAAATTTCTCAGCTTAGGAGTCTCTTGTGCATTCACAATAAGATTTGACATACTGTAGGTGATGTTTCTGGAAACGTCTATAATACAAAACTCATTAAGGGTGCAATCTTAACTATCAGCATTGGCATAGCTGTGCCAATGGGGCATATGCAGCATCCTGCAGTTGAGGGGCAGTCGCAGAGGCCTTCTCAAGGTAAGGGAATGTTTGTTCAGAGCTGCACTGCTTTTAATCTGATGCTGGAAAATTGGTAGGATTGCACCCTTTGGAAGATTTATGTAAACTCCTTTAAGAGCACTGTAAACTGTAATTATGTTATGATGAAACTGGCAGAAACCTCCACAAAAATGAAGAAGATGGATGGTGGGAACACTCATACGTATGATGAGCTAAATATTTTGATATTAAATATTTATTAATAATAGGGGAGAATTTAGTCATATTCCTTTTTTCAGATTACTTCACATCAAACATTCGTTCGAGACTGAGAAGCAGGTGCTGTATGGTGACATGGTTAAATGGCAATTTGGTGCAATAATGATTCATACAGATAACAGCAATGAGAGCAACAGAAAATAGTTTGTAAATGATTGCCTCACTCTATTGTACCTCCTCATGCATCATGGCTGCATTTACTGAGAAATATTAGCACCTTCTCTTTGTGTACTATAGTATATTCAACATGACTACTCTTGAACTCCAACAATTCAAGCTGAACTCTTGCAGGATCTGTTGTAGGCACATAAAACATATTGCATTGTGTATGGACTGCAACCATGCAAAGAACCTTCTGTAAGCTCCAACTTGGAGGATCAGGTCAGTGTTGTCTTTTCTTAGAGCTAGCCATCCATGTCACCTTAGGACATCACGTAAGGCAGCAGACTGATGGGATATTGACTGCCTGCCTCTATTCAACCTCTGCAACCATTCCTCCTCTACTACCCATTCCTTGGGTTCAAAAGGGAACAAGAGAAACAGAGTGGAAAGGAAATGTGCCGCCACCAGGAGAGGTGAGGGGGATGGCGGCCAGGAATAGGGCTTTCTCAGTGGTGCCCCCCCCCCGATTTTGGAACACCCTCCCCTTAGAATTAAGAACTGCTCCCTCATAGGCAACACTCCAGTGGGGGCTGAACAAGCCTTTGACAGGCAGGCTTAGCTGGCATTTTTTACATTCTATCTTTTAAATTGTGGGATCCACGGTTTTTTTTTTAAATTTTAACTGTTTTTTAATTATTGTTCTTAATATTGTTTTAACTGCACATATTGTATTGCCTTTTAATGTTGTAAGCCGCCTTGGTGCCCTCGGACAGAAAGGCGGGATAGAAATTGAATGAATGAATGAATGAAGTGTGAAGAGAGATGAGGGTAGTGGGCTAGAGAAGTGGTTGTCAAACTTTTTAGCACCGGGAACGTTTTTTTAAAATGGTGATCTGCCATGGACTCAGCAGAAGTGATGTCACAGCTAGAAGTGCCGTCATTGTGACGCCACAACCTGCTGCTTTCCTGAGAATGCAGCAAGAAGTTGGGTTATTTCTCAGAGCGAAACCCTGTTGCGCCGGCGCTACGCTCTTGAGCTGGCCAAACGCTGTCGCAAACATGCCATCAAGTGCATCAGCATCGGCGGTATGGTGCTAGACCCGTGCAAGCAGCAGTGCCAATGCTTGGGCACCACCACAACCACCAGCAGCACTGGCCTTGTGCTGGTCGAGCGATGATGGCATGCAGTCAGCACTGGGCCTCGCCGAGGGCGTTTCAGAGGCATGCTGAGGGCGTAACTAGGCGGCACAGTGGGCGGAGACGGGGGTTGTGACGCAGGACGGCCATACTGCCAAATCCTAAACCCTGCCCCCAGTCTCAGCGGCCCTGATTCGGGCCACTTCTGCACACATGCACCTGCGCCTGGAAAACAGCCGGCGTAGATCCAAGCAGTCCCATTGGGATGACTGGGGCTTATGCGGGTGTAAGAGAAAAACTCGCCTTGGCTTGCACTTCACTGCTGCTGCCTCCTAATGGGCTTTGGGATACAGCCCTGTTATGTCGGCCTTACTTAGGATTGGGCTACCCGCCATTTTCTAATAGCAAAGTGAATTAGAAAAGAAAAAAGGCTATTTACAACCTTGCCATAAGCAAAACAACCACACAGCCCTCCGCCTTTCCAGTGTTCCGTCTTCCCATATTTTCAATTATGGCTGCTCTAGGTACTACGCAAACCGCCTGAAATTGACTCGTGAACCAAACGATCCCAACCCGCAGTTTGAGAAACATTAGAGAATCTTTGACACTATAGCGCCTCCTTTGCATCTGCAGAGCATAGGAATACTTTATTATATGGCCTTAGATCAATGGTTCCCTTTAGGAGCCAGCGGACCACTGACACAAAAATTGAAAATATTATTGACCTCATGCTACACCTCCCTTCTCTGCACACAAACAACACAATTAAATTTGGTAGTCCAATGGGAAGCAATTAATGGGATTCCTGAGGTTCTGGCTGCAGCTGCAAGTGGACAGTTTTCCACCCTCTCTGGTAGTCCATGGGGAAGCATCTCCCAAGTGAGCACTCCTTCATGGACTACCAGAGGTGGAAAATGGATTGGCCACAGCTGCAGCCAACACTTCAGTGCCAGCTGTGGAAGGTCCGTTCTTTGTCTTCATTTCTGGTTCATTGGGGGGAGGGGTATCATTTGTTTGGCAAAATGTTGGAAATGATCAAAGGCTATCTTTTTTTTCTTTCTGAGACCTTGAAAGCCACTTCTCAGGGTCTTCTGGACCACTTGTGGTCAGTAGCAGACCCAGCTGAGGCTCTGGCCTGGGTCGATGATTGTGCCCCCATGTGCTGGCTCCTCGCCCCTGCCATGTCTCCCACTGTGCCACATTCCATTTCTAGCTCTTTCAGCGCAGGGATGGGAGGGCCTAACAGTGATCACGCGGCTTGCCTTCACCAGCAGTGGGGTGGGCGGGTGAGTGGCCGTGGCAGCTCTGCTACCATCCCAGGCTCACCTTAAAATTACATGTGATACGTAGCTAATTTTTATCATCATTCCGTTCGTCACTATCTAAATTTCAAATTCATATTCTGGAATTCATTTGACAATCACAAGATTTCCTCAGACTGTGAGCCTTAGCTCATAACAGTGCTACGATAAACATTCTTATATACTACTACTCACAGACTTTCATAGGAATGTACAGAATCAAAAGAAATAAAAATAAAGCAATGCATGTGTCAGGTACTTGTCTTGCTAGTGTCTAGCACAATGGTTTTCAAACTTTTTACCACTGGGACCCACCTTTTAGAAAGCAGTCTCTCTGGGACCCACCAGAAATGATGTTAGAGCTGGACGTGCCATCATTGTGATGCCAGAGCCAGCCGCAACATCCAAGTGTCACAAACATTTGCGGTGACTCAGAAGCAGGCTGCGCTGGCACAGTATTATTGGGTTGCCCATAATATTTATGAAGTGCCTAAAAACTGTGGTTTTTGTCTGTGACAAAGCTTGGTTTATTACAGAAACTGAGCAATGATATGATATTCATTACAAAAGTGTCAGATTTTTTTAAAATACATGAACACAGAATTTAATTACCCAGTAAAGCTACATGGCACTCAAAGGACAAAAAACATGTTTTTGTTTGGACAGGATAATTCATTACAAATAGTGACTGATGATTAACTTGGGAGGATGCAACTTATAAAACCACCTTTTATTTATGACTGTTTTATCACAAATCAAAGACAAGTGCTGCTTACCGAAGAAAAAATGAGTACAGACATTTAAAAATGTTTTCTAGTGAAGAACAATTACTGCCTCTTGCAGGAATAGCACTGAAATTAATTTCAAAATTGATATTATATTGTAAATATATTATAGAGACTTTGAGACACCCTCCTTCCTTTCATACTCAGGCATCTGACAGCCCAATCCAACCTAAATCACTATGTGGCAAAGGAGCTGTGAGGGCTACACTGCATCCTATTGGAGATTTTTGGCTGCTAGAGGACTCCTTGGGGAAAAGGGTCATTTGTCCCCTTGCCCTGGGGCAATGCCCAGCAGCTGCGATGGGTCAACTCAGACCTATGCCAGCAATATTTCTGGCACAAGTCCACGTTGATCCATGCAGGTGGTTCACTTCGGTGTCCACTGCTGTCATGGATCCTGCCCTCTCCTGGGCCCAATCTGCCCTCCCCACTCCACCCCATCTTCTCCATGTTTCAGCCTCCCCTTAACCTGTTCAACCCCCTTCTCGCCACCCCCTGCCCCGTAACACTTCAAGTAATAGAAGTGTTTTCCTTCACATGTAGACCTTTTGCACCCGTGGTGGTGTCAAACAGTTCAAATTTATTGGACTCAGATTATTATTATCTTTAGAACAATCAATGTTAGTCTGAACATGCTTCCCATTACGGTAGTTCTTTCATGATACTGAAGGAAACATTCCATATTTATTTTAAAAAGATCCTTACCATGATTGTATTAACTGCTAACATTATTTGGACACTTCAATAGGAAAGGACTGCTCTTCGGAATGTCTATTGAAGTAATTAGATGTAGCTGAAATAAATTAGCTAACTAATAAGATGTGACAGAGATTTGGTTTTGTTACTACAAATTGAGTAGATAAATGATGTCCTTTATCTTTGTCATTAACAAAAATAAGAAACCAATCAAGGGACAACCAGTAAAAAAACAAAGCACAGGACACAACACGTTAAGAAAAAGTATCTTGCCTTTCTACCCTGCTTTCTTCTTCAGCAAGGCCAATGAGTTAAGCAGCGTACACACACACACACACACACACAGAGAGAGAGAGAAACTCTACAATATACAGGCAAGCTGTATGCCAATAAAGATCCTATCTATCTACAGGCAAGCAGCTAACAGTTGACTCACTTCAATCATGGCTGGCTTCCAGAGAAAGGCAATCCTGTGCCTGTGTCAGCAATCGCTGGGGAGGCAGCAGACAGAGCTGCCTTTTCTCTTCTAAGAAAGACATGAAAAAGTATGGAGGCTGTACGAAGGAACCAGCTCTCTAACGTACCAAGGGAGGCAGCTATCCAGTTGCCTCAGGATGTGTGTCATTGAGCTCTCCGTGGGGGAGAAGAGGTGAGACTTATTAGCTCTAGGTGAGGGAAGAGGTGAGACGTATTAACATTTATTTCTGGGGGGTGGGGAGTGTGTGTGTGTGTGTTTCAAGGAAAGCAAGGTCCACTAAGACTGAGGGAGAAGGGAAGAATAAGCTGAGGGGGAAGGGGAATATTCATGTGGCTGTGCTTTCCTGGGCCTGGGCCTCATTGCACATCACTGAACCAATCTGATGTTGGAAAGAAGCTTATTTTGGTACCTTTCTTTTAATGTTTTATTATGTAATAAGCATTCGGCAAAATCCCCTGC
>JAJKFI010000001.1:16602031-16647894 GCA_029204185.1 Lerista edwardsae
TTGTGGGCTAAATTTGGTGTGCTGGAATAATCATTCCAGGCACAGCACGGCTTGGCAGTGGCAAAGCCTTAGTGTTCCATCCTGCAGCCACATTTCTTTGCACCAGATTGTTGCACAGCTTCTCTGGGAAATTGTGGTGCAGAGCCTTCGGAGGTGATTTGCAATGGAAGTGGCTCCTAAGTGCGAGATTCTGCAATGATCTGGTGCAAAGAAAGGTGGCTGTGGGACAGAACAGTAAGGCTTTGTCACTGCTGCGCCACGCCCAGAATGATTATTTGGACTGTGGTTTGGAGATCACGTGGTTTAGAGCAGTGGTTCCCAAAGTGGTGGGTCGCGGCTCACCACTCTGGGAAGCACTCTTGTATGCCCCTTTAAGGGGTGGGGAGAGGGGAAAGGCAGCAACGCAATCCCCAGGATTGTGTTGCTGCTATTGGCTTCCAGGGCCACATGGCTCTCCAAGCCTTAGAATGGGTGTAAAATGCTATCATGACCCACTTGCGGTTTCACAAACACAACCCAGAAGTGGGTCACAATTGCATTTTACACCAGTTCTAAGGCTTGAGGAGCCCTGTGGGGGTTCCCCAGGGCTCCCCTAATTCCAGGAGGCCAGCGCTGTGAAGGGTAAGTGGTAACAAAGCCCTGCTGGCTATAGAAGCAGTGTGATTCTGGGGATTATGTTGCAACATCCCCCCCCCCCGGCCAAGGCCTATGTGGCTCCCAACTCCTTTGGAGAAGTTTGGGAACTACTGGTTTAGAGTATCTTGCTAGCTGTTTCCCCACGTCACCCATTATGTTGAAGGACTTCTTGGAAATGATTACAGCTTGCACCTCATTCTAGTTGCTGTCTCTGAAGACCAAACTACATGTGATGTTAATGATATCACTGCAAGCACACCAGGATAATTTTATTCTGAAAATAGCACAGATGCAGGGCCCCAATTTGGACTGGGACCACAACAAGGGTATAAAGCTCCTTCTGTATCCCAACTGATATAAACTGATTTTTTTTCCCCTTTAAAAATAGTTGCAGATCTGGATCATGAAAAGGTTACAGCCCTTTAATCCCCCTCATAAACCTGATCAAGATCTACAGGCTCTCTCTCTCTCTCTCTCTCTCTCTCTCTCTCTCTCTCTCTCTCTCTGTGTGTGTGTGTGTGTGTGTGTGTGTGTGTGTGTGTGTGTGTAAATTACAGAAAAAATTAATCTTGGTGTGCTATATGTGTAGTTTAGCCCTGGTCAGTGCTTCACTAATCACTCTGTTAGAGCTTTGTTCCAGGAAAGTCAATGCTTACTTAAACTGTACCCTAAAAAGCCAGTGCATGAGCAAGCAGACCCATCGCCCACCCTGCGCCCTTACTGTGGGGAAAGGGGACAAACGTCCCCTTTCCTTGCAGAGTCTCCCAGGGCTGCCTGGCTGCCACAGGATACAGTGGTAGCCACCTGGCTACAGCTGCATTCCTGGACAATTGGGCAGTTCTGGATTGGGCTGCTATCGAACTTACTTCTGAGGAGACATGCACATGATTGTACTGCAATTCTACCCCATAAATGTCCCCGTTCCATTCCATCTCCACATTCGTTAGGGAAGGATCGCATGATGACTTTCATGGACCACTCCCACCAAAGTAATATAAATATTTTATTATTATTAAAAATTATTTTTGATATAACTTTAAATACTTCAACTTTTTTCTGTTTCAGGCAAAATGTAATAGATTTTTATGGGCCCTAAAAGTTTTTTTTTTCTGAAGTGAGAAAAAAATTAAAACATTTTCTTCAATCCTTAAAGTTCTCTTTTTCCCCCCTTCTGATTTTAAAATAAAGCATTTTTGTGAGCCCCTAGGCACTGTGCCTAACGGATAAATTGACCCTGAGGAGCAGGCATAGTTCACTGGTAGAGTACATGTTTTGCATGCAAAAGGTCCTACATTAAGTTCCTGGCATCCCCATGCAAGACTGGAAAGACTGAAACCTTGAAAGTCAGTAATACTGACCTAGAATCTATGAATGGTCTGATGAAGGCAGCATCATTCAGAAACAGCAGAAACATGTTTGAGAAACATGTGCTTGCCAGCATATTGTGTAGTTCTACCCTTACCCCCACACTCCCAATAAAGACAGCAGACCGTTGTTGGAGTAGAAGAGGGCCACTTTATTGATTAACAAACATAGACTGGCAACAAGGACTGCCCAACAATAACATGGGAGGCAAGGGGGCGAAAGGAGGGGGTGAATGTGACCCCACCCTCCTTCGCCCCTTTAGGTGCGGAGTGCTATCTGGGGGCGATAACCCTACCGGTCATCACCCCGCTGTAACCTCATTGGGCGAACCAAACAACTCCGGTCAGTCCCAGCTCTTAAGCTGGCTGACCGTCCTAGTTGCCCCTTCAGGGACCAAGGCAGCTGGCACCTCCGTGCCAGTCAGTGGGCTTCTCCCGGCCTCTCCAAGAGCCGAGCTGCCACCACTGGAGCTGCCGAGATCCCCCCAAGACCTTGCTGCCCTGGCATGGACACCGTGAGCTGCCTGATGTTGCTTGCCCTTACCCCGCACCTTTCATGCCAGTGGCCAAGGTTGTCACTAGCCGGCCTTGTACCAGTCTGGGGTAGGCGAAAAAACTGGTCCTCCACTGCCAATCAGGGGAACAGCAAAAAATTCCTACCCGGCCCTCGAAGAGCAACCAGCTAATCTCAGACTAGTAACTGGGTGGGCGGGCGGGTTTCACCGTCCGGGATCGCTCTGGCAAGGCAGCGCGAGACACGCTCGTGCTGCACACTTGCCACCCTCCCGTTGGCCCCCTTTCAGCCAATGGCTGCTTGCCACGGCCCGCTGGTCCCCTGGGAGGCGGGGGCAAGGGGACCGTTAGCGCGCGAAGGCGCCAACAGCCATTATGAAGACGGAACAGCTAATTCTAGGCAACTTGACACACAAGCTCTTTCCACAATCAGCTTGACTGAACATAAATCTTCTTTTAAACAACGTCCATTAAGTATTTCAAACAGCATTTAAATAATATGTACTGAAGGAATTTCAGTAACTGGGGGAAAGTTAAGCATTGACATCAATAATTCAGATCTTAGCTTTCTAGGTCAACATTTAAGCCCATTGCACACACTGCCTCTGCATTGTAATTTTCACATACTGCTAGGCAGATTGCATCGTCCAATGCGAAGGAGGGTCTATCAAAGAGATAAGGAATCCTACAATGGTTTTAAATGTCAAATTTCTTTTAAAATGACACCCATGCCTGTCATATATGTGTATATGCAAACACGCATGATTCCAGGTGGAGACTGGGCAAGAATCTCAAAGCTAGCAATGTGCATCTTGGAGGGAAAAAAAACATGTCCCCCAACTCCAAGGCTACTTTATGTATTTTAGGCAAAATACTCAATTTAAAGATTAAAGTCGATTTAACGGGGGAAAATTATATTTTTACTCTATGATAGCTTTCAAACCTTCTAATAGTGATTCTGGGTAAGAGAATTATCTGAGTGGACATCAAAAGTAACTTGGGGAACCAATACTTATGTGAATTTGCACTACAAAATCACCAGAAGGACCAAGATACTCAACTATGATGCTTATCTACTAGTTTTCTGTTCTTGTACTTACCTTGCTTCCATTCATTGTAATTTGCTCACATGATGTCCTGCTACTTTTCTTTCCTTTTTGATGCTACTTTAACTAAAATTGGCTGCTATGCAACAAAATTTACTGTGCATTTATTCCTCATTGTCTTGATACAACTGAAGCACAAGCCTTGACCATAATACCTGGACAATTCAGAGCGTCCACCAACAGATACTGTATATCTTCTTCTGTATTCATTCAGTCGGTTCTGACTCTTGGTGACTTTCTAAGTGAGAGCTCTCCATGCTGCCCTGTCAAGAACAGCTTTTTTTTTTTTTTAGTTTTTGGATCTTTATCTTTGAATCTGCTTTGATGGTGTCAAGCCAGTGTGTCCTTTGTCTGCCCCTTCTTCTTTTTCCTAGCATTATTGCCTTCCCTAGTGAATTTGCTTGCATGACATGACCAAAGCAAGTCAGCCGTAGAATTTTGGCTTCTAAAGATATATCTCAGCGCTTCCCAGATTGGTAGGTTGTGACCCACCAGACAGGTCTCTGCGTTGAGTGGAGGGAGGAAGGCAATCCTCAGGATCACACGATGGTGGAAACAGAAGGGCTGTTTTACACTTACCTAAGCTGGTCTCAGGGGTGGGTGGGTACTGGGAGTCCCATAGATGTCTCTGCAGGGCTCCCAAGCTTCCAAAAAGTTAAAAATAGTTATCAGAACGTGATCAGTTTTTGATTGATCTTGGGGATTGCATTGCTGCTTTTGCCCCTCCCCTGCAACTATTTACATGGTTCCTATTTCCATGTAGAAGTTTGGGAACCACCAGTGGTGGACCCAGTGGCATCGTGAGGGGAGGCAGGGGGCAGGCCACACCAGGTGACGTGCACAGGGGAGAGTGACACCACCAGCGACCAAAATTGCGGTTTTAAATGATAACACCACCAAGCTATATACTGTTTGGGTGTGGAATTTCACCCTGAATTCAATGGAAAAAAACCCAGAGTGTAATATCTTCATTCTATCAACAGTTATGGCCAAAACTCTAAAACCCAAAATACAACTTTTAATGTAAAATTGCATTTTTTTTTAAATAGCGGTTTTATGGAATAATATCATCATGCTATATACCGTTTGGGTGTGGAATTTCACCCTGAATTCAATGAAAAAACCAGAGTGTAATTTCTTCAGTCTATCAAAAGTTATGGCCAAAAAACTAAACAACTAAAAATACAACTTTTTATGCAAAAATCATGATTTTTTTTTTAAAAAAATCATTATCATGAGTCAGTTCTCATTTCCATGTATTGGAGTTGTGTTGAACTTTTATTGAATTGTGTGAGTGTTATCAAATTGGCCACGGGTTTTTTGTTGGGTTACTAATTTGTTGGATGACCTTACCATAGCTAAATAAATAAATAAAGTTCATGGGAGGTAAAACCAACCCTAGTAATAACACTGCATTTAGGTTGTGCATATGGTATTATAATGTATTCTGTATGGTTTGGGAGGAGGGGTGATGCGCATCATGGGAGGTGACGCGCTGACCTCCCGTTCCGGGTGACGCAAACTCTAGTGACGCCACTGGGTGGACCTGTGGGGGAGCAAGGGGTGCAAATGCCCTGGGAGCTGGACTGGGGGAGGTAGGCGGTGATGCTGCCTGCCCCCCCACTCACCCCCTACCCCTGAGGTCTGGATTGCTTCCACTGAAGCTGCTTCTTGGAGCAACCAAGCCCACTCTACAGGGCCACCTGCTCATTCTCAGAGAGGTGAACAGCTCTTCATAGTGATGTCTGGCCACTCTGAGAAGGGCTTCCGCAGCTGCTTCCCGGAACCAAGGGCAGGTGGCGCTTGGTCACCGCGTAACTCCTGGAAACTATTGCACCCGTGGCTGCTTCCCAAAATGGCTTTGCCGTGGCTTCCCCAACAAAGCCTAAGTGGCTTCATCACAGGGACATTGTGCCCCAGGCGCTGATGCCCCCAGATTTGCCCCTGGGAACGACTGCTATATCTGGCTTTGTACAGTCCAGCACTTCTCTGTTGCGGAGGCATAGTGTCGGGCGCCACACAGGTGGTCACCCTGGGTGCAATACTTCAGTGCCCTGAATCCAAAGAGATCACCAGCTGCATTCTCCTTGGTGTTGGGGCTTTGCACACTTCCCCAACTTCAACTGAAGCCAGGGTGGTGTGTGTCAAAGCTGGCAGCATCCTGCCCCTGAGGAGAACGCAGCTCTGTGTACCTGCCCAGCTTCAATTGAAGCAAGGGAGGTATGTGCTGAAGCCAGCAGTTTCCGGCTTCAAGTTGGGAAGAGATGCCTTTAAAATCAAAGAGAACGCTGCCTGCACTGGCAAGGCACACTACACCCCTGCTCTGTTGATTACTCTGGCTGCCTGTGGTATATGTAACAATTTTCAGCACACCACAATTCAAATGCATCAATTGGGTTTTAATGATGCACTTCTATGTGCTGGCCTCTCTGACTCCAAGAGTGGTCCAAACACGTGTCCCTTTAACGTGTCCCTTGTGCCAGCCAAACTTTGCTGGCCTAACTGTACCGACCTAACTCCAAGCTAGGATTGTGCCCTCAGTGTCCAACTCTCACACCCATACTTCATTATAGGGAAGACTTGCTCTAACCAGTCCGCCTTTTGTATTGAGAGCAATATTTGTGCAATATTTGTGTTGACCATGGCAGTGCGGCCTAAAGTTATTCTGCATTTGATATCAATGTTAGAATTGCAGTCATTTTTTGATCCAAGGAAGGTAAATCCTGAACTGATTCAGGGAGCATTTCTAAACTGGAGTTAGGCTGGCATAAACTAAGCCAGCAAAGTTTGGCCAGCACAAGGGCCACCGTAAAGTGCATTTGGACGACTCTCAGAGTCAGGCAGGATAGCGTATGTCTGTGTGCTGGTCTCTCTGGCTCTGAGAGTGGTCCAAACATACTTTACGGTGTCCATTGTGCTGGCCAAACTTTGCTGGCTTAATTTATGCCAGCCTAACTCAGTTTAGGATTGCGCCCTCAATTTCCAAATAGTTGGTTTTAAACATCACTTGTCTGTCTACTGCCACCATTATTTTTGTTTTCTTGATGTTAAGGTACGATCTCATTTTTTCCACTTTCACCCTTGATTTTCAGAATCATTTTTTCATGTGTTCCTTATTTTCAGTCAATAACACTGTATTATCTGAGTATATAACTAGATGAAAAGCAAATCTGACCTACTAATTTCATAGGAACTTTTTAAAACATTTCATCCTTTCTACTGATTTAAATCAGAAAGAACAAGGTTCAAAGGATGTTTTCTAATTTGAAACTTGACTTTCAGGCTACAGTATAACCCCTTTCGGTTATCTTACATGTTACATCGGAATAATGTTATTCTGAGATGTATCTGATAAAATACACTTCATCTACTAAACTGCAAGGGGGAAGGAACCAACAGACATTAAGCTGATCATATGCAACTGATATGACAATGCATTTTACAAGTATTTTATCAACACAAAGGAGAACAAAGGCTTGAACTGAGCAGTATTGCTCCAATATTCTTTCCTACAAAGACAGTTTTATAGTACTGATTTCTTAAGAGGCACAGTTGCTGCACTAAATTTCATTTTCTCCTCAAATGTATTTTGCATATTCAGTTCAAGACTGACAGGGTGTCATTTCCAAAAGAAAATTATATTTCAATTGTTGAGATTTGTACTGCTTACATTACATTTTATTCTGCATGTAAAAGCTGCTTCAGTTTTCTGCTCCCTCTGTTTAGTTTAAATTGCAATTAGGTATTAAGATAGATGACTGAGAGAAGTGAGTCAGACTCATATCTTTCTAGTAACATTCATTCTGAAAGCCAACGTGTATTGTGCATTTTTATTGCAGGGTGCAAAGGAGTCTTGCTTGACATCTGTGGAAATATTCATGCTGATTTCTAAAGGGAATTCTATCAGGTCTCAAAGGAGAAATGCTGCAGATGGTGAAAAGGTAAAGCAGCCCAGCCAAGAAACTCTCTCTCTCTCTCTCTCTCTCTCTCTCTCTGTGTGTGTGTGTGTGTGTGTGTGTGTGTGTTACACTGAAGTGCCTTCATTCTCTTGCAAGGGAATCTAATTAGCAAAAAAAAAATACTTTTAATCAACTCATCACTGTAACTTTCTACCATAAACCCTTGTTATGCAAAACCATATGGGATGAAAAAAAATATTTTAAAATAAGTGATGCAGCAATGTTTGTTCTCAAAAACATGTCATCTGAAAGCTATATCACAGAACACAACTGGCATCCTATTCCTAAACTAGCATGGCTAGCATCCAATGTAATTTAAAAATGCACAAAACACTCATACAATGTCATGTGCTAACCCTGCACTAACTGTTGAAATAATAAATGGTTGAAATTTATTTCCCCATCTTCAAATCTGAACACTTTTTTTCTGGCAAATAAAACCTTATGATAGGATTGCATTTGCATGTACCAGTGCTTTCCAAACTACTACAAGGGAGTTGGGAGCACTATCTAAATGTGGCGGGGGGGGAGGGGCTATGGCAGCAATGTGATCCCAGGATTGCACTGCTGCATGGTTTTTTTCTACTTACCTCTGCCAGTGCCACTCTCCAGGGTATGTGGGGAGCTCCCCAGATGCCTCTGCAGCGCTCCCTAAGCCTCCTGAATAGTTTAAAAAAAAAAAAAGAGCGAAAACCACTTCCTGGTTTTGATCGAAAACCAGAAGTGGTTGTTAATAGCTTTCCCCCCCTATTTTGGAGACTTGGGGAGCCCTGCAGAGGCACCTGTGGGGTTCTCCACACTCCATGGAGGCTGACACTAGCAGAGGTAAATAGAAATAAACCCTCTGCCCCTGAAGCAGTGTGATCCTGGGGAAACCTCATTTGAAAAAAAATAATTGTGGTTTATGACTATCCTGCCTATGTAAACCACCTGTGTAAAATAAACATAGAAAGGCAGTATATAAAGCAAATAAACCATGGCAGGCCATAAGACAAACCCCATACAGTATAGTATGGGTTCTGTCAGTGGCAGTAGAAGAGGATGCAAGAGTGAAGGCTTTGTCTCCATAGTTGCTGAAGAAGGTGGGAGAAGCGGATACCGTATAGCTCTCCTTCCCTCTCTAAGCTGAACAGAGACAGTAGGAGAAGACTTGGCAGACCAAGCAGCAGGATCCTTCCCTGGTGGGTAGATGGATAAGACCTGGCCAAAACCCAGAAATACAACAAGGGAGAAGCCCTCCTCAAGCGTGGGCCAGGGGCTATGGAGCCCCATAGCTTGCCTTCATCTGTTATTACCCCCTCTAATTTCTTCCCTCATGTGTCTATCTCTGTCCTTCCTTTTGTTGCTTCCTTCTCCTGTCAAAACTTGAACTGTTAGCACCTTAGGTAAATGGCCTGTTGTTGTTTGTTTTTTAAAAAACACGTTTCTCTGTCAGGTTTCATGCACCCTAAAGGAACAATGCTAAATCTTATTGTCTGTCCCAAAATGGTTATGCCTTGCAAGGTTATTTTCAGACAACATCAAATGGCATCATCACAGATGCTGCTACCAAATTAGCTTCCAGACATGCTGTCCAGCTGGAAGGCATTTACTTTTAGAAACAGAATGTATCACTTGTAATATGTTTCCAAAAGAATACCTGACCTAGCTGTAGCGATAAAAACATTGCTGAAATCTCAAGGTCCCTTTCAACTCTCTGAAACACACCCTCTTAGCCAAGAATAGTAAATGCAGTTTTACAACATGACATCACAATGACATAGATACATTATAGTTAAAGACAATTAAGTTTCAAGCCTTTAGGGGTATCACTTCCCTTCCAAAAGGGCAGCATGAAGAAAACAAGTATTAAATATATAAAACATTAATTATTTAAAAAGATATGCTACCTTTCTCTGTGGGAAGCTGAATCTAGAACAGCATGAACAAATAAGGTCCAATAAACATGGGGTGGAATCAAGAAAAGGATAACATATGCATAGTTAAGAGCCCTCAAATGAATCATGTTTGCAAGATTCACCAGTGTATCCAAAGAATTAGTTTGTGCTCATTACTGCTGAAACTACTTTTCACCAAAGGTGAGAAGGGGTTGATACGGTAGGGAGAGTGGAGGGAGGGAATCCTCACAGGTGGGGTGGCATGGGGAAGGGGGTGAAGCTTGGATCCAGCAGTTATGCCAGATCCAAACCAGCGGTGTCATCCTGGCGGAACGGCCTGGTACACCGTTCCGCTAGTTCCGTGGATGGGCCCGGGCCGCGCCACCTCTCCCAAGGACAGGCGAGCTGCTCCTGGGCCCATCCGACCTCCCACGCGTCTGAATCGCTCTGAAATGGAGCGATTTGAGGCGCAGGGAGGCGTGGCTGGCCTCCGCCATAGGGGCAGAGGGCTGCCAATCATCTGGGTGTTCCAGTTCCTGCCCCACCCAGATGATGTCTCTGATCCAAACCCATCCCCAGGCCGCGCAACCCCAATCCTGGCCACTGCAGCCTACTCAGATTGCACCTAGCAGGCCGAGAGCTAAACAGCCACATAAAGTGGTTGCCGCTTGCCCCTTGCCCTATTGTGGCTCTAGTGAGTCACCTCCCAACCTGTACTGGAGACTTTGAAGACCTTCCCTCAATTTCAGAAAGGCAGATTTTCTTTCAATATATACATATTCTACTTTAATGAAAATCAGACTATGCGGAGAAATTACTTTTCCATTCTGCCTAAGTTTATCAAAAGGGACGTGGTGGCGCTGCGGGTTAAACTGCTGCTGTTGAGCTTGCTGACCGGAAGGTTGGCAGTTCGAGATGGAGTGAGCTCCCGTTGCTTGTCCCAGTTCCTGCCAACCTAGCAGTTTGCAAGCACCTAAAAATGCCAGTAGATAAATAGGTACCACTTCGGTAGGAAGATAACAGCGTTCCGTGAGCCTTGGCGTATAGTCATGCTGGTCACATGACCGTGGAAACTGTCCTCGGACAAATGCCAGCTCTTCAGCTTAGAAACGGAGATGAGCACCGCCCCCTACAGTCGGTCACAACTAGACCATTCGGTTGTGGGGAAACCTTTATCTTTTAAGTTTATCAAGGGGTTCTGGTTAGTATATTTGGGAGCTCCTTAGAATTATCTGAGAGGTGCCTGAATGGCCTCACACAAAACCAGTAATCGGTAACTGATTAGCCAATCATCTTGTGGGACTTTACATTTATCTGCACAAGGCCCCCAAGATGTTGTGGTGATCAACAAATAATCTAAAAAAACTCAATTAAAATAGCCTCAGTATACCTGAAGCAGGATTGAGCATCACTTGTTCCACTTGGGTGTCAGGGATCCTGACATGAGCCCTTCTAAATAAAAATTATTTCCAGCATTGGACTCACCTTCTGCCAGGGCAGGTGCCCAAAAGCCATGGCAGCCCAGCAGACCCTGATGAGCCTTCTGGTGGGATCAAGAAGCAGCCACACACCCCAGAGCAGCAGAAATGCCGCCCCTCGATGAACATCAGAGAAAAGGTGGCACCGCCTCCAGAGCAGGCAAGGTCCTGAGCAGGCAATGAGCTGCTGGCCCTGCTGCTGGAGAAGGGGAGCTGGCTGATAACTGCCCTCTGCAGCAAGCAAAAGCAGGAGCATCTGGGGCAAGATCAGGCAGGAAGGGGGTGAGGTGGCAAACTGTGTGGGCCAGTTTATGGGGCCTAACCAGGCTTTGGGGAGAAAAGGGAAGAGGGTTTTGATGAATTAAGGAGAGGCTTGCAGGGAGAGGGCAGACCTTGAGGATGGTGAGGGAAACCTCCCTGTGCTGCAAACCAAGTACTTTGTGTGTCCATGCTCCTCTCTTGAGCTTTTCACACATCCTATGAACATATGGTGGGTGGATCATGCATGTTGTACTTGCTCTGTGCCTTAATTTCAAGACTGGAAAAACAGACTCTCTTTAGATGATCAGGAACCCTGCTTTTTCAGAATTTCAAATTGCGCAGAGACAGTTAAATGCATGAAGGTTATCTTCTGACCTTGAAAGAAAAGTGTGGAAGTCAGAAGCAGGAGCAGCGCAGAATCCCACATTCCAAAAAAGATTCATGGGCATTCTTTCATCCATGTTCCTATGGCAGGCTATAGATAAGGCACTGGGGACCAGTTACTGCCACTGCACTGAACACCTAGAGTCCCTTGAATATATGTGAGAAGGCTTTGTGCCATGTACTTTCTCAACAAAAATATACTTCTGGGATGGACCATAAAAGCAAAAATTATGCTATTACAGTACTTGCAACACTACGCTAGATACTTAGTCATATTGTATGAATGCATTTTTATTTTTAAAAATTGGCAGCCCAGAAACATATTACACACACATACAAAAAAAAAAAAAAATCAGAGCATAAAAAGTGAATCAATGTGCAGATCTATTGCAAAATGTTATGTGCAGCATTTGCTTACAAATATGCACAGTGAATATTAAATATAATCCTGCAGTCTCCTAAAGGTGGTTCTGTATTCCTTATCGCATGCAAAATATGGATGTGTTATACAGTCTAGAATGCATTACAGTTTAGAGTTAACAATGAGAATTTTCCAAAAGAATGAAAATGCAATTACAAAATGTTGAAGTTCTGTTTAATATAATCTAAACAGATGCTTTCCATCTCCATTTCCAGCTCCTCCAATTTATAGTACAAAATGAAGCATTGAGCACTTTAATGTTATGTGCTGCTAACTGAAATGTGCTTTACTGCTGCAAAACACCCTAGAAAGCTGCAGCAAAGAAAAATAAGCTTCCAACATCTTTTTGGCATCAGTTTCATGTAGCCAATATGACATTAAAAAAATTTAGTGCGCTGTGATGTAGGCTGTATTTTCTAAAGTGAATTAAGAGATGCACTCTTCCTACATTTAAGCTAGCTAGAGAGAATGAAATGAATGCAATATTGATGAGGTGGGATCTGGCAACGAAGAAAATTCCCCTTTTCCAAAGCAACCAAGTGTTTCAAAGTAATCTGTGGCACTAGCTCTCCTCTGACAAGTCCCTTTAATGTTGCTTTCAGGGACATGAAAGTGACAGACTCCAGAGGTGCTATCTCCAGCAAAGGTAATCATAATATTCTTATGAGCCAAGCCTTCCTGAATTGTGGAGATAAACAAAATGCAAAACAATAAGCAGGCAGATGTTAACTAAACAACAAAAGTAAAGGGGAGTATTAATATTTTGTACTTACAACATTAAACAACATTATAAATTAAAAACATTTATAAATATATTGCAGATTGATTAAGGGTGCAATCTTAACCAACTTTCCAGCACCGGCATATGGGCAATGCAGCTTTGAGGTAAGGGAACAAGCATTCCTTTACCTTGAGGAGGCCTCCATGACTGCCCCCGCCCATTACAGGAAGCAGCGCATGCCCCACGGGCACAGCTATGTCAGGGCTGGAAAGTTGGTTAGGATTGTGCCCTAAGTTTGTTGGAAGAGTTCAAGCTCTGGTCCCACAGAAGCAAATCTCAGCAGGGAGTCAGGGTGAAACTGTGAAAGTGTCAAGTAACCCTGTCAGTTACTCTGCCAAGAAAGCAGATCTACTCTACGTAGACTGGTCCAGACCCACAAAGAACAAGGAACGTCTGCCGTTTGCATCTGTATCAAAATAGGACAGAAATAGTTTTTCCCCTCTATTTTGCAGGACAAAATGTGATGCTATAGCCTTCTGGGGTAAATTCTAGCTTTGGTGAAGGTATGAGAAACTTGTAAGATACAGGTAGTGACAATCCCAGACAGAGGCAGCCAACTCAATATGAAAGCAATTTCCTAAACAGTATTTCCAATACACCAAAACATTATTTCAGTAGCAGAAAGGCAGATAATGCATGGCTCAGGACTAGTAGTCGTATGCCTCCTAAATCCCTTCTAGGCTCATAGAGAAGCCTCAGTTTATATCAAGTTAGCATACAACCAAAGGCCTCCAAGTGTTGGCAGGTCCTGAGATAGGCAGGGTGAAAAGGGATGGGGCTAATAGTGTGAAACCAGCAATGGTGTTCCCATCTGGGGGGAATGCTGTATTTTGCAGGAGCCTGAGCTCCTGTGTGTGGCGGCCCATCCCCATCACCTCCAAAGGCATTCACTGCTCAGAGAACAAAGCCTCCAAGCCAGCTCTTTGAGCTGTGAATGGCTCTGGAGGCAAGGGGGAAGGGCTGCCTTACATGCCTTACACAGGAACTCAGGCTCCTGCAAAACCTAGCAACCCATCCTGTAGGAATTCCTCTGGGAACCAGGTATATTCCTTGAACCACCACTACCAACAGCTCTCTGAAGCTGTAGCTTCTTCCACACTTGTACACACCTGTACATCTTTCATAAAATTATTTAGACTAGGGTTTTGACAGGAATTGTTTTCTGCCTTTTGTGGAGATGCTAGGGATTGAACCTTCTGCATGTAAACATCCCTACCAGATCCCTTAGCAGGAGGCAGCACTTGGGAATGCTGTACTGGGGAGCCCAGAAATAAAAGAAGAGATGAGTTGGACATTTGCACAAGGTTTGAGATCTTCCTATACACGGTACTACTGTATATATAGTACCAATATGGAGAATGGTGTCACATACTGCATGATTAATACACACGTCATGCAATAGTTTCAGATGCATTGGGTTGCTGACCTTCATAGGACAAGATTCTACCCTTGTTGTGAAATGCTCTGTCAGGAATTTTGTGGCTTCCTCTGGTCTAAGATGGTAACCACAAGATTAAAGAGAGCTCACTGTATATTCCTATTGAAGGCATAGGGAAGTAAAAAGATCTCATAATAGGAGAATTACCCAGTCTAGCCAGTGTTATAGCAGCTGCTAGTCCTGTCAGTTCTTAGTATCCATGGCTTAGGTTCCTGGAAACCCCACTGGAAACTGAATCCATGAATATTATTATTATTTATTCAGTTTATACCCTGCCTTTCTGCCCATAGGCACGCAAGGTGACACAACACAGGCAATAAAATACAATAAAAATTACAATTTAACATTAAAAACAATAATTAACAACAATATTAAAACAATTAAAATTTAAAACATTAAGCCCCGTGGATCATAAAATATAAGCAAGAGTATAAAAACCAGCCAGCCTGTCAACAATTAAAAGCTTTTTGAAATAAAAAGGTCTTCAGCCCCCGCCGGAGTGTTGCCAAAGAGGGAGCAGTTCTTAATTCTAAGGGGAGGGTATTCCAAAGTTGGGGGGCCACCACCGAGAAGGCCCTATTCCTGGCCGCCGTCCCTCTCACCTCTCCTGGTGGCAGCACAGTCAAAAGCCCCCCCCCCAAGATGATCTGAGAGTACGGGCAGGATTATATGGGAGGAGTAATAGGGAGTAATTGATGCTATATAGATCAATGGGGTTGGGGGGTAGCAAACCCAGTTTGGAATGCCATGTGTTCCTTTTTGCACGGCACAGATAGTGTGAGGATGGCTGCCGTGGATAGCTTCAGGATGGCTGCAGAGAGCTCCTAAATGGTCCCAGTAGCATCAGGGTGGCTGTGTGGAGGTCCGATGCAACGAAGACCTTTAGAATGGCAGGACAGAGCTGGAAATGGCCACCATGAATAGCTTCAGGAGGCTTGCAGAGAGCTCCAAGTGGCCCCAATAGTGTCAGGATGGGTTTGGAGCGGTCCTAATGACTGTCTGATGCAGGGAAGACCTTTAGAATAGCAGGGATTGGTCTGAAAATGGCTTCTGCAAGCAGGGCCATATTAACCCATGGCCAGGCCTCTAGGCTTTCAGGTATTTGGGGGCCCCTCCAAACTCTTCAGGAAAAGGAGGGCATGCCACTAGCCCTGGTAACTGTTCCTCCCCGGCTTCCCCCTAACTTGTGCCTGAATCCAGCTGGCACTGTGAGGAGCCCTGGCCAGCCAGGGACGCAGGGTGTTGAGCCACCTGCCCCCAGGAGCTGGGTTGGCTGGCTGAACACACTTGGCCCTGCAACATCCACTCCATCCACCCCTAGAAGCGGGGTCGGGCATCCAGCTGCACGGATGCCTCTTGGCCCTGGCTTGCCAACCGCTCCGGGCTCTGCAGGCCCAGCTGGTTCCTTGCAGGAGTTCTGCATTGCTGCAGCTCAGCTCCTTGCAGCTGGGGCAAACTGCTTGTAGCCGTCTGCCATGAGCAACAGGGCCCGGTTCGGGCTTTGTGCTTCAGCATCAGGCGGGCGAGGTAAAAGTGCCAAATTGATGGGCCCAAGTCCCTGTGGTGCACTTAGGCATCAGCCTAGAGCCTAATGGATAATACAGCCCCGTCTGCAAGTAGCTTTAGGAGGCTTGCAAAGATAAGAATATAAGAAAAGCCCTGCTGGATCAGGCCAAAGCACCATCTAGTCCAGCTTCCTGTATCTCACAGTGGCCATAGCACATGGTAAGTGGCACTCCTGCTCCGCATGGATAAGCGGGTAGCAAGGATTGACTGTATCTGTGCAGGGATGGCTTCGCCAGTGGATGAGATTAATATGGTTAAAACAGCTGAGGAGGCATCCACAGTATAATCCTCGTTTCCTTATTTTCCTAACCAACCAATCAAATGTTAGAGGTAAGGCATACCCTCCAATGCCTGATTGATTCAGTCTGGATTCTCTTTGTGCTTATCAGCTGAAATGTGGATAGGGCATGTGGATAAGACCCTGCTACAAATCAGAAAATAGGTATCTATGTTCTAGCTAGAGCTGGTAATCATCTCAAAGCAAAGTATGCCCCTGTTTGTGTTCATCTCACTATAACAAGGTCACATAGTGCCACCAGTTAAATGGATCTTATTATAGTGCATCAGTTTTTTTTAATGCATGGAAGTCATCATGGGATGTGGTGAAATATATATACATCCTCTTTGGAAAAGACATATGCAGAGTACAAAGCCCTTCATAAATCTACTGTAATTACTGTCTTAATTCTCCACAGGGGATATACAGAATCCCTTTAATATTTTCATATTTTGTTGTCTGGAAGAGATACCCTGCTGTGTGTGTGTTTGGTAAAAGAAAATTAAGTACTCTTGAGTGGATTTCTTCATTGAAACCTGATTGTAATCTACAAGGGAACAGAGCGCTCACCCCTATTGTGTTTGTGCCACCTGCACAACATGCCTATACAGCATGAACAAAAGCAAATGTCTCTGTAAAGGTTGAATAAGGTATTATCAGTTCTAAGGATCAGATTGGCATTTTTAGATAAAGATAGGGCCTCTTGAAATCTCCAGCATCCCATCCCTGACTCAGTACAAAGAACTCACAAGCTGCTCACTTAATAAATGTCAGGATTTCCTTAGTCATAGATTCCCAACGAGAGACTTCCTACAAGGAAAAGGAGGTTGAACAGCCCCAGTACTGCAACGTGGCCTGGAGAAAAGTCCCAGGGGACCTTCATGGGAGTCAGAATCCACACCCCTGAGGACACCCCTTCTGAGGAACCAGGGGACTAAGGTGACCTATGGCCCAATCCTACCTTTTCTGCCCAATGGCAAAGTGCCAATTCTACTGTCAGCACCAGTCGTAAAAGGTGCTTCCGTTATGCATGAAGTCATGTGGACTGGAGTGCCAGCAGAAAGACCAGAGTCTTCCTGAATGCTCTTAAGCAGCATGAAGATGCTGTTGATAGAGTTAGGGAGGCGGGAGATATGAGGGCAGGGAAGACAGAAAGAGGCAGCAACAGGGGAGAAGGAAAGGGAAATAGGATGGTGGGGAATGGGTGGATCAGGTCCTGGAAGAGGGCAGGTTCAGCACCAGTGGCACCCGGTGAATCCTAACCTTCTTCTCAGATTCTGTCCCAAAGCGTGGGTCCACGCACACCTGCACCAGCTATTGAACAAGTCCAAGTAGACCCCCCCCCCAAAGCCACTGAGCCTTATTCCCTTATGGGTAAGGGAATTATTGTTCCTTTACTCTGAGGAGATTGTCAGTAACTGTCCCCTATAGGATGCAGTGGTAGCATCAGTGTGTGTGTGTGTGTGGGGGGGGGATAAGAATAGGATTAGGTTCCTAGAGTGTCCCCCAACTAGATTTTCATTCCAGCTCTAGATCCCTCTCCATAAATTAAAAAAATAGCAGTACTGAGCCCAGGCAGAACCTTTAAACTGCAGAAGGAGCATCAGACTGACCACTTGGACTTACCACCGAACAGAGTTACTTGGGAAGAGAAGGGAGAAAGTATGGATGCATCCTTGGATAGAAGCAGCTCAAGGACGGGGCAAGACTTCCTGCTTCCTACAGAAGTAGCTCAGTTTCAGCCAGGCCTTTGCTGGTGCAATAGCTCCCAACTAAGGGCCCAATCCTATCCAACTTTCTAGCGCTAATGCAACTGTGTCAATGGAGCATGTACTGCAATGTGTGGTGAGCAGAACAGTCACTGCTCACAAAGTTTGTTCTCTTACATCAGGATTGCGTTGCAGCTGCATCAGCCCTGGAAAGTTGGTCAGGATTGAGCTCTATGTGCCCATGCACAAGTCTTGTGCTCCAGACTACTGTTCCTGCTTCAGTTCAATGTCCAGTCTGGTTCCCCACTTGCCATCTTGACATGCATCTCCTATCACCCATTCTGTATCTGCTTTGGCCTCTGACTCTACTTCCTTGCCTTGTGCCTGACACATGGGCATTGTCAATGTAATCATAATCAGGATCTAGAAAACATTTTCTACAACTCTGATTCTTAACCTATTTTTACATACAGGAAAGTTCAGTAAAGAATTGTGATGTGAGAAACAAAGTAAATTGCACGTGCAAGTAACACACTGGCATACAAATTTATAAATTCAAGGTTGCTTCTATTGTGCATGCTTAATATTGTATATAAATAGATTTTTAGAAAACAGATGTGTAGCTTCAAAAATGTTAACACTCAAGTCATCCCAAAACAAGTCCACAACCAATACAAGAGTTACAGCATGTTCCTATACATGTTTATTCAGAAGTTTACTGCCTAGTAAACTTACTGCTGTGTTTCTGTAGACTGCAATTCCTGAAGTAAAGGATCGGTCATTTTGTCATCTGCCAGTTTCCCTTATTTAAACAGATTACTGCTGTACAAGTAACCATCTGTTAAAGATTAAGGCTTAATGCTTTGATTTTAGAACTGATTAGTTCATTTTTTTAAACATTCTTCTCCTGGCTTCAGCAACTAAGTTAATGTAGTTATTGTAGTACTGCCTATCGCTAGGCAGTTTAAATACATACATATTTCAATAGAAGGGCTTGGGGTGTTTGTGTGTTGGGAAAATTAGGATTAGGCCCATGTGAGGGAGTCCTCCAACCCCCTACAGCAGTGGTTCTCAAATGTTTTAATACTGGGACCCAATTTTTAGAATAGCAATCTGTCTGGGACCCATTGGAAGTGATGTCATGGTTGGAAGTGCCATCATTGTGATGCCACAGTTTGTTGCTATTCTGAAAATGCAGCAATAAGGTCCCATCTTCCCACATTTTCAATGATGTTAAGCATGCTTAAGAGCCACTGAAATTGTTCAAATAATCCATGCAAATCAATAGGCACAGGAACACAAATTAACCTATCCCACGTATGTAATATCTTAAAAACAATTTGCTTTTGTGCTGCTATTTTTGCAGATTTTTAAGCAGCCATACAATTTTGTCTGTGAAAATTGTAGCTATTACTTACACATACAATATTTATTGGCTTATTTGTTAAGGCTGTTTCTGGGCACAAAGGACTAATAGCTATCAGTATTCATTGACTACCATTATTACAAGAGCATTCAAAGTGATTTGCAATAGTGAAAAGAGTAAAACATTGCAACCCAATCAGGTATTAAAAATAATTTACAATCAGATCTTAAAAACAGCATACAGTACTTGCTTTAAAACATATGAAAATAATAGACTAACGCAGTACCAGCAGAAGTAAAATCCTTACTGATACTTGCCAAACTGCAGAAAAGATGACAAATGCTTCTACTTAATTGTTATATTGGAATTCTTCTCTACTTGGGCAGAGTGCATGGGCAGATCAACAACAGAGCCATATTTCCCTTTCCCTCTGCTTGACATGCATACAAAAGTAAGGCAGCTCAGGGAACAGGGGCAGGCTTAGGGTGCAATCCTAACCAACTTTCCAGCATGGGGGTAAGGGGCAATGCAGCCCCGAGGTAAGGGAACAAACATCCCTTTTCCTTGTGGAGGCCTCCTTGACTACTGCTCCACTGCAGGATGCAGCACATGCCCCATTGGCACGGCTAAGTCAGTGCTGGAAAGTTAGTTAGGATTGTGCCTTCAGTGTCTTTCTGCGCTTCTCTTATCCCAGTGCTTCCCAAACTCATCTTACCCATGACACTCTCAACAAGATCCGGACTTGGAAGTAAGTAGAGATGACATCACGATGCGTTGATGTGATGATGTCATTACCACTTACTTCCTGGTTGCAACAATAGAGTAAAAGGATGCAAGGAGGGAGCATAGGCCCTTCTGCAGCTCTTCAAAAAGCCCAGTCCATCGCTCTGGACCTCTACACAGCAATTCAGCATATCATACTGCTCTGAGGAGCATCCCAGCCAGTATGCATCCCATGATACCTCCAGAAAGTTGTCTTGATGTCCCAGGACATTATGATGCACACTATGTGAACCTCTGCCTTATCCCCCATACTGCCCTCCTGCTCCTCTCAGAGCTCAATCCTATTCTTCTCGCTGTCATAGCTTGCAGCCATGCCAAAACAGGCTGTGTTCTATGCTATGATGGGGGGAGGCAGAATGGGACAGGAAAGGATAAGTATTTTCCCTTATCCTTCCATAAGCCTCCTGATCACTAGAGGCTCTCCTGGGACATTTGTACACATTTTCAGATAACGTTTACAAATTTTTACAGTATATTAAAATCCAGCCCCAAGTAAAGCACCTTTTAAATCCCATTAAATGGAAGTGTCACTTAAATTACCAGTTGTTGTTGCTGTTGTTGTTCAGTCGCTTAGTTGTGTCGACTCTTCGCAACCCCATGAATCACAGCATGCCAGGCCTCCCTGTCCTCCACTACCTTCTGGAGTTCGCCCAATTTCATGTTCATTCGGTGACACTATCTAACCATCGGTACTTCTACTGAAATCAATGAGACTATTGGCTCAATCATATGGGTGCCTTGTGCTGCCAGAAGTAGTGTTCCAGCAGTGCAAAGTCTTTCAACACACCATTTTGTGCATCTGGGCCACCGTATGCCAGTGGCCTTGCAATGACCCCTGGCCATGTAAATCATTGCATGGGGTGGGTGGATGTGTCCTTATAGCTTGCTTGCCTTTTTATTACCACCTTGCCTCATATATAGTTTGTAAGTTACTGTGTTAATTTCCTTTTGGCTGAAAAACTGTGTCATATTGGCACCATTAAAAAGTCTATGCTTCTGAAAATAATCTGTATAATTATATGTAGTGGTGACCATTTTGTAAACACAAGTTATTTCAGTTTTCACACTACATTTACATTCCCACACAAACTACCTGAATTCTGGATTTTGCATCCATTAATTAATCCTGATTCTCTAACAGAAGCCAGTGGTTATTGGGCTACATTGTTTGCATTGTAGATTACCCCCACACTCCCAATAAAGACAGCAGACCGTTGATTGGAGTAAATAGGGCCACTTTATTGAATAGAACACAGAGACTGGCAACAAGGACTGCCCAACAATAACAAGGTGGGAAAAGAGGGATAAAAGGGGGAGGGAGGCAACCCTCCCCCTTTTCCCCCCCCTTAGGTGCGGGTTGCTACCTGGGGGGCGATGACCCTAGCGATCATCCCCCCCCACTGTGACCTCATTGGGCGAACCAAACAACTCGGGCCAGCCCCAGCTGTTAAGCTGGGTGGCCTTCCTAGTTGCCCCTTCCGGGACCAAGGCAGCTGGCACCTCAGTGCCAGTCAGTGGGCTTCACCCGGCCTCCCCAAGAGCCGAGTGGGCATCATCGGAGCTGCCGAGATTCGCCCATGACCTTCCTGCCCCGGCATGGACACCGTGAGCTGCCTGATGTTCTTCCCCTTACCCCGCACCTTTCACGCCATCAGGGAGGACAACCTGGCGTTTGTCCTGCCTCCTCCCACCCTAATAAAAACCCACGCAGTCCTTGTTGTAACTCCCCAAGGAAGATGTCGTTGCTGGACGGCGAAAGGTGTATCCCATCACCCCGATAAAGGGTAGGCATTGAATAGACTATGCCAGGGTGCTGAACTACAGCACCCCCCTGACACACCACCACCCTGCCCAGGTAATTGTTGACTCTCTGCCGGGCGACATCAATCCTGCGCACGCTGCGGGCGCTGCGCCAGATGCGCCTAGGCAGCATGTTGGACCACAGGAGGCATACCCCCGGGAAACAACTTCTGAGTGTGGCGAAGTCCCTGCACGCCTGGTGACGCAGCGAGATCATGGTTCGCTGCCCCAGGTCGTTTTCGCCAAGATGGATTAATATTACCTGAGGGGGTGGCCCACTGGATAGCAGCTTGTGAAGGAGTGGCAATAGCTGGTCCCAGCACATGCCTCTTTGCGCCGCCCAAGTGACGTGTGCCAGCGGACCCAAACCCAACTGAGAACCGAAACTGGTGCTGAGGGCCCTTTTTCTGGCCCAAAAAACGATCAAGTGTCCACAGATGACAACCCGGACAGGGCCTGGCCGGGATGGACCTGTCGGAACAAAGAATAAAATGAGTGTGCAACTGCCTCACGCACAGGCCGCCGCAGGGGCCTGACAAACCCCCGCAGGGGAGAGTGCAACCAGCACTAGACCAAACACAGCGCAGGTCGCCGCAGGGACCTGGAATCAACTGGGGCACACAGACCCCACGAAAGGCCTAAGCCTCAGGCAAACCCCCGCAGGGGAGCCAACTGCAGGTCTTCCCTGCTGCCACATGGCGTACAACCAAGGCACTCTGGCCTTCCGACCCCCCCCCCCAATGGTTCAACGAACGTAAAATGTAGGCACCGGATTTTCAACGGCCTATTCTCTTAATAGCCATGTCGGGAAGTCCCATGCGTGCAGCTGTAGAGGCCGCCCCGATCCGAAAGGAGTGAAGCCCCAATGGGCCCTTTGGCCAACCCAGCCTATTGGTTGCTTTCTTAAAAACTGAACCGAATTGGTATAGTGTGAGGGGGGTTGCGTCCAAGTTCCTGAACAGCGGCCCAACTTCTGATGGGGCTTCCCTTAAAAACTGTTCCATGGCCAGGACCGGGCACAAGGTGGTATCCTGGGCTCTGTGTTATCTCACCCTTCTGATCCGTCTTAGACTTATATATAAGAAGGCTAATGGCATCAGGGCGAAGTCTTGGTCACCCCATTGCAGGGCCCTGTCCCCGGCATTTTTAGACTTGGCCAGTATCTGAGAAGGTTGGAAGGCTCCAAAAAGAACACTGAACAAACTGCCCTGAATAAGCAGAATTCAAACTGGGAGGAGCAAAGGGATCGAAACTCCCCAACTAGGGTAACCAACATGGCCATTGTAATAGGGCGTCGTGTGTCACGTGAAACTGACACAACATGGGTATTAAGATGGGATACCTTGCGTCCCGGGGAGCAGGGTGTTCCCTCCGGAACCCCTCGAGCATACGGCGGACCCTAAAGTCCGTCGTAGCGTCATATAGCCCAAGGCATTTCGACTGAAATGATATTGCAGCCAGAAAGACAGACAAGGATCTCACAGCTAACTGCCTATCCCTCATTTCCAAAAGAAATGTTGTGATCGATCGGGATGGGCCAGGTGTCTCTAGGCCCCATGAGCCTACAGAAAGACTAAAACATTGTAAGCTTACTGGAATAGCTGGCCCTTGATGCTGGTGCTAGGGAAGCCCACATAGCCCCTTGAGCTCTGTGGCAAGGGCTCCGGATCTGCTGCCTCCTCCGGCACCAATTGCCGAAAAAACACTCTTCCTGCAGGCGAGAAAGAGCGTCGGCGATGTTTTGTATCCCAGGGACATGTCTAGCCACGAATTGTGTATTATTCCGTAGGCATTGGAGAACAAAGGCTCTCACTAGGGACATGACCCTGGGGGACAGATGTTTGATGATTCACGATGTGTACAACTGCTAAGTTGTCACACCAGAATCTAATGGAGGCGTTGCTAAAATCCTGAGCCCAGATAAAGACTGCCACCACAATGGGGAAGAGTTTGAGAAGGCAGCCTCATGCCAGTTGTCCGGCCAAGGAGCGGCGCACCACCTTCCCCTAACGTAGAGGCCGAAACCCAGCCCCCCAGCAGTGTCTGAGCTGACCTGCATCTCTGCCTCCACCAATTGCAGGTCCCTCCAGAAGGAGACCCCGTTGAACTGCTCGAGGAAACAGAGCCACAGTCTCAGGTCCTTGCGCAAGTCCGCCGAGATCCTAATCCTATGTGCCGGCACTTAGCGCCCGCCATAGCATCGCAGAGGCGCCTCAAAACGCCCTGCCCGGTGCTATTACCCGGCAGGCGAAGTTGAGGTGCCCTACCAGGGACTGCAAATCGTGTAATGTGCTCTTATGCACCGAGACAGTAGCTGTCAGCAGTGACGCGGCCTTGTTGATTTTCTCTAAGGGAAGTCTATGCAGCTGAGCTTCCGAGTCAAGCTCAGTTAGCGTTTACTGACCGGCCATCTGGGTAGGACAAGTGGTGTATCAGGAGATATTCCCCTGGGGCCTTCATAGGGACCACCCCCAGGGGGGAGATCTGCAGTTTGGGAACGGGTGATGGGCCAAACGGGCCGATCATCCGACCTGCTGCAACCTCCTTAGCCAGCTTTTTTCTCACCACATCCTCCATCCCCCTCACCGAACGGAGGTTGTCCGCGAATGAAGGGGATGCCGGCGGCGGCACAGGGATCCTGAACCCCACTGTGAACCCCTGTTCAAGCTGCCTGGCTGGATCCCTATCAGAGTAACGTGTGAGCATGTGAACCAACACCTCGATCTTAATCGGTGTTGGCCCCCTTCTGCGGTGGGGCAGTGGAGGTTGTTGCTGGGAACCTCCCCCCCCTTCTTCCACCTTGCAGTGAGGGCCTGGCCCCCTGCCTGTTGTGGCCGATCTTGGGGCACCCGGACACAGCGTGCTTTCCTCCGCAAGGTCCACCGAGGTGAGCAAAGGAGCAACAGGTTTGAGAGCACCTACCTTCCGAGTTAAACTCGAAGCAGGTACATGGGGCATGAACCCACTGGGCACCAGTCGGTGCCTTGTTTTGCTCCCCTTTTGTGCGAGCAATCAGATGCCCGCTGTCTGACCTTTCCCCGAAAACCGCCCTTGATGGCACGACCAGCTGGGAGCAAAGCTCCCACTGCGGCAACGCAGGGTCGTGGGAGGCATGTAATCTGAAATGCTGGTCATACGCCTCCCAGACTGTGCCTGTATAATCCCGGAAGGCCCGGTGGACTATGTCCAGATACTTTATTAACGCTGTGGCCTTCACGGGATACATCTGTAGTACTACAGATGTGTATATCAAATATCCATTCAGCCAATTGGCCCAAGTTTTGTCGATTTTCCGCTTTCTTAAAGTCTCTTCATCTCGGGCTGGTTCCGGCTCCATTTGGAGGAGGGAGAAGATGTCCACAAACTCCCCCCCTCCAAATTTTTTCTTTTACCGAAAGGGCCAGATGGTCTCCCGGAGGGAGAGCTATGTCTCCATAGGCAATGCGGGGATGCTCGCTTGACTCAGTTATCTAACCCCCAGCTGGGTGCGAGTTCACCGCGGGGCCCATGAAATAGCCCAGCGGGGGAGGGGCAACCCCCCCCACTGTCTGCTGAGGCATTGGCACCCTCCCAATGCCCCCTACAAGGGGAGCCATGCCTTGGGGGGGAAGGCACCCCCCCCAGCCCAACTGCTGCATCATGCCTGGATGTGTATTCCCACTGCTAAAGCTGGGTTGGCCACTAACTGGCTGCACCTGTGGGGCGACAGTTGCCTCTCTCTCATCGCTGTGTGCCCCCCCCCAGACCATATTGAGTGTCCTGTGTGGTGCAT
Source organism: Lerista edwardsae (assembly GCA_029204185.1). NCBI lineage: Eukaryota > Metazoa > Chordata > Lepidosauria > Squamata > Scincidae > Lerista > Lerista edwardsae. The sequence continues at coordinate 16,627,523 of JAJKFI010000001.1, forward strand.
CAACCATTGATCCAGCTCTGACCCAGTATTACATGAAAATATGCACAGCAGCTATTCAATTTGACCCCAGCAAAGATGGTGTTGCAAACTATTGGGAGAGTTCTCTGTTTTTGAGGGTAATGTTTTGCTTCTCATCATGTTAGGAGTAGTGGTGGGCTCCCCAGTACTCTGCTGGACCCCTGCAGTGATGAACAGCTACCTGGACAAGGTAAAAGGGTAATAGACCTGGATGAATTTCACAACTTGCTAGGGAAAAAAAATGGGGATGGAAAAGTTATCTCTTATCTGTAAATATGAGCACTCATGATAATGGGAAGCATTGTCAATGTTTAGTAAAATCTTAAGTGCAAGTTTTCTTCACAGGTGCAAGCCAATAAACTTAACAGTGGCAATTTAAAGATGCAGCCCTGCAAGGAGTAACTGACTTCTATTGAAGTCAACAGAATTTAAGCAATTTACATTTTCAGACTAAGAGCCCAATCCTATGTATGACTACCTAGAAGTCCCATTATAGTCAATGAATCTTATTCCTGGGTGTGTGTGGATAAGATTGCAACTTAAATCTTCAGAGCAGTAGTTTCCAAACTTTTTAGCACCGAGACCCACTTTTTAAAATGACACTATCAGGACCCACTTAAGTTTATGAGATTTTTTTAAAAAGATCTAGAATTTATGTATTTATTTACATGTAATAATAACCAGAAAAAAGAAACATTTCATCTTCCTATATTTACTCGTGCTTGCAAACTGCAGAAGCTGAGCTCTTGGCAGGGCAATTAGCAGCTATCTGATTTTTGAACAGCTTCAGGGCTTGAGGAAATTTGTTATCTGATCTTTCCATCACCAGTGTTTTCACTGGAGGATCCTCTTAGGCTTTGTGACCCACAGTTTGGGAACCACTGCTTTAGAGGAACAGCAGTGTTAAGTGTTAAGGCTAAGAACACTTATTACCAGATTATATCTAAAGCATGAAATAATTATATATTAAGACTGCATATTAAATTCAAAACTATTAGGTTATGCACATGTAACTTGACCAGTTACCTATTGGGTAACTGCCAAGGTAACTTTTTTAGCTCAAATATTGCTGTATACAGAGCACTGAGCCACAGAAATAACCCATTTTCTTCACACTATTCCCTAAGCTGAAGTGTTTAATTACCTCCCTTGATAAATCTGTTTTTCAGCTTCAGTGTACCATGCTGTGAATGCTTCCCAAAATGGTTACATCTACTTTCCTCTCTTTACATGAAGTGACTTTTTTTATAGTGATATAAAAACTCTGAAAAATTAAAAAAAGGTGTTTATTCTGAAACTGGAAAAGTTTGGAAGCAAAGAAAGACCAGTTTTGTAACCTCCTGCAGACACATGCAGTAGGATAAGAATTGAGATTACTGTTCTTCAAAATATTTGGCTGCTCCCATTTCAAAGAAGTCAGTCATGGTGAACAGTACAATACTGTACTTAAAAAAAAATTTTTTTACCTGAGCGGCATAAAATATGTTATGCACCCTCAAACTCAACCAGAATGTCATTCTGACCATGCTACCAACTCACCTCAGAACTTTGCACAACTCCACACTAATGTACCTCCAGTGCAAGGGCAACTCCAGCTGGTATAAGCTCCAAAACTGGTGTGTGATTGTTGGTGGGTTGTGAAACTGACAAGCTGATAGCTGACAAGGAAAATGCATTGAGCCCTATGGAAAATGAAACTGAGCCATAATGTGCATTTACTCATGAGCATGTCATGAGCCGCAAATGTGCCGCAGTCCATTTTAAAGGCTAAAAAGAATGCCGTACCACTAGAATGGTTTCGATCCAATGAACACAGGACCCCAAAACGTTCAAGAAATAAGTCCCGTTCTCCAAACTGACAAATGTATTAGGCCATATGGAAAGCAAAACTGAGGGCGCAATCCTAAACCATGTTGGAACCGGCAGGCCGGGGGGGGCCTATGCTGTATCCAGAGCAGTTTGGGAGCAGTCTGGAGCCTCCATGGGGTCAGGGCACATTTGCTCCCTTGCTCTGGAGTAGGAGCAAGCTGCCCCAATGGGCTACTCGGATTTGCGCCCGCTATATAGTGGGTGCAGGTCAGAAAACTCCACACAGCCCGAGTTGGAGCTGCACGGGCCAGGGGACAGGCCTAACAACTGCATTCAAGCTCTGCCCCCTTCCTGGGCTGGCCTGCCTCCTGGAACGCCCACTCCACCGCTCACCCCGTTCTGCCCTCCCTACTGCCTTCCCCTCACCCAGAACCACCTCTGCGCCAGCCGAACTCGTCTGATCCAGGAGCAGTGCACTAGGGGCTTGTGCTGGCACTGCTACGGCATCAATGCAGGTGCCTGCGATGGCGCCACACCAGAAGCACTGTAGCGCACATGCTTTATGGCATGTGCACAACTGCGCTTGGTTGGTGCAAGGGGCCTGTGCCAGCCGTGGAGGTGGTGGTTGGATTGCGCTGCTCATGTTTGCATTTTACTAATGAGCAACCAATTACTTATTCCTGAGTAACTAATTTACTTATTCCTCACATGCCCCACCCCTTTAAAGAAGAGGGGTTGAAGGTTAAGGCACACCAAAAGAACCATCTGATCACAGATTATTACAATTTATTTTAATACAATAGGTAAGCTTACAGCAACACAAAAAGGCAATTCAACAATAAAAAAGAAACGTACAGGACACATACAGTTTTAAAGTAACTAAGGTCCCAATCATATCCCTTTTGAGTGCAGATATAGCTGCAATGCAACCCTGAAGTAAGGGAACAAATTTCCCCTTATCCTGAAGAGGCCTCCATGACTGCCCTTCCAACACAGGATGCTGTGTGCACCCAGTTGGCATGGCTGCATCAGCACTAGAAAGTTGGATAGGTTTGGGTCCTAAGTTTCCTAACACTAACTTACTCTAGTATCCACCCCTCATTCCAGCCTCAAAAGTTAAGAAGAGCAATTTCCTCAGCCTACCATACAGACCCAACTGAAGCAAATACCCATGCTAGAAAGAGGAAATATTTTAGCCACAAACATACCAGGGACATGTGGTGTGGCAAGTGAGGCAGAATTGCCCTACCATAGTTCTTTGAAAAGTGCCTCCACTGCTGCTACAGTGGCTGCAGTCCTGCAAACACTTAAAACCCATGGGCTCCAGCCACTCAAGAGACCATGGTTGTGAATGTTTGCATGATCATAGCAGTGGTGGCACTTTCCAAAGAACTCCGGTGGGGTGGTTCTGCCTCACCTGCCATGCCCGCACCACACATCTCTGAACCAAACTCACTCATACTTCCAACCAAACTCTAGTCTATACCAATGAAGAAGTTCATCCCCTACTGATGCAATGAGCTCACACAGCTGATGCAATGATAATTAGGCCTGGGGTAGTGATCTAGCAAGACAAGTTTATTTAAAGTGGAATGAAGCCAAAGCTTACATTGTTGCAACCCCTATGCTTGCATGATATAAGCAGTGAATTTCCTGGATCCCTGCAGAGAAGGCAGGAAATATTTATGCAAAATTAACATATTGCCAATATTTGATTGAAAGTAATCCTGGCCTATGTTAACTGAATTTAGTGTATTCTGCTGTACACCATAAAATGAATGTGATCAAATAGCACATGTTTTTAATTATAGAAATGCAGGAGACATTTGAAAATGGATTTGCAGGTTTATTAACCATTGCTATCTTGGTTTTTCCTTTAAATACATTTATCTGGAATAAAAAAAATCTATATACACAAAAATGTATAGTGTAATGTACTCTAAATAATCCATATCTTGGGTATGATGGGCATTATCCTTTCTGTCCTCCTGTATTTATTTATAGTAGTCATTAAAACATTAAGCTTTTATAAGCAATTTAACAATCAGCTGAATACGGGTCTAGAAACTCCAGAGCGAAGATGAAGCCAGATTTCATTCCTTGATATCAGAAGATGGAACAATGTGTTCTCATGCACTAATTCTGTCTAAGGTACAAATTCAGCCATTTTAGGAATGCTGCAGTTCATTCTCTGATGCTGTCATTTGTTGTTGCCATTGTGTGTTCTCTTTAGCAACTAGAGAATGATAAGACCGATTGCGCGCTCCACACACGCTGCCGCATTTGCCCCGCCCCTGCAGGGCACGCAGGAGCGGGGCTTGATGGGCCAATCAGGGAAGCCGGCCGGGGCAGGCGAGCAGTTGCATTTCGTGCTCGCTCCGCCCCTGCCTCATTCGGGCTCCGACCGGCAATTCCCACCCACCCTTCCCGTTATCAGCTGGTCGCTTTGGGGCCAGGTAGGAATTTTTTGCCTTCAGCTTGAATTGGCCAGTAGCTGTTGGTTTATTCGCCTACCCCAGTCTGAGGTGGGTCTGTTTAGGGTGGTGTGTTAGGTTCAGCGTTGTCATTCAGCCGGAATGCTGGGCGGGAGGAACAGGTGAGCGGCAGCCCGCCCGTTGCGTTGCGGTCTGTTTTGCCGTCTTCCCTGTCCCCGTCCCCATAGGTTATATGGTCACTTGAACAGGCAGGTAGCGTGTGGTGGGTAGGAAGGTGGGTCTCTGCATTGGCGTCCATTCTGAGGCAACACGGTTGGGGATTGGACCGGCCGCTCATAAGTTGCTTATCCAGCTAGTTGAGGCAGGTGGGCCATACCCTGACTGGATTAGCAAAGGCTATCCTTGGGCTCGGGCCGGGGTGAGCCGGCGCGGTCACGTTGCCTCGACCCTCGGGTCAGCGATGATGGGCTTAGCTTGACGCAACGAGCTGGAGTCCAGAGTCAGGTGGTTTTACACCTGCTGATCATCCAGATCACCCGGGGAAGCAGACAGCTAGAGCCGTTTCCCCAAAGTACCGCACGCTTGGTGTTTTCAGTTGCTCAGCTGCAAGTTATAAATCTTGTTAGTCCAAGCCCTGTTAGTCCAAGTCCTGATCTTGCGTGTTTATTTCTGGAGGGTGCGGGGTAAAGACTTGGAGAGTTTGTTTGGAAAATTGGTTGATGTAGATTTTCAGATAATGGCCATTTAAAATACTGTATAGTGCAGTCACATGAACAGTACATTTTTGAAAAGTGATCACATGACCTAATAAGATACATGAAAAAGGCAGATACAATATTAGGAGACAATGGCCTATGAAACCAATTATAATATTGCTTTAATAAAAAGTTTCAGGAACTCAGGTCAGAAACCTAAATAGTTCCAATTCTGTTCAAAGGTCATGTAAAGTAGCTACTTCTACACATCCAATGCTGAAAACTCACTTGAGCTTCTACTGTATCACAGGACTATTTTAAGCATCAGGGAGGCCACAGAGGTGGCAACAGGCCTCCCCAATGCTTTGGGACACCCCCTTGACCCCCTAGATAAGGGCAAAAGTCCCTAAATGCCCGCAGAGCCATGATAGCTGGGGCGCTGCCAACCATTGCTTTCAGGGCTACGTCCCTTAAACAGAAATGGCCCTTGTTTTGCATTGATCTAGAGTATTATGCAGTCTCTCTCTCTCTCTCTCTCTCTCTCTCCCTTTCTCTCTCTGTCACACACACACACACACACACACAGCCTAGTTACAGGCAGCAAACTCTCATATTTATTTAAAAAGTAATTGCTCTTTTTTTTCTTTACTTGACAGAAAAAAGAAAGCAGTCCCTGCTTTCAGACAGAACTAGACTGGTGCTTCTCATATAAAAGAAAATGTCAAGCAAAAGAGTTTCCACTGAAGCAGAAAGAAACTAACTTTGCTATTTGCTTTATCTAAAACTCTATGTCATACATTAGGGCCCTCAGCAACCATTGCCTTGACTTCTGAGTGTTCTACTTTGAAAATGGCATGATTTTATTTGCTTCGTGTATTGAACCATTGTCTATTCTAACTGAGAGCAATTGTTGTTGTTCAGTTGCTAAGTCATGTCCGACTCTTCGTGACCCCATGGACCACAGTACGCCAGGCCTCCCTGTCCTCCACTAGCTCCCAGAGTTTGCCCAATTTCATGTTCATTGCTTCGGTGACACTCTCTAACCATCTCATCCTCTGCCTCCCCCTTCTCCTTTTGCCTTCCATCTTTCCCAGCATGAGGGTCTTTTCTAAAGAGTCCTCTCTTCTCATGAGGTGGCCAAAGTATTGGAGCTTCAGCTTCAGGATTTGTCCTTCCAGGGAGCAATCAGGCTTGACTTCCTGGAGGATTGACCGATTGGATCGCCTTGCAGTCCAGGGGACTCTCAAGAGTCTTCTCCAACACCGTAATTCAAAAGCATCTATTCTTCAATGCTCTGCCTTTCTTATGGTCCAGCTCTCACAGCCATACATTGCTACTGAGAAAACCATAGCTTTGACTATGCGAACCTTTGTTGGCAGGGTGATGTCCCGGCTTTTTATTAAGTTGTCTAGGTTCGCCATAGCTTTCCTCCCAAGAAGTAAATGTCTTAATTTCATGGCTGCAGTCACCATCTGCGGTGATCTTGGAGCCCAGGAAAATAAAGTCTGTCACTGCTTCCATTTCTTCCCCTTCTATTTGCCAGGAAGTGATGGGAGTGGTGTCCATGATCTTAGTTTTTTTTAATGTTGAGCTTCAAGCCAATTTTGGCACTTTCCTCATTCACCCTCATCAGAAGGTTCTTGAGGTCTTCCTCACTTTCTGCCATTAGAGTGGTATCGTCTGCATATCTGAGGTTGTTGATATTTCTCCCAGCAATCTTGATTCCAGCTTGTGAATCATCCAGCCCAGGCTTTCCATGATGTACTCTGCATTTAAGTTAAATAAGCAGGGTGACAGTATACAGCCTTGTCGTACTCCTTTCCCAATTTGAAACCAATCAGTTGTTCCATGTCCAGTTTTAACTGTTGCTTCCTGGCCTGCATACAGGTTTCTCAGAAGACAGATAAGGTGGTCTGGTACTCTCATCTCTTCAAGAACTTGCCACAGTTTGTTGTGAGCCACACAATCCAAGGCTTTGGCATAGTCAATGAAGCAGAAGTAGATGTTTTTCTGGAACTCTCTTGCTTTCTCCATGATCCAGCGAATGTTGGCAATTTGATCTCTAGTTCCTCTGCCTCTTCGGAAACCAGCTTGTATATCTGGTATTTCTCGATTCACATATTGCTGAAGCCTAGCTTGTAGGATTTTGAGCATCACCTTGCTAGCATGTGAAATGCGTGCAATGATACGGTAGTTTGAACAATCTTTGGGATTGCTCTTCTTTGGGATTGGAATGTAAACTGATCTTTTCCAGTCTTGTGGCCACTGCTGGGTTTTCCAAATTTGCTGGCATATGGAGTGCAGCACTTTGACAGCATCATCTTTTAAGATTTTGAGTAACTCAGCTGGAATGCTGTCAGTTCCACTAGCTTTGTTGTTAGTGAGGCTTTCTAAAGCCCACTTGACTTCACACTCCAGGATGTCAGGTTTGATCTCAGTGACCGCACCATTGTGGTTATCAAGAACATTGAGATCGACCTTATAGAGTTCCTCTGTGTATTCTTGCCACCTCTTTGTAATCTCATCTGCTTCTATTAGGTCCTTTATTGTGCCTACCTTAGCATGAAATTGTCCTTTGACATCTCCAATTTTCTTGAAAAGATCTCTAGTCTTTCCCATTCTATTGTTTACTTTTATTTCTTTGCATTGCACATTTAGGAAGGCCTTCCTATCTCTTTTTGCTGTTCTCTGGAAATCTGCATTCAGTTGGGTTTATCTTTCCCTTTCTCCCTTGCTTTTTGTGTCCCTTCTTTCCTCAGCTATTTGTAAAGCCTCGTCAGACAGCCACTTTGCCTTCTTGCATTTCTTTCTCTTTTACAGACCTCCATCCAAAGTTCTTCAGGCACTCTGTTTACCAAATCTAAGCCCCTAAATCTATTCGTCACCTCCACTGTATTTTCGTGCGGGATCTGATTTAGGTCATACGTGGAGGGCCTAGTGGTTTTCCCTACTTTTTTCAGTTTAAGCCTGAATTTGGCAATAAGAAGCTCATGATCTGAGCCACAGTCTTGTGGCTGTGGAGCCACAGCTCCAGGTCTTGTTTTTACTGCCTGTTTAGAACTTCTCCACCTTTGGCTGCAAAGAATGTAATCTGATTTCGGTGTAGACCATCTGGTGAAGTCCATGTGTAGAGTCGCTGCTTGTGTTGCTGGAAAAAGGGGTTTGCTATGACTAATGTGTTCTGACAAAACTCTATCAGTCTTTGCCCTGCTTCATTTTGAACTCCAAGACCAAACTTGCCTGTTATTCCTATTAACTCTTGACTGCCTGCTTTAGCATTCCAATCCCCTATGATAAGAAGGACATCTTTTTTTGGTGTTAATTCTAGAAGGTGTTTTAGGTCTTCATTTCATTTCAAGAAACGGTCAATTTCTTCCTCCTCAGCATCAGTGGTTGGGGCGTAGACTTGGATTACTGTGATGTTGAAAGGTTTGCCTTGGATCCAAATGGAAATCATTCTATTATTGTTGAGGTTATACCCCAGTACTGCTGTTCCCACTCTCTTATTCACGATGAAGGCTACTCCATTTCTTCTAAGGGATTCCTGCACAGAACAGTAGATGTAATGGTCATCTGAATTAAATTCTCCCATTCCTGTCCATTTTAGTTCACTAACTCCCATGATGTTGATGTTCAGTCTTGACATCTCACGTTTGACCACATCTAGCTTACCTTGATTCACAGATCTGACATTCCAGGTTCCTATGCAGTATTGTTCTTTAAAGCATCGTATTTTCCTTTCATTTCCAGACACATCCACAACTGAGCTTCCTTTCGGTTTTGGCCCAGCTACTTCACTCTTTCTGGAGCTACTAATACTCATGTTCTGCTCTTCCCCAGTAGCAAAATGGACACCTTCCGACCTGAGGGGCTCATCTTCCAGTGTCATCTCGTTTAGCCTTTTTGTACTGTTTAGCCTTTTTGTACTGTAATCCATGGGGTTTTCTTGGCAAGAGTATTGGAGTGGATTGCCATTTCCTTCTCCAGCGGATCATGTTTAGTCAGAACTCTCTCCTATGACCTGTCCATCTTGGGTAACCCTACGCGGCATAGCTCACAGCTTTATTTAGCTACTCAAGCCCCTTCGCCACGACAAGGCAGTGATCCATGAAAGGGAACTGAATGCAATAGATCTCTTAAAATCCAAACCTATACGATGAAGTCCAATTTTTAATAGACATTAATGCACTTGGGGGTCACTGGTCTCTTCTCAATTTGTGACTCCTTCCTAGATGTTTTTGGAGAAGCTCAATTATTTTCGGCTTATATCTACTGGCTTATATTGTTGGTACATGAGCATCAACACTATTTGATGCATGTGCATTACTGCAGTGACCAGTGGAGTTTGTGGTTTGATTTTGAACTGGTCCTATTTGTCACATTCATTGTATTGCATATTCCATGCACAAGGATTCTCTTTCAAATCCCTTCTTAAAGCCCACTTCTTCTGTTAAGCCTTTGGCATCATAATTAAGAGCCCAATCCTATGAATGTCTATTCAGAAGCAAGTCTCATTACAGTCAATGGGGCTTACTCCCTGGTAAGTTTGGATAGGATTGCAGCCTTAATTCTCATTCTCTTTTGTCACTAAGCTTATGTATATGTCACTGAAATAACTGCATCAGCATTCCCTGTTTATTCCGGCATTTGTCCCACTTTCCCTGAATTGTCTTCCTTTGCAGCACTGTCTAGTCTCTCAGAGTTGGGACCCATCTTTTCACTCTGTGTAAAGCACCAATTACACTGATCATGCTATATAATATTATTAATAATGTGAAAGAAGGAAAGAAAAAGATGTCAAAAGCTTATGATGAGTCCGGTGTTCTTTGGAACCTCCTCCTGCCCCACATGTTTTCCCCTAATGATTTTGGTATGGTCAGTTTGTTGATCATCCCTTTTCACCATGTCTCCCATGACAGAATGTTTTTTTTTTATATATCACTGTATTTATTTCAGAGGGATATTTATTTCTTCTTCTTGGTTAGTTTGGTAAATTCTGTCACAAATTCTCACTAGGGACCCAATCCTATCCAACTTTCCAGCACCGATGCAGCTGCAACGCAGCTCTTAGTTAAGGGAACAAACATTCCCTCACCTTGAGGAGGCCTTCATGACTGTTTTCCCACCACAAGGTGCAGTGCATGCCTTGTTGAAATGGCTGTATCAATGCTGGAAAGTTGGATAGGATTGGGCCCTAGCTGGTCTTAGGCATGCCCAATTAGGTCTTGACTCCAGCTGCAATGTGGGGGTAAAAAATATTCTCTTTCTTTAGAGGTTTGGCGTTAGGTTTGGCTTTACAGGGATAAGGCCCGCACCTTGCACACTGAGGGTGCAATCCTAACCAACATTCCAGCACTGGGATAAGGGCAATGCAGTGCCAAGGTGAGGGAGCAAACATGCCCTTACCTTGAGGAGGCCTCCGTGCACCTCCCAACTGCGGGATAGCATATTGGCATAGCTATGTCAGCGCTGGAAAGTTGGTTAGAATCGTGCTCTGAAAAGGTGCTTTGCAAATGGTAAGCATTATCAAATAGGCTGCATATTATAGCAAACCTATTTCTTCAGGTGAAAGAACAGGCACATAATGTAAAGAAGGTAATTTCATAGGGATATATAGGTAAATTATGCTTTATCTGGACATCCAAAATCTGGACTATTCTGAATATAAACATAAAAGGTCTTGTGCTCATTTCTGTAATATAAACATAAAAGGTCTTGTGCTCATTCCAATGTACAGTGCAGGAACAGGCTTAAGTTATATTATCTGCTCTGTGTACCTGTACAGACATTATTGAACAATGTCAAAGAGGTCAGCAAACACCCATATGGATAACAGTAAAAAGAGCAAGCATTTATTACATTTATGCAATTATTCCAACATCCAGACAAATCTGAAATCCTTCCCATCCCAAGCAGTCTGTAGAGGACCTGTATAGAGGAAAACCCCTTTATGGCTTGACTTGTCTTAAGTAGCTAGCGAGTTTGTCATAAAACCTGAAAAAGTCAATGTATTAAGTACACTGTAGTACCATCTTCTAGGCAGTACAAATTGCCTTTCATAACAAGAAGAGAGAGATCACAGGTGAAACACTCATGCTGTATGAAGTGCTTTTTCACATATGACAAGCTGCTATATGTACATTTATTTGCAGTTTCAAGGACAGTTGAGTTTCATAGTTATTATTGGGATATTTGGTACATTAAGTGGGTAACATGCTGCAGTTGGCATGTGAAGGTTTGTAAATGTATGAGTAATTTGTTGTTGGCAGCTTTGATAATCACAATTTCTATATCTAGCATCAAAAGAAGACATAAAACCATCCCAAAATAAATGTTTAGATCAGTGCTATCACATGCTGTTAATTTGGTACATCACAGGGGCATGATGTTACCATGCCTTAAAAATTAAAAAAAGAATATCTGCTCTGTAAAATCTCCCAAACTGCTTGTATTTGGTAGCCAAGGGTGTTCTTTAATGTATTCTCTCATTAATTAGATTTCCACTTGCAATTCTGAGGTCAGAATTCAGGAAATAAAAAAAAGTATACAGTAGTCATTTTTGTCAGATAATACTTATGCTACAATCCCTTAGAGTAAGCCACATTGAACACAATAGGATTTACTTCTAAGATGACATGCACAGGATTATGCTATTACCAAGGTGTTGCACAGCCAATTTGATTTTTCTTTTAAAATTAGTTTAATAATATAAGTGTCCAATCCTATGCCTACCTGCTGTTGTCACACATTATCCTCAACAGGCACTGACTCCTATAAAGCAGTCAGTGCCAGTCACAAAAGGCGCTTCGACAGTGCATCATTTGGTGTGCTATAGGCAGCAGCAGCAGGAAAGCCTACACCTTTCTATTATTGTTTATTAGTTGAATTTCTATCCCTCCTTTCCACCCCATATTGGGACACCCAAGGCGGCTCACAATATTAAAATTGCAAACAATAAACTAAGATAAAACAATACAAGACAATAGATAGGATAAACAATTAAAACAATAGCATAAAACAATTTAAAAACCAGCAGGCCCCAATGGTTCCCCGAACTGCAAATTAAAAATGCCAGCCCAGCATGTCAGCAGCTAAATGCCTCCTTTTAGTGGGGCTCCAGAAACCAAGCTCAAGATCACCTCTGTAAGCTCAGGCAGGGAGACTGTTGGGCAGCATGGTGGTATACCAACAGCACCACCTATTCTCTCACCCTTCCAGCACAACATGAAGGCACTCAAACCCGGTGGACCACTCGATAAGGTACCTGGTAAGATGGATGGTATCCTGGTAGACTATTGCAACCCTGACTCCCTGTCCCTGTAGTCGTGGCTGCTGCAGTCAGGACTAGAAACCTAGCAGACAAATCTGGGAGAGACTTACACCTCCCAACTCATCCAGTCAAGTTTCTACCCTTTCCACCACTTCTCCTACTGCTCATTGACAAAATTAAGTCTTCAGGAGAGACAGGAGGGATGGCAGGAGGGCAGAATGGGGTGAGGAGGGGTGAAATGGGGTGAGCAGGGCTGGGAGAGAGTGGGATTTGTGGTGGTGGTGCCATTGCCAATGTCCTGTTCCCCTCCCCAGACCTGATCCTATGGTGTGGGCCCATGCAGACCTACATCAGCTATTTAGCTAGTACAGGTCCAGGTAGACCCCTCAAGCATGGGAGGCTTACCCCAGATAAGGGAACAACTGTTTCCTTACCCAGAGAAGATCTCTGCAACTCCCCACCACCACCATAGGATACAGCAATCGCCATTTTGGCACTGTTGCATCAGCTGGAGGGGGGAATAATGGATAATATTGGGCTGTAAGCTATATGGCATACTGTGTTATAAGTTAATATGTTGGCCACGCTGAAGGCCATTTACATCCAAATATTTCATGTTATTTTATTCAGAGAAATGGGAAAATGTTCTATAAAGTCACAGTGTTTGACATAAATTTCCACTAAGTCCTAAGGGCATGTCTTCTTGCATTGTAGCACAGTCTGTTTAGCAATTCAGGTGGAAGAAAATTACTCTGTTTCACTTCATAGTCCTGTGGCCTGGATTGCTCATTCACCATTTTTTTCCAAAGGAGTATACAGCACTTAATAGCATTAAAAGCTTATAATATGAAGGAGTCAGTATTCCTGTGCTAGCATATATGCGACCTCTGTTTAAAAAGTAATTGTTTAGACATTGCTTCAAAAATAAAGGTAACTCAAAGCATTTCAAAACACGCATCAAAAGAATAAGAAATATTCATTGCACGAAATGTGGAAAATAGCTCTGTGCAATGCTGTGCTGTATCTTATTAGTTGAAAATAGTGGAAAATTAGTAGTTGAAAACATAATTTTGTTGGGGTGGCTCACTTATGAGATGAGGTGAAGCTGCAGCAGCTTCAGAGACAGCAAGCGGGAGAGTTGCGGACTAGTGGGAGAAGCCTATGCCCTCATATCAACCCACTGTCTTTGGGAGCCAACCAGCAGCCATCTCCATTTGGCTGAGAGCATGAGCAAGCAAGCAGCAACAGAAGAGAGTGGAAGCTGTGTTGAGAGAGCTTTTTGTTCCGAATCAGCTAAGAAAGTCAGTGACAGCTATGGTGGAGAAGGAGGGAGCAATCAAGATAGATAGCTTGGTGAATGAGAAGAATCTGTAGGAGGTCAAGTTGCAGGGAACATCAGCAGGAGCAGTGGCAATCCTACCTGTTTGTTTGGGGGCTGCATGTTTGTGGAGAGGAGGGGGGGCAGCATGGAGGTGCATGGCGCTGCATGGGAGGTGCATTCCACCTGCCTCTGCTCCCAGATCACTCCAAAATGGAGTATTCACAGACACAGGGGGCATGGCGTGGGCTGCGAGCCAGGGCAGGGGGCAGCGATAATTGCACTTGGCCCTGGGGCAGAGACTCAGCTGTTTGCACCACTGAGCAGGAGAACACTAAATGGGAAAAAATGCACCTGAATCTAGGCAGAGAAAATCCAAAAAAACCCTGAGAAAAACAGTAGTGGAATTAAATTCCCAAATGGAATTAAAATCAGTGTTGCACAAGTCTGAGACCTGTTTGCCTTCTCTCCTTCAGAATGCAGAAGTGATGGCAGAATTAAGAGGGACCACGTGTTGTCTGTGCACTTTACATTCTGCACATTCCTCCCTTTGTCATTCTTTTTGGAGGTTTAACCAAGAAGGTTCATCAAACTCTTGGACATTGTGGTTAGAAAGTTTCTGCATTTGAGAGAAAGAATGTCTGCAGAGTATTTCTGCATTTATTGTTTCCCTCAAACTTTCCCCTCCTGCCTGATGCTGCCTAGAGGAAGCAAAACTCAAATGGACTAAAGCAGTGGTTCCCAAACTATGGAACTGGCAGCTCCCTTGACTGACTGAACCATTGGCCAGGGCTCCACATTCGGCCAACAATCCTATACATTGTCTAGGCAGTTGGGTTTTTGCAAGGATTCCACAGCTCCTCAGGAAGCCATGACTCACAGTTTGGGAACTGCTAGATTAAAGGGACCACTACTCAGTTGGGATTTGTTCCTTCAGATTGTGTTGAGCTCAACAAGAATGGTCAATTGAATGAAAGGGGCCCAATTCAACATGTTTTCCCATTGGTCCTGAACTGACTGCACAATTCTAACTGGGATATACTGTAGATGAAACTAAATTATCTTCCTTCAGTGTGACCACATACAATTCCTTCAGGAGGAATAGAGGTAATTTTAAAAGAGAAAGAATTGGGGGTATTGCTGCCATTGTGTGCAAAGTACATGATTCCATTGTCATATATTGTCATACACTGTCATGACAAAATTCAAGAATGACGACAAGAGTGATGAACATTTACATTTAATATGAAAGTTTTATGACAATCCTGAATATAGTTATTCTTTCTAGTTATCACTATATAGAATAAACGACATTCCTACAGAATAGGAATACATAAAAAACCATTTCCATATAGCTGAGTGTCTTTTATAACATGTATTCTTTCACTAGTACCGATTTCCAGATTCCAATCACACATTTGTAGAAAAGTCCTCTGGTGACTGTAAATATCCAAATTCCATGCATGCACCCATACTTCAGGACCAAACTAGACATTATGTAATACACATGGGTCAATCCCATGCTTGGGATTTCCTCAATCTTGCCTTTATTTAAACCAAAAGTAGGTGCAGGAGCCCTTGATCAGGATCAGGATCACAGAGCAGGAAGGGGGCTAAGTTCTAACCTTTATCAGTTTTCTATTGAAAATTGTCCCAGAAGCTATTTGGTCCCAAAGCTGCTATTTATGGGACTTTAATGTTGCATGTATATCCTTCACTGAAAGCCACAAAGGATGGTGGGCTTTGCAATCTTAAAGCTCTTGTTTTCTTTGTTTTTGTTTTTTCCATAAACAGAATAGGAGTTAATTGGGAAATAAGCACAACATTTTAAATGGGTTCTCTTGACACCAAAAGATGAGATTAGACAAGATTAGAGGAGGGGATTTAAAACAAAACATTGCTGCAGTGCTTCTTGGATGACATCCATTTCATGGATGTAAGTTTTTTCCCCTCTGTATCCCTATGTGTATGTACATGCTCACACACACTTGCCAAGTGACGGCACTTCAAGCACCTGATGAAGAGGATTGTAGACTATGAAAGCTTATATTGAAATAAATTGGTTAGAAATAAATCCTGGAGAAATAGAATGCTACAGCAGTCTTAGGGCCCGATCCTATTGGATATAACGTGAGCAGAACTCACACCGACCAGTCACACCTTGTCTTGCAAAGCTCCGTAAAGCACCTCCCATGCTGATGGTAAGCCATTACCGCCAACTCTGAGGTGACACCATGGCAACACCAGCCCCACGCAAGCCGGCGAGTGGCGAGTCCACTGGTCACTGGCATTGCAGATTTTCTAGGAAGGCATGAGGGGAGGGGTGGATCAGGGGGTGGGTGGGACTGGTGGCAATTCTTGTCACTGGATCCTGTGTGTAGGGCTGCATAGCCTTTCACATAGGGCCTCGCCTCTGTGCCGGCTAAATAGCATGGCTAGCAACCCTGAATGGGGTTGCACTTCCTCTGAAGGAGCAGGTTCGCAGCTTGGGGGTTCTCCTGGATCCACAGCTACACCTGGAGCCCCGGGTGGCAGCGGTGGCCAGGGGAGCCTTTGCTCAGCTTTGGCTGATTCGCCAGCTGCAGCCGTACCTGAGCTGTGCGGACCTGGCCACGGTGACCCACGCCCTAGTGACATCTAGATTAGATTATTGCAATGCGCTCTACGTGGGGCTGCCTTTGAAGACGGTCCGGAAACTACAACTAGTTCAGAACGCGGCGGCTCGGGTGGTTGCTGGGGCACGTCGGTTTGACTCTGTCGAGCCACTGCTTCGGCGACTGCACTGGCTGCCGGTTCTGTTCCGGGCCCAATTCAAAGTGTTAGTTTTGACTTTTAAAGCCCTTTACGGCTCGGGTCCGGGGTATTTGAGGGACCGCCTTCTTCCATATAATCCAACCCGTACTCTTAGATCATCTGGGGGGGGCCCTGTTGACTGTGCCGCCACCAGGAGAAGTGAGAGGGGTGGTGGCTAGGAAGAGGGCCTTCTCGGTGGTGGCCCCCCAACTTTGGAATACCCTCCCCTTAGAATTGAGAACTGCTCCCTCTCTGTTTACATTTCGGCGGGGGCTGAAGACCTTTTTATTTCAAAAAGCTTTTAATTGTTGACAGGTCTGGCGGGCTGGCTGGTTTATTATATTTTAGGATCCACTGGGTTTGTTGCTTTTAATTTGTACTGTTGGTGGTTTTAATTGTTTTATTGTATTGTTTTTATATTGTTTTTGAAATGTTTTTAATGTTAGTTTTTATATTTTGTAAAGCCGCCTTGAGCGCCTTTAGACAAATAAGGCGGGGTATAAATCTAATAAATAAATAAATAAATAAATAAAATAAAATAAATATTGCTAGCATGGATCCAAGTAACCCCAAACAGGATTTGGGGGATAGAGATTTTTAGGATTGCACTGGAACAGGCAGGCTGGCCAGCCTGAGCTGTATCCAAGCATAGTTAAAGACTGTGCTGGAGCTCACCACAGCAGGGTAAGCCCAAGCTGGCCAATGGGAATGCTCGGATCTGTGCCTGATATTTAGCAGGCACAAGTGAGAACATCCTCCTGTGGCCAGATTGGCCTCCTAGGCGCCTCCATTTTGATGAAAAACTGCAACACCTCCCAGAGGCCAAAAGCTGAAAGTGTTTTTCTGACACTTTTGGGAGGCTTTCTGAACCCCTGGAGGCCTTGTGTGACCTCCCCATGCTTCAGAACATCTCCCTGATGCAATCAGAAGATGCGTCCAGTCACATATGGGAGGTCTCTTCAGGCGAAGGCCTCTAGCTCGGTTCAAGCATTTGCGCTGAGACTGCAAGTGCCGAACCTGTGGATGTGAAGGGCCCACTATATACCTCTTAGAGTATGCCTTTTAATTCTGTATGGGCTCTAGAATTTATTTTGCATATTAGATAGAAATGAAATATTTTCAAATCATAAGTATGCAAGGAACAGAGTAAATTAGAGGCATAAATGGTGGAAACAGGTTGAGAAGAAAAATAACTAAGGGTGCAATCCTAACCAACTTTCTTGCACCAGGATAAGGGAAATGCAGCTTCCAGGAAAGAGAACAAACATTCCCTTATCTAGAGGAGACCCCCATGACTACTACTCCACTGCAGGATGCAGCACATGCACCATAGGAATTGCTATGCCAGTGCTGGAAAATTGGTTATGATTGCGCCCTAAATCTCAACTGGTTACAAGTATATGGGCAGGGCTAGCTGTAGAAATATAAGGGGAAAGGAAAGTTATATGTACACACTGGCCAGATCTATAAATGATGCATCCAGTATAATTTATCTTACAAAGAATAACAAGGCATAATAGATTATGCACTGTGGAAAACACTTAGCAAGGAAAAAAAGCTAGAGGCTTTCTTTACTACATAATTTAAATTTGTTGAATAAAATAACCATTAGATCTAGAAATGTTTATAATGAGGCAGTGTATATCGCTAGTTGCTACTGGAAATCCACTCTCCGTAAAACCAAGAAAGGTAAAAGAATATGAAGGAAACAGTCCTCTATATTCATAGCTTTGTCCTTTATTCAGACTTGGAGCCAACCTAAAATATCTGGTGGTTAATGTTATTTAAAAACACACACAATTTAATCACAAATAAATTGAGATGGACCCCTGAAGGTGAGACAATGCAGCTAAATGATTCAAACTATTACATGAATATTTCCTAACAACGGCAAAAGGATATTGTTTAGACTGGATCCAACATTCCTGGCTACCACTGAAAAGCCTATCCACTGTACTGGAAAACTCCACTGGAGACCCTATCAACCCATTACACACATTGCAATGACATTTACAGCGTAATCCAAGAGGCCTGTAGGGCCAACACATGTGCGCTACATTTGCCCAAAGTTGTCATGAATGTGCTACAAGGCACTTTTGCACTAGCACGAATGGCACTGGGCTGATGCTGGCAGCAGCATCTGCCCTGCTGCACTGAAGGCCGGCACAGGTAAGCTATCCCTGTGCCAGCTGAGCTCTGCCAATGCGGGGGCTTTTCTGGGCGGGGAGAAGGTGGAAGGGGACAGAACAGGACAGGGGGAGGGTGGAACAAGGGCGGTCCCATGGGTGGGGCAGCCTGGAGAAGGGGGAAGAGTCCAAACCCCTATCTTGGGGGTTATGCCAGATCCAAGCCCCCACCCCTGAGTAACATAGCCCCAATGTGGGCTGCTGCAGCATGGTTGGACTTGCACCTGTTTAATAGCGGGCACAGGTCTGAGCAGCCCCATAGGGGTGGCTGGCACTTACCCAGTGATACAGGAACAAACATCTCCTTACCCTGTGAAGGCTCCAGTGACTTGTGCTGTAGGCCCGCCAACCTGCCTGGTTCCAGCACAGGTTAGGATTGCGTCCACAAATACTAACTCATTTCTAAATTAGAGATCATTAGTCTGTTGCAAATGGATTAATTTGTGCTTATCACCCCCTTTAATAGATATAATATGCCAGCTGAGGATTTCACATCAGATGAAAGTGCATTGTAGTCTGTGAAGGTTTATGCTTAAATAAATTGGTTTGTTTTTAAGGTACTGTAAGACTCTTTCTTGTTTTTAATTAATAGTTTATCTTTACTTTCCTGCAATATAGCTGTCCTTGTTGTATGTATAAAGGCTTGTATACAAAACCTGTTCACTAAAATCAGCTGGCATACAGTATATACCAACTTAACATCTCTTGTTCATCCAGAATGTCAAGACCAGGGCATTATTTTTAACTGAAAGTGTAAACGTTGTCCAGCCTAAATAAAACAGCCTTTTAAATTTTAGTATATAAAGTTAGCTGAGATATGCTATGTAATAAATGGGGAGGATTTCTACTTTAATAAGCTCTGCTAATGCAGATATAAACTTTAGAAAGGAACACGTTACTTTAAAGAAGTGAAGAAAGAAACCCAAATCAAAGAAACAGAATTTTGGAGTGCCACAGCTGAAACTCCTTGATTGAAAGGCAGATCTTGTTTCATTGGTAGGCAATAATGCCTGAATTACAGAATTGTTTGCTTTTCATCCAGATACCTAAGCAGTGCACATCTCATTTTTCTGATGATGTGGAGCAGGAAAAGAAGCCTGAAATTATGTGTATATTGCAAGACTGTGTTAAGAAAACTATGTCAGAGCTGGGCAAAGCCCCTGGTCTGGATTGGGATGATGGCACAGGGACAGAGGCTTAAACCCTTTCCCCCCAATGTAGTCCTAAACAGGATCAATCCCCACATGGCTGTTTTGTTCCAGGAAAAAGCTGCTATTCATGTCAGTGGCAGCATCTCTTCTGGAGCAGTGGTCTTCAACCTTTTTCAGGCCATGATCCCAATATATAAATAAAATATGAAACTGGCGACCCCCTTGTCATTTCTGCCCTCCTCCCAGGACCCTATCCGCTCACCCCACCTTATTGCCACCCACTCCCTGCTCCCCTAATGCCCTGCCAGCACTGTTCAAGTACTCTTATTAGGGAGAATAATTTACCTTGAAGCCTGGCACTAGTGAAATATATTTTAGCACAATTGCCAAGAACCTGAGCAGGATTGTGATGCAATCTACTGATACCTGAAGGGGTACTCCAGATGCCTCCCCCCTTTAACTGGTGGTGCTTTAGTCCAGTAGTCTTTAACCTTTTTTAATTCCTTAAGTTGCTGCAACCCCATAACTGAGGCTTCAGAACCCCATTGCGGTCCCAACCCAAGACTGAAGAACACTGTTCTAGAGCACAGAGTGGCTGCTGGGGTCCTAATCAAGATTCGGACCCTGACAGAGGAAAAAAGCAGAGAGGACCTCTCTCTCTCTCTCTCTCTCTCTCTCTCTCTCTCTCTCTCTCTCT